>JADWQK010001908.1:0-600000 GCA_017933935.1 Sesamia nonagrioides | reverse complement strand
ATTTCAGCCTTCCATTGCTAACGGTCACTGAGATTATTGGCGGACGGCCAGACAAACTTGGCGAAACTATAAGGGTTACTTAGTTTACTACGGAACCCTAAAAACCAAGTCCAACGAAAAACTCGAAAAGTTACAATATGTAGGTACGAATTGAAATGGATTCGTCTTGCTTGTTATCTTCGAACACGGTTTGTTATAGGTCTTTCACTTTGCCTCTACCTATCTAAAGACTACAAATCTGTTTGTTTCAAAAGTGAAGCTCTTACATCACATATAATTATGAGCTCGCTCGTAATAATTGTCGCCCAAGCATGAACACAATGCGATGCGCCCATAACAAACGCCTGCTCGTAGCACGACGTGTTTCAGGCGAATCACGACTATGTTGCCTTGAAAATTGTTCTTGATGAGCACTAAAATAGTATCACGGGATATTGTGACACGGTGTCCTTGGTCACCCTTCACGGACATTTAACTGTTTTGATCATTTTGAATGTCATCATCATGTTATATATGTACATGTATTTAAACGTAGGAATTTCCTGTTGTTATTGACTACTGATTAGCAAAATAATTCCAATCAAGGACCAAATCCAATGCTCTCAAAACGGTCAAGGAAAACATGGTGAGGAAACCGGCATGTCCTAGAACCAAAAAAAATCTTCGAAACATGACATATACCTGCACGGGGCCTGCGTGGTAGATTACGGCCCTCTCCCTCTCACGGAGAGGAGGCCTACGTCCCAAGAGTTGACATTATGGGCTGATTATATACGTTATGTAAAAATCGAATGCAACCAAAAGATCCAAGTTTGTTTGAGTAAGCAAAAAGGTTCGGTCATACAAAAGTAGAACGTAAAGTCCATCAGCCTGCAACAATGATTTGACTGAAATTGTGGAATCGATTGAGGTAAGCAGGCGACAAAGCTCGTGACCGATAGATTAAGGTGCCAACACAGTAGACAACTAGGCTTCGGCACCCAGTCGGGCGTGAGTGCCATGACATGGGGTAAGCACGACGTGTTGGCTAACGCAGACACGCTATGGGCGCCGGATTGGCTAATGCAGCAAGATTATCGGTGCCGGATAAGTTAATGCGTGTCTCCTGGCTTTGACAACTTTGCGGTCTGGTGTATTTATGTAAAAGATTGAGTGCACTGTAGATTGAGTCATTAGGAAACATTTGACCACTGTTTGATAGATGAAACTAAAAGAACGTAACTATAACATAATCGTCTTCTTGATCTTATCAAATGGAAAGATAGTCCGTTTTACAGAGTTACAAATTATTATTTGGTTCGAGAACTTCTTTTTTTATTTAATTTTGTTTTATAATGTGCGGACGCAACTTCGAGCTACTAAAAACTGACGTTTCGTACGATGAGAAAAATGTTGATCTATTTATTATCCAACACCTAATGCAATGCTATCCTCATTTCTCGGATGTTATTAGAGTATGTTTCAAAATATTGAAGGCATACTGTATCAAACTTTCTCAAATTCATCGGGAAAACGTCGTGAATATATGAACAAGTCGAATAAGTGTAACGAATTCAACCTGAATAAGAACGTAATGATAATTAACTCTGAGATAAAAGATCGCGCTCGAGTATTACGAAACTGCATTAATTTTTAAGAGAATCATCATTTTTAATCGAATTGTAAACAGTTTTAACGTTGATTGTGTTGAATTCTCAGGGAAGTAAGTGAAGATGCTAGAAAAAGTCTGTCAATCAGATAAGCAAGAAAATCTTAGAGACGGAACAAAAGATCATCTGAACGGTTAAGCGAAACCTTCGATGTTGATTGAAGGATGGATGTGTGTATTGAAATACAGATGTGCCGTGGCCCGTGAGACGATAAGGTTGAGTATGCAAGTGCGTGTGTTGGAACAGACTTGGGCGGATCGGTATCGTCACAAAGAAGCAGAAGCTCGCACGAGTTCGTCGCCCAACAACAGACGATTGTTATCAGCGGAATCGCTACGTAATTAACGCGAATGTCTTCCCGAACGCTCACACGTCGGAAAAATATAGTGTTTATATCCGTTATATGAGGAAACAGAAGAATCATTGAATAATTTTAAGAAAATTCTCTAAACACACTGTCGGAGAGAACGCTAGCTACGCTCTCACTGTGTGAAAACATATCTTTAAGTGACAGCAGCTGTTAGTTAATTGATACAAGTTGCAATTACGTACCAGGACTGACGATTTCTTAACGAGACATTGCGGGGAAAGATTTCTACTCCCTGTTAGCCAATAGTACATCTAATTAAATATTGGAAACCGAATCCATGTCTTGATCTGCCTAAACTTTTCTAAAAACCGGTGACCTAAGAAACGAAGTGACATAGTTTGAGAGGTTATAAAACTGTAACAATATTTTACTACTTCGACTGGCCTGCTTCCTACACAATTAACAATACCGGAGCTCTCAGGCCACACCGTAACTGTTAAAATTATGAATATTGCGATTATAAAACAAAACAGATGGGATCGAGGTCATCTCGTCTGAAGCATACATAACAGCATCTTTATTCTTACCGCTTCCTCCAGTCTTGGATGAAGCTCCAGTCGCAGTGCTCATCTTCATCGAGAACCGTAGCCTCATGGTGGTCAATCCCGCCTCCATGAACCAGATCGACCAGCTGCTGAGCTCTTTCGAAATTACCCTCAAACTCCACCACTAGAAACCCATCAGAACTCATCGTTCCGAAGACATCCTTCTTGTATGTCGCATCGTTAATCGTGACGATGTCAAGAGTATCTTTACCGTCATCAGCTGTGATCTCAGAATATATACCTTCCGGAACCTGAACCTCGGATATCATCTGCGTAGTGCCTCCTCCCTTATCTACTTCTCTACTCAATCCCAAGTTACCCGTTTCCTCTAAAAGTCTGTTGGCATAAATTACTTCCTCTTTAGCAGGCTCTTTGAGTCTATATTCTTCCTCTCTCTTTTGCTCATTATGTTTACGTATTATGGAATCTCCAAAATAAATGACGACTTTATTGTTATTCTGTGTGATCTTATTGGCTAACCCACCTTCCGTAAGCGGTAAGTTTGCTTTTTTGTTATTTTCCTGAGAAAGTCTTTGCGCTAATTCCTCATAACACGGAAGCCTGTTGCTGTATACCTTTTTGTCTGCAGAGCACTTGCTTAGCTCTTCCTTCCTCTTTTCTACGCTCTGGTATATCGGCGGTCGACAACACTCATCGAACTGGGACTGTGGGCTCCTTATGGAGGGTCGAGGTTCACTATAGATATGTTCCGTGGGCGACGCCACCTGCGGCAAAGGAATGTACTTTTCATGAACATTCTTGGAAGTAGGAGCTTCAGTCTTTATGAAATTCAGAACACTACGACGTACTTTTGACTCTGAAACATCACTAATGTTTGTTTTCTTATTCCGAGAATTCCCAAGGAGTTTGAAGAGAGCTTTGTGTTCTGACTGTGGCTTCACCCGGTCGGTGCTGGGAGCGCGACGCAAACCGAATGGTCCCGACTCCTCCTCGGAGGGGTGCGGGTATAGCTGCTCGCAGCTGGTGGACTTGTGCGTCGCCACCCTCGTCTTGTTGGAGCTGAGGGGGTCTCTGCTCTGCCAGTGTCTGACAGAGAGGCGCGCGGCTCCGCGGATGAACTTCATGGGCTCCCACGCCTCTGCCTTTTTTAGAATGAAGTTGTCGCACATGTTATTTTTATTGTTGGGTTTCCTGGAGTCCGCGGCGCGGCATGATTGCAGCTCCCGGCAGAGGAAGCACGAGCAACGCGCGGGGCACAGCATGTCTGCGCGGGCGTGCCGGTCGCACTGAGCGCGCGCTGCGCCGGCGCCGCTCGCCGTTGCCCTCCAAGCAGCATTGTTGCCGTCGCCGTCGCCCCGCTACAAAGCCTCGCGATAATTGTCGACACACGTGTTATCCATGGATTAATGTTACCGTTTTGATGAAAGCTCTATGCGCTCGATGTTATTTTTAATTGCTCTCGAATTTTTAATTGCTCTCGCGCCGATTACTTATAAGAGATCAGTTAATAAAATCGGTCGTTTGCTATTTATAGACAGTTTAAACGGCTGGGAGTGGTTTGTGAGATGCTTGGCGTTACTCGGAACCTGGAGTCTAGATGGGAACACTTGCATATTAAACTCGTCTATATTAAATGCGAGGTGAACGAAACCATAAGTTGTGTAAGTTAAATATAGAGCACACTTGAAACAGGGGGATTATTAGTGAATCACTCGCAGCGACTTCAACCACTAAACACATTCAACGATAAACCAGAAAATACTCTCGATAAAAGTTTTGCAACTCGTTAAATGCATGCATTTACATACGAAATGCGTAATGTACATTACATAAAGTGAAAAAGAAATGGTTAACCGATAAGATTGTTTTTAACAAATTGTAATTAAGAAAGTGAAAACCTTATACAATTAATTTGCAACCGGAACTAAAACCAAAACATTGTGTTTAGCACTAATTAAAAGTACCTAATTGAGGTATTTTCGTAAAATTGTGAGGAGCTTTTCCAAAGGTTCATAGTAGGTAATACACAAGATCGAGTACACCAGTCATGACTCTCAAAGAGTTCTGTCAAAAAGAAGAACATGCGATTTTTAGTAAGTATTTGTTTTGACTTTTGTCTGCACGGTTAGCGCAGTAATAAGCTATTGACTGCTGAGCTTCGTGTGGCGGGTTTGATTCCCGCACGGAACAAATATTTGTATGACCTTCAAATAGTAGTCCGGGTCCTGGCTGTTTGTGTATGTGGGTTTATATGTTTATAAACGCGCCCACGATACAGGACAAGAAATTCCTAGTGTGGGGCAAAGCTTTTTTTTTTTAAAAAAAGAAAAGAAAATCTTTTATATGAATATGAATAACTGTTAGACTAGAAGAAACAGGAACAACTTAATTCCTTAATTATATCAAGAACACGTAAATAATAAAATGTATTTAATAAAGCGAAGATCAATTTCTCTCTTCCCTACTTAAATAGCGCACACCTCGATATCGAATGTGTTGTGAATGGCGGCCGCCGGCTGTGCCATGATGGGTACCCGCTGTTATAATATAATACAACGCATAATATTATGCCTTTCCGTTCCGGTATCAACACAATTAGAACGATTATTATATATGTATATCGGACGTACAGATAGACGTATGTACTTTCATATAAGAGTAGGTAGACATATGAACCCATAACGACGTAGGTATGTACATTAGACGCGTATTTCTTGTGGTTGATAAAAGGTTGATTATGTACTGATCCTCTGATACGGCAGAATGCATCAATATTTATTCACACAAATTAGGCAGAATATTTACGCTTTTCGCGAGTTTCAATATCCAAAACTTACTCCAGGTTGAAGTTTTCAGTTGGGAGGGACCGTGACTAAAACTATGTTGGACTCTGTCGCAGATACAGAGGACATAGACAGACAGACAGAACAGACCTAAGAGGTAAAGTGTAGTTAGCTTAGATATACTGTCTTTATGTTTTAAACACAATTGAAGTAGTAGGTATGTCGGTGTTTTTGGCACATTTTTCACAGTTGTGTATGTGCATTTCCTATTACCGTGAACTGCGACTTATTACATTGCGGTTACACTTACAAGTAAATAGTATTTTCTATGATATCTCTTGAATGTAATTAGGTAGGTATGTTGTAAATTTTTTAAGTAGTTTTCACTCTACTGATATAAACTAAGTTTTTGCTGGCACCGAGTATTGAAATTTTGTATACCTTAGGGAAACAAGGGTTACTAAACTCCCTAACCTTCCTGAGAAACTAAAATGACTTCAGCTGTCAGTACCTACGTATTACATAGCCCAGGCAATACGGTGCGGACTGGCGCCATTGATTCTCAAGATCATTTTCAGCTAAAACGATTGATATACTTTGTAATTTCAACTAACATAGAAATCTGTGCTAAAATCTTAGGTAACTTGTGAACTCTTATGAATTACAAAATTTTAATAAAGTTACGAAAAGACCGAGTGAAAATAACAATAAAACGAGTCAGTAACAGTTACTTTCATTGCATAAATACAGGTATTGTTCACTTCAGAATCATAGTGAGATTCAAAACATACATATTTCCCATCCCAGCCAGAGAAAGTCCTTCGCTTTATATAAACTTTATTCAGCCATTGTCTTACTTCATTTTCACATGGAAAACTCTGTTTGTTATAGATGAATACGAACCTAATACTTATAAGTATGAGACAACGTCGTTATAAGAAGTTTTATGGTTTTGGATGCCACGTACTATGAGTAAGAGTCTACGAAGAAAAAAAAGTTTTAAATCTTGAATTACTTGTCTAAAAAGTAATCTAGGAACTGCCTATACGGACTCCAAATCTCAGTTATTGGGAAATACACTACGGTACCGCTTTGTTACACTGGGCGTCAGACTTTCGAGTTTCTGCTGACCTGGAAGACAGCCGAGACCAACTGCTGTGGTTTCCGAACCATTGAAAGGTCTTCGTTCAGGCAGTTTTGCATGCTTGGAGTGAGAGACTTTTGGTGATATTATTTTATTATTATTATTATTTTTTTTTGTATTTTGTTTGTTATTGTAATTTTATGGTATTTAGTTGTAAGGTGCGTTTTGTTTGTGCAGAATAAAGAATTTTTCTTTCTTTCTTTTCGTATTAGATGGTGGAGTCATCTTAGTTGGACATCAGATATTCTTATATATTTTTTTTTGTTTTTTTATATCAATACATAGTATAAAGCAAAGTCGCTTTCGCTGTATGTCCGTATGTATGCTTAGATCTTTAAAACTACGCAACGGATTTTGACGCGGTTTTTTTTTTTTTAATAGATAGAGTGATTCTTAAGGAAGGTTTGTATGTATAATAAATGCATAATATAGTAGAGAAACACTGAGAAATCTAAAAAGCGCGATAAAACCGAACTCCACGCGGGCGAAGCCGCGGTCGGAATGCTAGTAAATTATAAACTAGCACTTGACCGCAATCCCGCCTGATGGTAAGCAGTCATACGATCGTTGATGGTAAAGCGAAAACTCTACCAATCAACCTATCTACGGATATCTTAGTCCTTAGATAGATATCTATGGACTAACCGCAGCATGCGGAGCATAACCTAATCAATCGCGTAATAGTCAGTTTATTTAAACAGAGCGGCTTGTGGTTAACCACGAGCCACTCTAATTAAATAAACAATCTGACTTTCTGGCCTTTGATTACTGGCATTTGGACGACTGCGTACCTACATAAAATCACTAAAAGTTTTTGGATATGATTAGGTCTACACGTTTTTACATTAGCTGTGCGCATATGTCTAGCGTATAAGTCATGGATGGTGGCCTACTGGTTAAAACACCAGCCTCTCAAGTATGAGTGTGCGGGTTCGATTCTAGCTCAGGCAAGTACCAATGTAAATTTTCAAAGTTATATGTACTTTCTAAGTATATCTTGGACACCAATGACTTGACTAACCACATGACCACAAGGTAAAGAAAAACATCTTGAGGAAACCTGGACTTTAAGTCTGAAATCGCCAACCCGCATTGAGCAAGCGTGGTGATTACGCTCAATCCTTCTCCGTATGAGAGGAGACCTGTACCCAGCAGTGAGACGGTAAAAAGGTTGATGATGATGATATGTCTAGCTAGTGACACAGCAAAAAGTCGCAAACACACAAATGTAAGAATGTTACATGGAATTTTTTGGGCATTTTTGTCGTTATGATTTGTTTTTAGGGTTCCGTAGTCAACTAGGAACCTTTATAGTTTCGCCAAGTCTGTCCGTCCGCGGATAATCTCAGTGATCGTTAGTATTAGATACCTGAAATTTGGTACCAATATGGAAATTAAATACGCCGACAAAGTGCTAAAATAAAAAGTTGAAACAAATGTAATTAAAAAAAAAAAATCGTTTCTCTCTTTACGTGTAAAGTGGGATACGATTTATTTTTAATTTCCTCTGTAGTTAAAATAATTATTTAACATGAATTATTTGATAATGTTATTTTTTTTTGGAAATAATCACACCAAAAGGAAAATAAAACCGTCCTCCTTCTAACTTTTGAAACATACGTTTGAAAGGTCTGAAAAATCTCAAAAGAAGAACTTTATAAAACCTTTCTAGGAAAATTATTTTGAACTTGATGGGTTGAACAGTTGAAAAATACAAATCATGCTCTGAAATAACTTTGTATATTAACTACATATGCAAGCATTTTTTTAATATTTTAATTTACATATTTTATTATCCAGAACGTAGGTATATTCATTTAATTAAAAAAAGAATTATTAAAATCGATCCAAATTTACCACCGGAAATCCGATATAAAAAATATATAACTCCTCTAATTTGTTTCAATTAGTAACCCAATTTCCCGAGCGATGGCACTGTACTTCGCGGTGTTAAATTTTTTTCTGAGTTGATGGATCAGGATGGCCATTGCAAGTTGCAAGTAACAATAACTCTATTTCTAGTTAATATCGTTCTTTGTAGACCCGTTTTTAGGATCCTGTGCTTAGAGTATCAACTTAATGAAACAAATAGGCAATTTATAGGGTTCCGTAGCCAAATGGCAAAAAGCGAAAACCGTAACCGTCCGTATATCACAGTCATTTTTTTTCCGAAACTATATTAGCTTTACTGTTGATAGGTATATGTATTCTGTGAACCGCATTAAGATATTGATGCAAAAATAAAAAATAATAATTAATATTCCATACTTAGAACTGAAACTCAAAATTTATTTTCATCAAACACATACGTGTGGGGTATCTATGGATAGGTCTTCAAAAATAATATCGACGTTTCTAATTTTTTTTTAAACCCAGTATTTTGCGGGACATACGCTTCCAAAGTAGAAAAAAGTTGTCCCCCCCCCCCACCTCCCCCTCAAACTACTAAAATAAGAAAATAAAAAAAAAACATATGATGTACACATTACTATAAAAACTACCAACGAAAATCGTTTTGAAAGAGATCTAGTAAGTATTTTTTTTAATACCTCGTAAACCGCTTATTACCGCGTAATCTTTCATACAAATAACTTAAATCCTTTAATTTCATAAATCAATGGTACGGAACCCTTTGTGCGTGAGTCCGACACGCACTTGGACGGTTTTTAAATCTTAAGTGTGGTCAGTTATTGTGTCGGACGGGAAAGTACGGAACCCTACACTGAGTGTGGCACGACACACTCTTGGCCGGTTTTATATTTTCCATGTTTTGGAGATTTTGGTCGTGATCTATGTCCGATTTATTGATCTTGGATTTTCATTTGTTCTACATATATTTTTCTGAAGTTATTTCGTTGGCTAAGCTTAATTCGCTAATATATTTCATTGCAATTTTACCAAAACTACAAAGCTCATTAGGTATAAAGTTGACATAATATAAAAAATGGGGAAATTTTGTTTAATGAATATTCCTTATTGAAACGACAAATATAACCGCATCTACAAGTCCTCACTAGCAGTAAAAAGCAGAAGTTACCCGAAGAAGCTAATTATCTTTTGTTACCGATTACAGTTACACGTAAGAATAAAAGCATCCATTGATTGGTGAGATAAACAACCCGCGTTCACGTGAACTCGCAGATAATAGGCTATTTGACAGTATTCAATTATTTGTGATTTTTTGATTTAATTGCATAAAATGAGGGTTCTTTATATCATTTACAAGAGTTTTAATAAAAAATAATAACAATTATTATATCCAAAACACAAAAATATGTTTGGCTTTTTGTTTCTCGCGCCACACATTGTGAAACGATCCGGATTGGCTAATGTCGCGATGACGTCATACGCTTGTTTCCGGCAAACTTATAAACTGTTTTTCGGGGGTTTTTATCGATTTATTTGTACAACCCAGTACAGTACACCACTTGTAAACCATTTTATTAGATAACAACAGCAAATAATAATTAAAAACAAACACCACTGAGAACCGAAAACCGCTTGTGACGTCATTTACCAGGCGCAACGCCATATTGCTGATTATATCGTTTTCGCGCCTTATTTGAATTTTGAATTTTTATTTGCATATTTCTTACGAAATACGTATTTAAAATTTAAAAAAATACTTTGGATGAACTTCTTAACCGCAACCAAGTAATTCAAGATAAAAATTATAAATCTGTCAAATAGCCTATTGTAGTTGTCGCCCAGTTATTATACTATGTAATGGATAGCTGCTGCTCCTGAGGTTTTTTGATAGCGAAACCTGTTATTGTAACGTTGAATGAATGAACCGTTCGGCTCTCAAGACTTGTATAATTTTTATTCATACCTATTTGAGTGTGAAACGATTTTCTCAGCAAAATTTATAATAATTACCATTTTGTAATCACAAATGAACAATAAAACATCATCATCATCAGCCTCTACTCGTCCACTGCTGGACATAGGCCTCCGTGGCACGCCAACAAGCTCGATTCTGAGCAGTTCCCTGCCAGCCACTACCAGCCACATTTTTTATGTCGTCGCTCCATCTCGCCCAAGGGCGTCCTACGCTACGTTTGCCGAGACGCGGTCTTCACTCGAGGACTCGCTCAGTCCAACGGTAGTCGGCCCTGCGGAATATGTGACCAGCCCATTGCCACTTCAGCTTGGTAATCCTCTCAGCTATGTCGGTAACTCTAGTCATCTATCGGATCACTTCATTTCTTTTTCAACAATAAAACAACAAGAACTTAATAAATCTGTGGGGTTCTGACGTAGCAATGCAAGAAGGTAGACAGTACAATCGTAGGACCAAAAGGAATACACTCTCCATATCTGACATAAAATTGGTTTTTCTTTTGACTAGCCGTATTTCTTTTTCCGAAGGTGGTGCAATCCTCATGGATTATCCTTCGCTCGGGGACGCGGAGGGGCGTGCCGGACTCTTACCGGCTAAAAAACCACCTAAGCGCACCTAAACACTCTGCCTTTCCGGGGTACCGGGTCCTCCCAATTCTACGATACAATGCTTATTACCTACCATTCAGCGTATCTATAAGATTTACTAACTAGTAAAGAATAAACTCTTCTACAAATAAGTGTTAAACTAGGTAGGTATTGTACTTAACAAATTATAAATTATACGTGTCCAACATAATACCGGTGTACCGGAAAGTTTTTATCGGTTTTTCTGACAGATGCCGCTAGCCGTCAGTATGGAATAAAGTAATTTGATATATGTCAGTTTTTTCTCCTGTTATTAACCTTCAAAAACTACGCATTTACATTCTGGCTAAATTATAGTGTCATAGTGTTGTAGCTCTGTGAATATGTCGAATTTCATACCTGACAAAGAGCATTGCTTTTCTAATTTCATCAAAAGAAAAGGCCATTGAAATCATCATTTGCTGGTAGAAACTTAAGGAGAGCATGCTCCAAGTATAAAAAAAAACCTGTGAGACGTGGCTTCGAAAATTTAAAAGTGGGGATTGTTATTTAACAGACAAGAGACGTTCGGGTATACCAAAAAAAAAAAAAAATCTGGACGCGAAATTGCAGGAGTTATTGAACAAAGACCCAACCAAAACTCAAAAACAATTGTCAGAATGGTTAAATGTGGCACAAGAAGAGATTAACGACCGCTTCATTTAAAAATCCGGTAAAAACTTTCCGGTACATCTATGTATTTATCACCGTTCAGTTTAACACTTCGTTTGCCATTTAGCAATCAATCCTTAATATGTGCCTAAGTAACCTGTACTACGCGTTGAACTCTTGTGAACTTTGAAAAAAAATAAGAATGTTTCCCATACATACATTTATAATGGGATTATAAAAAGAGATGTACGCATAGATACATTTGGCACGTCTCTTGTGACTCGTGAACTTTCGCAGATTAAGTGCCTATTATAGGTATCATTTGCGCTACGTCTGCGAAGGAATGACAAATTTCAGTTTCCTTTTTATTTGGGAAACGTAACTTAGTTTTCATAATTGCGGTGCGTTTTTGTTTTTATATAGAAATAAAACTCACACATTTCACACACTGAAAATTATTTACTTAAATACTGGGTCTATTGACTATATTCCAACAAAATAATCACTTCGAAACTACCAAATAAATCTCGTACACTAACCCTGCTCCTTTCCGAAGCCCGCAGAAATAAAAGAAATAACTTACGTCCAATTCAATTGAAGCACAGTCCAACCCCGCGGCTACCGTGCGGCGATCGCTCAGCGATGGCGTCAGAATTGAAAAACAGGAATTATCAGAGATGTGGAATGCCATCAGTGTCCGGCTATCGGGACCGGACAGTACCGCGCCGGGGGGGACAAATGTCCGCTAATTATCTCAACCCGGACAAACCAACGAAATGCAGTATTTATGGAGTTCAGCATTCTCAATTCTGATTCACAAACATTATCATGAAATGTCCGTTATATAAAATGTAGTATGCCTAAGGTAGACTTACTTTTGCAAAGTTTTAACGAATTAAGGTATTCTTCATATAAATTGTAAATTTGTAAATTATAACTTACTGTCACTTATAGAGCATAACTATTAACATTTAACGCTATTTACAGTAATAAATTAGATGGCAGATTTATTTTATTTTTTATTTTATTAGATACTAGCGGCCGCCAGCGACTTCGCGTGGAGTTATGCTCCGCTCCTATTGGTCGCAGCGTGATGTTATATAACTTAACGCCTTCCCGGATTAATGGGCTATCCAACGCAGAAAGAATTTTTCAAATCGGACCAGTAGTTCCTGCGATTAGCGCGTTCAAACAAACAAACTCTTCAGCTCTATATTAGTATAGATTAATAGTGTGAAATCTACCAGTTCAGTTAGGTGTGCCGCAAGGCTCAATACTGGGTCCATTCTTGTTTTTAGTATATATTAATGATTTACTATTTTATTTTAAGGGCATCTGTGACGTTGTGCTGTTTGATACCTCTCTTGTTTTGAAAGTAGACAGGAATAGACAAGATTCTGACGGAGTATACTCTCAATAGCATAACTATTGAGAGTGTACTTCGTCAGAATCTTTTTGGTTTACGTCAAATAACCTAGTTCTAAATACTAATAAAAGTATAAAACGAAATGTGTAAAGTTCGCCTTACCAAACGTTAGAAATCTAGGACCCATCATCGTTTTAGATAAAGAGGTGCTTGAAACTGTGGGCTCGGCAGTTTCTCTGGGATTAACATTGAATGCCAAACTTCTGTGGGGACCACACATATCAACCCTAGCAGGAAGACTCAGTTAAAGGAAAGTAAGACAATACACTGACGTTGATACAGCTCGTTTAGTCTATTTAGTTATGTCCAAAGCGTCATGTCCTACGGTATTCTACTGTGACTTGTGAGGCATAGCCGCTGACATACAAAATATGTATATTTGTACTCCAAAAAAGAGCTGTCCGAGCAATTTACCAGCTCGGTGTAAGAGACTTCAAAAGGTTCTGGAAACTCTTTTGTTGGGCTTGGTATAACTTTTTATAAAAATATACCCTCTGCTTTGCTAGCCTTACAGTGCATTTAAAGCACAAATTAAATGCAAGCTTTGTTCAAAAACATGTTATTCTAAAAATGACTATTTAAATGATAATAATAACCGATTGCTCTGATTAACTAATTTAATTGTTGTTGTGTTTTTTTAGGGTTCCGTACCTCAAAAGGAAAAAACGGAACCCTTATAGGATCACTTTGTTGTCCGTGTGTCTGTCTGTCTGTCTGTCAAGACCCTTTATCTCAAGAACGCGTGGACATATCAAGCTGAAATTCGCATGAAATACTCAGGTCTATTGTCCCTTTAAGCTGTGAAAATATCAAACTTCTAAGCCAAGCCAATCAAAAGATACAGCCGATTATGTCGATATTTTCAACAAATTTTCGACACTCGCAAAGGAATCAAAACCTACAGGATACTTCCCGTAAACTCAGAATCTTGAAATTTGGCATGAAGCATTGTCATATAATGCAAATATAGGAAAAATTGCGAAAATCACATTTTTTAGTTATATAATATAATAAAAATATTTTAATAAAATGAAACTTACTACCTTATTTCTCACGAACGAATAAAGGTATCAAATTGAAATTTATACCAAATACCTAGGTCTATTGTCCCTAGCAGTGAAAAAATCAAACTTCTAAGTTAACGCGATCAAAAGATACAGCAGTCAGCAGTGTACCTTAGACGAATTTCCGTCACACGCTAGGGAATCAAAACCTACTTCCCGTGAACTCAGAATCTTGAAATTCGGCACGAAGCAACGTTATAACAGACAGATAAAGGAAAAATTGCGAAAATGATAAATTTGAAGTTACATAAAATATTAAAATATTTTTTTGCTTACATGACATAAAATATTTTTTTAATAATTATAAACTTACTACCTACCCTTTTTCACATGAACGCTTAGAGATATTAAAGTTGAAATTCATATCAAACACTTCTTAAATCTAATTACCTCTAAAATGTGAAAAATTCCCCTATAATCATACCGCATATTTTTAAATTCGCCACTACTCGGACGGACGCAACGGAATCAAAACATAGACTACTTCCCGCTGACATTGAATATTGAATTTTAGTATGAAACAATAGCTTAAGGTAACCTAACAGAAAAACCCGAAACCTTTTAAAATTTTTAGGCACAGTACCTAGTTAAACCAAAACAAAGACCAACACAATCGTCATTCAATCTTAATATTTTGGTGAATGTAGTGTATATAACCTAAATGCGTCCTAACTGCTGTGTTATACTTAGTACTTATAAATATATTCAAAGGCATTAATTGTAATTTCCTATTGTTGTCAATGATTATCAGACAGCTTGCTTCCTACTGGCGAAGCGGGACGGGGGGGAGTAAGTAGTAACGAACGAACGCGCAAGAACTAGCCGCCCGCTGGCGCGAAGGCAGGCGGTTGGTCAAGGGAAGGGGTATCGCGGCACAGCGAGCGGCAGCCGTGCGCCATACGCACGAGCGCTTAGATGCTGTTCGCACGTGTACCGAAATTAGTAAAATTTGCGACAATTTCTCGTTGATTTTGTTTACTTCTACTTTGTTTATCAATAAACCGCTTTTTTTATAAGTTATAAACTAGCGCTTGACCGCAATCCCGCCTGATGGTAAGCAGTAATGCGATCGTTGATGGTAAAGCGCGCTAGTTTATTAAGAGCCTATTCACTCTAGCCTTGAAGATACTCAAATTGTAATGTGACGGAAACACCATCGCTGGCAAATTGTTCCAGTCCCTTGATGTAGGCGGTATAAAAGAGGAAGCGAAACGCTTCGTCCGGGTCGCAGTGGTGTCAACAACGTAAGGGTGGAAACTCGCCGTACGATGGGTCGTCCGATGGCGGAACGGAGATGTGGGAATTAAATCATGCAATTCCCTTGCACAATCACCAGAATGCATCCTATAGAAGACCGAAAGGCTGGCTACTCTACGCCTGTGCTCCAGGCTTTGGAGACCGCTACGTTTGTACGGCGGAACCCTCGGTGTGCGAGTCCGACTCGCACTTGGCCGGTTTTTTTTTTTGTGTGCTTTACTTTACCTACATAATATTGTATAAAATCATGTGTTTTTTTTAGGGTTCCGTACCTCAAAAGGAAAAAACGGAACCCTTATAGGATCACTTTGTTGTCCGTCTGTCTGTCTGTCTGTCTGTCTGTCACCACCCTTTATCTCAAGAACGCGTGGACGTATCAAGCTGAAATTCACATGAAATACTCAGGTCTATTGTCCCTTTAAGCTGTGAAAATATCAAACTTCTAAGCCAAGCCAATCAAAAGATACAGCCGATTATGTCGATATTTTCAACAAATTTTCGACACTCGCAAAGGAATCAAAACCTACAGGATACTTCCCGTAAACTCAGAATCTTGAAAATTGGCATGAAGCATTGTCATATAATGCAAATATAGGAAAAATTGCGAAAATCACATTTTTTTAGTTATATAATATAATAAACATATTTTAATAAAATGGAACTTACTACCTTATTTCTCACGAACGAATAAAGTTATCAAATTGAAATTTATACCAAATACCTAGGTCTATTGTCCCTTTCAGCTGTGAAAATATCAAACTTCTAAGCCAAGTCAATCAAAAGATACAGCCGATATGTCGATATTTTCAACAAATTTTCGACACTCGCAAAGGAATCAAAACCTACAGGATACTTCCCGTAAACTCAGAATCTTGAAATTTGGCATGAAGGATTGTCATATAATGCAAATATAGGAAAAATTGCGAAAATCACATTTTTTTCAGTTATATAATATAATAAACATATTTTAATAAAATGGAACTTACTACCTTATTTCTCACGAACGAATAAAGTTATCAAAATTGAAATTTATACCAAATACCTAGGTCTATTGTCCCTTTAAGCTGTTAAAATATCAGACTTCTAAGCCCAGCTAATCAAAAGATACAGCCGATATGTCGATATTTTCAACAAATTTTCGACACTCGCAAAGGGATCAAAACCTACAGGATACTTCCCGTAAACTCAGAATCTTGAAATTTGGCATGAAAGATTGTCATATAATGCAAATATAGGAAAAATTGCGAAAATCACATTTTTTTAGTTATATAATATAATAAACATATTTTAATAAAATGAACCTTATTTCTCACGAACTAATAAAGGTATCAAATTGAAATTTATACCAAATACCTAGGTCTATTGTCCCTTTAAGCAGTGAAAAAATCAAACTTCTAAGTTAAAGCGATCAAAAGATACAGCAGTTTATACCGACACCTTAGACGAACTTCCGTCACACGCTAGGGAATCAAAACCTACAAGCAAAGACATTAAAATTATATTTACAATAGATAGGACATCACGAACAAAATCGTAAGCCAATACTTTTATCGACTTGGTTAAAAGTTGCTCAGTCTAGTCTGCGCGTCAGGACGTAATTTGTGTCCACCAAGAATAAACATTTTCTAAGGAAATATGCCATGTTGCGCTTTGTGTTACTGTACATCTCGTTATAGTAAAACGACTGGACCTAACTTCGGAATGTTTTTCTATGAATTATTTATATTTCGTCTGCAATTCAAATTTAAAAAAAATCTTAGTTCTAGAAAATTTTCCATTATTGTAATAAGCGCCCTCTATTGTTGAGTAGTTTTACTATTTTCTTGTAGAGATGTAGTAATGTCGTTTATCGATTTAGTTATCGATAATACTTATTAGGATGAATACATTTTGTTGTATTTTATTGACATTTAAAATATAGCTAAATAAACTTAAAATATTACTATATTTGAAGTTTATTTATTATTAACTCTATTTAAACATAATCATATCATATTAATAAACAAAATTGAATGAACAATTACTATTCATTTATCTAGGTTTTTGTTATTTTTGGTTTCCGAATAAAATAATGTCGTAGGGAAAAAGTGGATACGATTTGTCCAGATAGACCGTAGAGAAGAAAATTGGCTTCCGTCTCATTCGTCGAAATTATGCTCAATGCATTTTAAAAGAGAAGTTATCTACTTTGGAAAGACTTGTCGATCAAATTTAAAAAAAAAAGAATCGGTACCTTGTATTAGAAATGAAATAGTAAGTTATTAATTTCAGTACTTTTTTACTTAACCGTAAAAAATGGAATAAAATTTACGGTTAAGTGGATAAGTACATATGTTGACGCTTTCTGGAAGGGTCACTGTATTCTCCTATCAACCCCCGGGTCTCAAGGCAGGGAAAACAAACATGCAAAGCACTAACCTGGATCCAACAGGACAGGAAAGAGGAATCACCAACGACGGGGGCAGACGCAGGCCGGTCAGTTATCTTCTTTATGTGGACTTGATGCTGCTTGCTCACTGCCTACACTCGTCAAGCACAGACACACCACCAATATGGAAACTGAGGGTTTATTAGGCCAGTGAATCCCTTAGAAAATCAGATATTCGGAATTATTTAGAATACACGCGGCGTCGTATGCGCTGAGGTCGCCATACTTGTTTTATTTGTTCTTTTTCTTGGCACTCTTGAGAGAGGCGCCACCAGCACGAGTTAAGAGAAGCCCGCGCTTATTTAAATCGTCGTTGACGTAACAAGGATGGAAAATGGAAATGCATGGATAAATTATTAGGATAGTTAATGCTTACACATTTCCCCCCACCTGAAATCCACAAGGGTTTCAAGAAGAATGCGAAAAATTAAGAGTGAAATCAGCAATAGCTGGACTATGAGCTACTGCCGAAAAAATGCATAAAAATCTAGTCAATAAGTGTAAATAATTGGTGGCTTATTTTAAATAACCTAAAGACAGTGTGTACTTATACTCTAGTTAGGTATATAAAAGGAAAATAAACTAATTAATTGGTAAGGGACAAACCTTTACCACCGGCCTACGAAACGTCTTTCCGTTAGCAGTTTGGAGAGTAACGACTCCAACTACCCGGTCCGAACCCGCATGCACTTGCACGATACGAGCCATTTTCCAAAACATCGGCGGAGTATTAGGTTCGTTAACTATAACTATGTCATTGACTTTGATATTTGGTTCAGGCAAGAACCATTTGCTCTTTTGTTGCAATGTGTGAAGATAATCGCGTTGCCATACGCGCCAAAAGCTTTGAGTTTTTGCGCCACGACGGCGACTCTCTTTAATGATAAAGGGACCCCCCAGATCTATTCCCGTGGTACTAAAGCAGCGAGCTGTTTGAATCCTGGCTGCAGGTAGCTTGCCCATCATTGGTTGACAAGCAACTGGATTCACTTTAAAACATTTGACACATTTGGATAACACGGTCCGTATCAGGAGCCTTAATCCGGTTATCCAAAATTTTCTTTGAATAAAAGATTGTAAAGCGCGAGGGCCACAATACAAATATTTTATATGGAAATATTCGACTATCTTTCGAGAGATAGAACATTGTTTAAGTAACAAGAAAGGGTGTAACGCAGATGGCGACAGTTGAGCCTCATCGATGCGGCCACCTACTCGCAAAATACCATCATCGTCTAGGAAAGGTGACAGCTTTTGAATAGATTTTACACAAGGTTCATTTTTACGCACCCGGTCAACTTCCGAAGTCATGTAATTATCTTGACGGAATTTAACCAGCACTTTCGTTGCTTTTTCAAGCTCAGCACCACTAAGAGGAGAGAGATTTCGGTCTTGCCTGGCCGTTTTAGAGTTAGAAACAAAACGATTACACCATGCTACCATTCTTTGAATTTTTGTAAATGAAGAATGTTTAGACATTAAGTTCAACAGTGGATTCTCATCATCCGTAACAAGAAGACTTTTACTTTCTATTGATTTAAGTTCAGGCAAGTTCTCCTTCGGAAGTAATACCTGCCTTTTAGGCCATTGCTCAGGTGATTCTTTCAGCCAAGAAGGCCCTGTCCACCAAAGCGGGTGATCTAGAATCTCTGGACATGATACTCCGCGGCTACAACAGTCGGCGGGATTATCATTTGTTGATACATAGTACCAGCGATCTCGACTAATTAAATCAGTTGTCTGAACCGCACGATTGGCTACATACATTTTTAGTAAATGAGGGTCAGTGTTAAGCCAAGACAAGGTAGTGCTGCTGTCTGAATAAGCTCGAATGGAATCGATGGAAATTTTATCTTTAAGTAAATTATACATGTGTGATAGAACCTTTGCTAGAAGCACAGCTGCGCTTAGCTCAAGTCGATTCACCGTTGTTGGTTTTAAGGGGGCAACTCTAGATTTCCCTATTAACAAACTGGTCGTGGTTACATTACCGGGTTCATTATGAGCCTTTGATAGTATCGATATAATATCGTTTTTTAATGCAATAGTTTCTTCGAGAGAAGATCCGCCAGAGGTGATATCGTCCATAAATGTCTCCTCTCGGATAACCTGTGCTGCACGACTAGAATACTCAGCACCGTGGTCTTCAGCAAGTTGATGAAGTGTTCGAATGGCTAAGTAAGGAGAACTACTAACTCCGTACGTAACGGTATTGAGTTCGTATTCCTTTAACACCTCAGTTGGGTCATTACGCCAAAGAACGTGTTGATAACATCTTTCTTGCGGTCTTATCAATATTTGTCTATACATGCGACGAATATCCGCAGTAAAAACAACTTTGTGAATTCTGAATTTGGTGATTAGATCAACGATGTCTACTTGAAGTTTTGGACCCACATGAACAATATTATTTAGTGACAGGTCACTCGAAGTCCGACTACTAGCATCGAAGACCACTCGTAACCGTGTCGTGGTACTCTCAGGTCGGATTACACAATGGTGGGGAATTATATAACAGTCAGTAGACGAGGACTGCACTGGCTGCATATGTCCGAGATCCTCGTACTGTTGCATAAATTCTTTGTATTCAGTTTTTAACTCATTTTGACTAGCTAGTCTTTTTTCCAAATTTAGAAAACGATTAAACGCTTGTTTATATGATTCTCCTAAGGCTGGAGCATCATCTTTAAGCATAATTGGTACAACGTAACGCCCATCGGAGGTGCGATACGTGCCTTCTTTATATTTTTGTTCGCATATTTCAACCTCGGGACCGGAAATTTTACATTTCGGCGGCTCCTCGGACTCCCAAAACCGTTGAACGATCTCGTCGAGCGCACTAGAAGACGCGACGAGGAGCGTAACGGGTGTAGCCGGAGTTTTAGCTACCACGTTTTGAAGAAACTGACCACTTATCACCCAGCCGAATACACTAGAGAGTGCGCATGGAAAGCCCGGGCCTGGACTGAAACGTGAGCCAGTATATATCTGGTCAAAACAGTCTACTCCCAACAACAGATCGATCGGACCGGATTTATCAAAGTCCTGGTCGGCGAGATCCAGATGTGTAAACTTATCCTTGACGATTGTCGGCAACGACATCGAAGGAATCAGGGATGTGATTTTAGGTAGAACCACTAATTGGATATCAAACTGAGGAGTGTCACTCAATCGAGGTATTATTGAACCGAAGGTGTGACCTTTAATGCTACACACATAATTTTGACCGATGCCACTTACATTTAATTTACATTTCTTGATATGTAAACCTAATTGTCGCGCACAGCTACTTGTAATAAATGAATCCATCGAGCCACTGTCAATGATTGTGCGGACATAAACTCTTATGCTCTTCATGTAACAAAGTATTATGCTTTGCATTACAAATGAAACATGTTGACTCAGATTTACAATCGGTAACAGTGTGACCCGGCCTTAAGCAGTTTTGACATAATTTTAAATCTTTAACTAATTGTTGTCGCTGTGTCATATTCATAGAACGCAATTTACTACAACGGTAGATTGAATGATTTTCATTACAACACACACAAACAATCCGACTAACTTTATTATTATTGTTGGAAGAAATTAGAGATGATTTTGGTTGACGCGATAAATAATCTTTATTTGTATTAGGCCGATTTTGTTTACTTGTAGAATTTGATGATGGAATATTAACTGGTTGGCTAACTTCTAATACTTTTATGTAATTTTGTAAATAAGTAATGAAGTTATTAAATTTCGGAATTTCTTCAGTGTTTTGTAATTCAAACCTTTTTTTTGTTTCTGTATCTAAAGGCCTAGACGCAATGTAGAATAAAATAAATTCGCATAAATCATCAATACACAAACCGCGCAAGGCACTAACGCATTCATAAAGTGTGTTAGATAACTCAGATAAGTTAGACAAAGATGGTTTTTGTATGGGATTAATTTTAATTATTTTTCTAAATAAGCTGTTGCAAGAATACGCTTGTTGTCATATCTGTCCAGTAAAGTTGCAAAAACCACTGAATAATTTGCCGATGTCACAGGCACGCCCTTCGCTAATGTCAGTGCATAACCAGATAAACATGACAGCAAATAGTGAAATTTCTCAGTGTCGGATAATGAACTATTATTATGAACAAGTGCTGTATAACTATCTTTAAATGTTTGCCACTTTTCTATATTACCATCAAACTTTGGAAGTTCCAGCTTAGGCAATTTCACTTGCGAACGCACGTGACCTTGACCTAATTCCGGGCGACAGTCGCTACCTGCGCTCGCATCGAGAGAATCCGCAAACTCAATAACACAGTAATACAATTCATCGAATGACAGTAACACTTTATGATCGATAACAAACGAAGGTTTAAGCTTTAATTGCAACTGGTTAACATCATCGTTGCATTCCAAAAATCTATTACGAATCTCGTCAATCTTTTTGTACCTAGCTCGAAAAGCTGCAAATTTAGTTTTAGTTTCTTTAACTGTTTTGGCTAAATCGTAAAGTATCTGCATACTTGTAAACTCATATTCCCGCCTTTTAATAGCGGTTATTAATTCCACTTCGCTCATAGTTCACTTGGTATACGATATCCGCACGCTCAAAAAGATAAAAGTTATAAAAGTAGGTAAAACGGAAAAAACGTAAGCCGGTAGGTAGGCAGCAATGCACGCGCGAACGTATTGAATGAAATACAAGCACACACGTCTCAAAGTTATTTGTTAGAATATAAGTTTTGACTTTGAGGTAGTTCAAAGCTAATCCGTCTCCCGCCGGAGACAAGTACTACGATTGTAGGTACCTCGGTACTAAATTCGAGAAACTTCGAACTCACGTTTTTTAAAAGTAATTTATGCAATTTGTTATTTAATACAAATAAATGCAGCTTATTACAAGGGAATTAACGAGGTATGAATGTACGATTGAATAGTCAATCGGTCTCAAATAAGAAACAATAACTAGGTATCATGGAATGACCTAGGTTTTATTTAGACACTTAGAACTTGAAAGGCAAATTGAAATTGCCTTAAGTAGGTAAGTATACAAATAAATTATAATTGGGATTACGTATTTAACGTAATAACGAGAATGGAAAGATTTAATTTCCGATAGTAGGTATTTTTGAAATAATTACGCGAGGAAGATTCCTCACAGGAGGCACCATAATTAATGTTGACGCTTTCTGGAAGGGTCACTGCATTCTCCTATCAACCCCCGGGTCTCAAGGCAGGGAAAACAAACATGCAAAGCACTAACCTGGATCCAACAGGACAGGAAAGAGGAATCACCAACGACGGGGCAGACGCCGGCCGGTCAGTTATCTTCTTTATGTGGACTTGATGCTGCTTGCTTACTGCCTACACTCGTCAAGCACAGACACACCACCAATATGGAAACTGAGGGTTTATTAGGCCAGTGAATCCCTTAGAAAATCAGATATTCGGAATTATTTAGAATACACGCGGCGTCGTATGCGCTGAGGTCGCCATACTTGTTTTATTTGTTCTTTTTCTTGGCACTCTTGAGAGAGGCGCCACCAGCACGAGTTAAGAGAAGCCCGCGCTTATTTAAATCGTCGTTGACGTAACAAGGATGGAAAATGGAAATGCATGGATAAATTATTAGGATAGTTAATGCTTACACATTTCCCCCCACCTGAAATCCACAAGGGTTTCAAGAAGAATGCGAAAAATTAAGAGTGAAATCAGCAATAGCTGGACTATGAGCTACTGCCGAAAAAATGCATAAAAATCTAGTCAATAAGTGTAAATAATTGGTGGCTTATTTTAAATAACCTAAAGACAGTGTGTACTTATACTCTAGTTAGGTATATAAAAGGAAAATAAACTAATTAATTGGTAAGGGACAAACCTTTACCACCGGCCTACGAAACGTCTTTCCGCCATACTTGTTTTATTTGTTTTTTTCTTGGCACTCTTGAGAGAGGCGCCACCAGCATGAGTTAAGAGAAGCCCGCGCTTATTTAAATCGTCGTTGACGTAACAAGGATGGAAAATGGAAATGCATGGATAAATTATTAGGATAGTTAATGCTTACACAACATAGATTACATAACTTATTTATAATGAAATATATTCATAAAATATGTAGGTACGTATATGTAGTACAATGATTGCGAGCTACTTTGTGATTTTGAGGATTCCGTACCTAAAAGGTAAAACGAACCCTATTCATGAGACTTCTCTGTTTGTCTGTCCGTCTGTCACCAGGCTGTATCTCATAAACCGTAATAGCGAGACAGTTGTAATTTCGAGAGATTGTGTTAGTATTTCTGTTGCCGCTATAACAACAAGTACTAAGAATAAAAATAATAAAATATTTAAGGGGCTCCCATACAACAAACGTGAATTTTTGCCGTTTTTTGCTCCATATTAATAACGGAAACAGATAGACGCTTAAAATGTTCACAGAATATTTGGTTATATATTCAAATTAGTTTTTCTATGCCATTTTGATACATGCCCTCTCTATATATCTTAAATCTCTTTGCCTACAAGGTACTTCCCGTGAACTCAGAATCTTGAAATTCGGCACGAAGCAACGTTATATTATAGTACAGACAGATAAAGGAAAAATTGTGAAAATGATAAATTTGAAGTTACATAAAATATTAAAATATTATTTTTGCTTACATGACATAAAATATTTTTTTAATAATTATAAACTTACTACCTACCCTTTTTCACATGAACGCGTAGAGATATTAAAGTTGAAATTCATATCAAACACTTCTTAAATCTAATTGCCTCTAAACTGTGAAAAATTCTAAATCAATGCTAGTATTATAAATGCGAAAATAACTCTGTCTGTCTGTTACGCTTTCCCGCCTAAACCTCTCAACCGATTTTGATGAAGTTTGGCACAGACAATCTTTAGACCCTGAGAAAGAACATAGGCTACCTTTTATCCCAGAAAAATTTGATGTTCCCGAGGGGAATTTAAACAGCGCGATATAACCGAACTCCACGCGGGCGAAGCCGCTGGCGGAAAGCTAGTACGTCATAAATTGTAAACCGCTACGTTTGTACGGCGGAACCCTCGGTGTGCGAGTCCTACTCGCATTTGGCCGGTTTTTTTTATATGAACAGACAGCTGTGCTGCTGGGGAGTTTGTTCCGATACTTCTTCTTCCCAGCGAAAGTACTAGGAAGTGGCGAAGGGCGGGCGTTTTGGGGGACTGTCTTGTGTAATATTGACGTTCGAAAAGTGCTGATTCTCAGTCTAATTTGTATAAATGACTTTTGATTTGATTTGATATTTATTTAGGTACTGTATGTTGTCATAACTGTGCTGAATTGTCTTAGTACGTAGTCCTTCAGTGTACTTATCAAAATAAAAGAATTGAGCTTAACAAATCCTAACCCGTATGGTGTGTCAGGCTCGTCCGATGATAATGCATTTCAACAAAAGACTCCTTGCATTACTGATGTTTCTTTTCAATTTTCTCTTTTAATAGCTGTAAAGGCTCGTTAATGGGTATTCATCGAGGTTTGATTACCTTGCTAATAATTTTTATTGTTAGCTGTAAGTCACTCTTTAAATCAAAGAAATAAATAAAAACCTATCGTAAAAAAGATAAAAAGTAGGCAGTTTTAGGAATTCAAAATCAGTGTCGGTCATTTTTGAATAACTAACCATCAGCTTAACGTAGGAACGTAGAAATACATATGTGGCCTTCTCAGCTATTCAAATCATTCAACAAATAACTGCAATATGGAATCAGCCAGCACAGACAAAGGATCGTGAACATCATAGAAAATATTTGTATTGTGATATTATGTAACAAAGCCATTGTAACCGTTGTGGAAAGTGCTATAAACATATCAACAAATGTTGGGCCCCGTTATGCATATCTGATATCAAACACCTTATCAGTCCAATAGATCAGATGGCTGAAATGATTCCGTGTAAATGGTGGTATGTACAGAGCGCACGAAGCGACAGCAAGGGAAGGAGGCCTTTGTTGAAACGCACTAAAATTAAACGAAGCTGACACGATACGAATTAAGAATTCTATTATTTTGATTATGGCGTCACGAGTTTGTAAAGTAGATAAAAGTAAGTTTGTAGTTATCTCACTTATGATCTTCCACGAGGACATAGGAATGACTTTGTGCCAGAGAGAGAAGCGAGCTGCGAGCTGCTTGTAAGCATAAAAGACTGGTTTAATAGCACTTGACAGTAAGTACTTAACGCTTGATAGACTTTTGATTACCTACATGAACCATTGTTGTGCATATACACTGAAAACCGATATATCTACAAATGCATTTCATCATAAAGAAATGAAGACTGGTCTTATCCTAACTCATCGTGCTACAGCAGGAATTCTAAATAAGCGTCCGACGGGGTCCACGCGCCGGCCGTCGCCGGATGACGCACGGCCGATCCGGCTAACGGCACGGCACAGCTCGGCAACTTACGATACTGCCACATCTGCCCTATTTACGAGCATAAACTATGCATTCATATTAAATGTTTGAGATGTTTAAGATGCGTTTACGAGCTATCATAGGAAAAGTTATGATAATGACGATTTATTGTAAAAGTAAGTAGAAAACAATTTCCGCTTTGGTTAGCTGTGGGAAATTTGGATGCGAGATAAATATGTTAATCCACGTGGAAGCGGTTAACAAGAGCAACTAGAAGCAGTATAAAAACTCTCTTACAGTATTACGACACAGGAAGCTTTACACTTTTGCAACAACATGTTTTTGATGGCTGATCAATTTACGGTTTCGTCCAAACTCAAACAGTAGACCGTCACTAAATCTTCCTTTTTACTGGAATGGTCAAAGGAAACGTGCAAGTGGGGAAGAAGGAAGGTTTTAGTATAAAAAAATGAAACATCGTTTGTGTATTGTAGATTAGGAATAAAGAAAAGTATAAATCTATACCGAAATATATATAAAGCTGAAGATTTTGTTTTTTTGTATGTTTGTTTGAACGGTGAGGTTCGATTTGAAAAATTATTTTTGCGTTGGATAGCCCATTAATCCAGAAAGGCTTTAGGCTATATAATCACGCTGCAACCAATAGGAGCGGAGCATAACTAACTCCACGCGAACGAAGTCGCTGGCGGCTGCTAGTATTATATAAATCTAGAGCTGTGGGAGTACATGAACAAATTAGTAATTACATTCAAGACATTTATGTTTTATTAATTATAAATATGGTTTTATGCAAGACTTCAGCAATAGTTACAGTCATTTATTCAAGATAATACTGGAAAAAATATCTTGAAAACCCTTTCAACGCTAACCTCACACATATAATCGAATTACAAACAGCTAGAAATATTTTGTCAGAACTATACTCTTGCAGGCAAGGTCAGCAACCTCTTTTGGTTAGCCTTAAAAGTCGGACTCAGCGACTACGAATAAGTACTACGTTTGGTTGTTGGACCTTTTAGATTCCCACTCATGTGTTGTTCAATAACTAAATACCTTCTAGGTTTGGGTCGCAGGATCTCGTGCGGTGCGGGTTGCCTGCGCGGAGTCCAGGCGGCGCAGGCGCAAGCTCGCTCGGTTCGCGGCTCCCCCGCGCCGGCACTGGCGCCACTAACGCTCAGCGGCGCCTCCTCCGCTCGCGGCGTGCACGCATCCTCACTGGAAACAATACATTTATTGCAAATACTTATTTATATTAACTCTAACGTATCATGATCAGCATCATCACATGTGCCATATAGCTTATACTAGACACAACATGATTTATTCTACTGTCATCCTTCATGCAATCCCTATTACCTAATAAAAAATCCTTGTACCGGTAGATATAAATAACATGTTTGTAGAAGCAGTTATACAGTTAGTGAACAAACATCCATAAATATATGAAACATGAATGCTAATCCTATTTGCGCTTACGATCCTGTGTTCTGTTTGAATCTTTATTCGGTAGTTGTTGACCGTAATCTATTCATAATAAATTCTAGCTACTGTTGAAAGTGGAACCTTATTCTAATAACAAATAGTACCTATAGAACAAGCAATAAACAAATTGACCTCTGCTATATAACACTCCGTCATCCTAGTATCCTAAAACACGGCAAAGATAAGACAGTCTTATTTTATCTTTTAAGAGAATAATAAATATTTGCGTAAACTAATACTATTATCAGGCAGTAACTGTTCACTTTACTGTTAACTATAGTTTACTAAATAAGATAGCCTTGTAGGCTTGGTGGTAACAAGCTAAGCTTTGGACTGCAGCTTTAAACTCCTAGATACAAATCTCACAAACGATTGTTAATTATTGTGTGAGACGCAATCATGGTTGTCAGCTGTTGTATAGTTGCAGTTTTAGAAATCATTCTTTTTATATCAATAAAAAGATAGAAAAGCTAGTAAATAGACATTAGTTCATTCCTGTCAAATTAAGATATTCCATTAACCATTTAAATATGCGATTTTCATCAGGCGCTGACTAGGGAATGCATTCCCGATCTAGTGAGATTCCGTGAAATTTTTCGGGATTATTACATAAGCATAATACTTAAGACGAGGTCCCGTTCGAGATTGACGGAATTGGGTGGTAATGGGCAGCGATGCTACACACATCCGCTCGGGACATTGACACATCGACCTTTGTACTTCGGAATAAAAAAGAAATGGATATATTTGAGTATGGAGGAACAAGGGGAGACATTTGCAGTTCTCGTATAATAGGAGTTAAAGTATGAAATTGCTGATTTGTGCTAAAAATCTAAATTGTTTAATTTTTAACTAATTTGTTTAATCAAAATCACTTTTATCTATACACTGCGATCATCTAATAGGAAGGTCATTTATGCCTTTGCGATAGAACTCTGAGGATCTAGACTTCACAAACTGTGTGAAAGCATTTTAGTCATGCTGTTGCCAACCAGTGTTATGTCGGAACTGCTGAGAATACCCTCTCAGCTGATGGGAACATTACAACGGGCATTCGATGCCAGTTGGCAAAAAGCACTCTTGATACACTTCGTTTTTTAAGAAGTTACTTTCAAAATTACCCGTAATTACTATTTAATCTTCTTGAGCTACGTATACCTACCTACTTTAATTTTGATTATGTTCATGATAATAAAACGGTTAATTAAGTATTTAGTTACTAATTATAAAAGATAAAGGTTGTAGCTTTCTTTCAAATAACATTTTGTTTTAAATAACCCTAAAAATTTCGGGATCCCGCTGGATCTCGAATTAATGATCTCGGGACGCGATTGCATTCCCTAGGCGCCAACAAAGTTAAAAACAGGATTAAACTAAAATTTATTTTCTGTCCTTTTCTTAAAATGTAAAATAAGTAAACAGAAAAAGATGCACAGAACTTGAATTCAGTTTAGTTTGCGAACAAGGAAACCAGCACAATTGTGATTCCAAAACATTTTATCCGACTTTCTAACTAAGTGTTATCAATCTAACTAGCTGACCCACGTCCAAGAAATGTGTGCCCACATCGGGGCACTCCCATATTCGCTTTTCCCACTCCCACCATAACACATTTGTACAATCAAGCAGTCTAAAATGTTGCGGAACTGCGTTCCCATCACGTACGTAGCACGATAGACGAGGTGCCAGTTGTTAGAGACACAATGAGCCCCCTGTGACCGCATGCGGAAGGTATGCGCATGTGCAGGCACGTGTCTACTCAAGGGATTAGGATACCGGTTCGTTGCTATTTGAACTAGATACGTGGTACTATTTGTAGGCAAGGAAGATTTTTTGGACCGAAGGATTCTTGCAGGCTGTAATATTATACTGACCTCACGCAAAATACTGCTTCTAGCAAGCCGAGTTTAACGCGCAATTAGTAGGTACATATTTACACAACCCCTCGACGTCGATTGTCGGCCAGTTGCCCACCTGTCACAACACCCAGATTAAGGGATTTTTATACCCTGTTACTCATACCTCGCTCGAAAAGGGTATCAATAGAAAAAGTGGATAAATTCACGAAAAAAGCGTGCGTAGAGAACACAATACGCGGTTGTCAGTGTATTTGCTGTCATTCCTGGAACTGGTTGCGGGGGACATGTAATAATGTATTTGGTTCATGATTACATCACTGTTTATGGAATTATCTGTTTTACGGTCCCATCAGAATCATTAAAAAAAAAAAAACATTTGTTTTCAGATGGCTTGGATTTTCTGATTTTAACAAAGAAAATTGAATAAAAATTAACAATCAAATACAATAACACAAGACAACAATAATATAATACAACTAAAAATTAAAAATAAATAAAAATTACAAGTCATAAATAATTTACCTACTAATTTAATTTTCTCAAATAAATTAATAGACAAATGTACAATCGTTACCGGACGCAGCTGGCCACGTGCCTACTACAGTACTGTCGAATATACGGACGGTTAATCCTCTCGGCAATCATCGACAGAATATCCACAATACGTTAACAATGTCAACGAAGGGCCGAGTGAAATGACACGGGACGCCACGGTTACTGCGTCAGTCATTGTTTGGAGCACGGCCCATCGCACAAGTGGGTGCGACTTCCTTGCTGTCCCCTCGGAACCTTCCATCGTTGAAGGTTAGAAAGTAAATGCGTGGTTTCGTTAAATACTGATTGGGTTACGGGTTGTTGGAGCCTTCAAAAGTTCAAAAATTGGTCTAACAGCAATGCTTCGATATCGCCTACGGATTGTGGAGGTCAGACGGCAGTCGCTTCACGGAAAATATCTAAGTTTAGCCAAAATCAGCAGTTAGACTAGCAAAGCGGATCCCAGACTCCAAAGTTGAAACAGCTTCGGATGCGACTGGGATTAGACGCTGAGATGATGATGATGACTGATTGGGTTACGTAGTTCAACATATGGTCTAACTGCAGTGCTTCGATATCACCTTCGGGTTGTGGAGGTCAAACGCCAGTCACTTCACGGAATATATTGATGTTTAGCCGTAATCAACCTGGTAAAGCGGACCCCAGACTCTAAAGCTGAAAAAGCTTCGGATGAGACTTGGATTAACGCTGGGATGATGAAGATGATAATGTTTTTGATTAAGCAGCGACTTGGCACTTGATTGGTTCCCAAAATTCCCTGTAGTCTCCCCTACGTCTAGGGGTACAGACGCCAGCAGGTCAAACTACCTGAAACTGTCAAACTTCCCAATCGACCTTAAATCTTACATACGAGCCTTCTGAACTATAATAATATTTAACTTCCCTTCATAAAAATAAATCTTAAAAACGCATACACTTTAGGAACATTTCCTTTTTTTTATTAATTCTAAACTAGTGCGTGATCGCAATCCCGCCTGATGGTAAGCAGTGATGCAATCGATGATGGTAAAGCGCGCTAGTATATTAATAGCCCATTCAATAAAAAAAAAAAACAGATTGAATAGGAAGGAAAATGGCAGTTGAGCGAGGTGATAGAATATTAACAGCACGACCAACGATGTTGCTCCAGAAGGAGATTGATCTGGAGACCCTCCACGACCAAACTCCCAACTCAACAACGTTTGGCGCATCGTACCCGGCAAACATCCTCCGTTCGGTTTCACCAGACGTCATGCCGGAACACGACGAATCGCTTAGCGGCAAGATTTTGTCTGGTGAGTGGTAACTTTTGCCGGCAGCCTATGTTGAGACCTACCACCGAGAAACTTACTTACATAATAAAATTTAGAATAAACTAAAATTCTAATGAAACTTTAAAAATAAATGAATCTATTAACGCAATCTGACAGATTGTAGTAAGTAATAGCTTGGCATGCCGATGTCTGCGCCTACCAAAATTACCCCATAATCAAACAAGAGGAGAATGACATTTCATACAACCTTTATTACTTACATAACTAATTTCCTGCAAATCATTTTGACAAAAGGATGCACCTTGCATGAGCAAGGATGTTTTTCACGTCACTGAAAGCAGAGTTGAGATAATTGATTGGGTGGCAAAACAGGATATTCCTGTCGAAGTCCAATTCAAGACAAGTGTTTAATCCAATTATCATTTTGAACATCAACCGCAGCACAAGTATTTTTTGACAAAAGTAGCGATAGCTACACACAGTAGGTACTTTAGCCTGTTTCTTCACATTACTTTGTAGCTGTATTACTTAAAAGGAATACTAAAATCTCATTCGTTTTCTTTGTTAAATCTCAGCCAGTGAGCAACGTGGTCACGTTGTGTGATAATAATTTGTGAGACGGGTGTAATATAACGTCTGCGGACCATCAATCATGGCGGACAGCTACTGAAGAGCAGGAAGTTTGAGTTACTGAGGCGCTCGCGGCTACTGGGCTTGAGTTTTAAGTGATCGAGAACAGATTCATTTATTGCGGTTAGTACGACTGTTGAAGCAATTGCACCTATAAAGTAGGTACGTTCTCTTCAGACGGAGTAAGTTACAGTTATATTTAATTATTGAATCGCCATCAGAGCTTAGACGTTTACATGCAGTTATGTATTTAGAGAACAGGATTAAACCAAGGTGCAAGGGTGCGCTTACAATTATAGGATCCACATAATTTACTTAATACATATAGAGTTCATTTAAAAAGCATTCTGTTTAAAATAACAATACTTTTGTTGACACCTCACTAGAAGTACCTAGATTCAGCTCGCCACTTTATTTTCCAGAAGATACCTATATGTTATTAGTTTCTTTATAAGGGCTTTGTTGTGTGATGATTTAATGAGTGATTCGTAAGCTCAGAACTGCTTATTTTTACTATTATTTACTAGCAACCTCATTGCAAAACATTCGACAACAGGTACAATCATCATACGTAGAATAGTTTTATGACGATAAGTTATAAAAACTTGTCACACGATAAAAGTCATGTTTTACAGTACCTACACATATATAATATACGATAATATAATTAGAATTCACGTTATTAGTAGTAAACTCAACATTTAACTATTAGGTAGTAGGTAGGTATCTAACTCATGTAATTAGAAGTCCACATGATTGATAATGATGCGGCACGTTCTCCAACGCTATTTTAATACCATTTGATAGTTATTGAATACGATATTTATAGCACTCTGTGCACCCTGTGTTCACAAGATTAATAAATGAATTTGAATTTACCATATTTATGTCGATGTCATGAAGGGCTTACACACTTTATCCAATAACTTCTTAGTTTCACACACATTCTACGTTTGAATTATTTGAACCATGATGTCCATGATCCATTTTGACATTTATTATAAGAAGGATCGAAGGACCAAACAATTTTTATGTGCCAATGAGATGCCTTTAATACACGTTAATGTTAGTTATGATAGTTTATCATATGTTATCAGTGTGCTTTGGCAGGTATGTCATATCGAGCTTGTTGAAAAAAACTTTATTAACGACCTCGTTCCTTCTTTATTAATTACCACTGTACTTAGGTATACATATAATATAAGGACTTATTTATAGATATTGTAACAGGAATTACAACAACTATACATTGAAAATGTAAAAAGAGCAAATAGTAATTCGGATATTTCATGAACTTTAAACCTAAAAACAAGCAATAAATCAGCAAAAGCTCCAAACAAAGGCGACTCTGTGCACTTCGTCCGGTAGCGAACGTTCTGTTATTAATCACTGGTCGGATGCGCGAGCGCTCGCGAGGGCAACACGCCTGCGCGCTTCTCTTTATTACTCCAGCTACAAATTAAGGTTATACGAAGCCTCACTCCAAAATACAAATAACTAGGGAATTACTGAAGAAAATATTAAACTTTATGTTCTAAAAGGTAAAATATCGCATAAGCGATTTCTTTTTCTGGACAATAATGCACTATGGTAGTTGTTAATAGAGACTTCGGACCGTATTTCAGAACCTTCCTCAAGATTTAATCAGCTACTTAAAACTAGTTTCAACCAATGAAATGGCATCAAACGAGATTTACCTACGTAAAACTTAAGTTTTGAGTGAGGTTCTATAATACGGACGGCGGACCTTAGATACTACCACATTCTAACATTGTAGGAACTTGAAAAATAACTTTTGCAAACTTGGAACAACCTCAGTCTCAGTTGAAAAATTATGTAGTTACTTATTTACTGGCTTTTAAATAATACCTACTTAGACGCAAGGAAACATAAATAAGTCGGTACCTTGTCTTGTACAACTATATTATACTAAATCACCGGAGAAGATATTTCTCAGGGTGCCATAAATATTCTTCTTTCCACGTTTAATATCCATTAGATACATGTACCGATACCTACAACATGTGACGGAAAAGTGGGGACATTGAAGTTTGTATGGATCTGTCAATTTATTCACACATTTCTGTTGCAAGAAAACTTTAGGTAGCCTAGGTAAGTAACGTTCACAACGATTATTTAACTAATACTTAGTCAGCTGTGTTTTATTCACAGTGAAACTGTTGAACCATGCCTCTCCCATTTTCAAACGCGCCAGATTGTCGTTCGGTACATTCTGCTTGCTTGCTGCATTTCTATATTATCCAGTAATTTGTGGTGGTCAGACACCCGCATTGTTTTATCGTGAATAACAACTAATATTGTAGTCCCAGCTCGCCATGTCATCTCTCAGGAGATATCTCAAACAGATACGGCGAGGCGGCCAACAATTACTCTAAAGTTATTTTATTAAAACGAAAAGGTCACAGTTCAATGATTTATGATGATATTACTTGTTTTTATTTTAACGTTTAAATGTTAGGATAAATACGTGAGACGCCATTTTTGATCACGATTTTATTATTTATTTACACTTTGAATTGTATTGTTTTAATTAATTGAACTAATTTCTTATAACAAAACTATGGAAGCTAGGTAAATCAACTCTAGGTGGTAAGTATAACAATGCAACCGATAAATCGGTTTTGTTATTATTTATTATGTAATTATTTATTTAAAGTTAGTTAAAACGGAACAAAACCAATTATAACAACTAACATAGAAACAAACAGTTATATAAATTTACTTAAAAACTACTACTAAAACTGATATGGAATAGGGAATAATGTTTTTAAAAAAAAGGTAAAATTAACAATCCTTTTAATATTACCATATTGATATTTAAATCTATTCACCATCTTTGCTCGTATTTTAATAAAAATAAAATTCAACATAAACAGACTCGGGTTACAGAAACGGGTCGTATCTCATGAAGAGACGTAAAAAACATAGATTTTTAGATTACCTAAATGAATAATTCACCAATAATGACTCCTAAAGCTTTCCTTTATTCGTTCATTAAATCCGATGAGCAGACAATCTAAATACGATCAGTAACATCGGGAATCAATTAACTATGCCCTGATAATGCAGCAGATGTTTACCTGACAATGACAAGGGTGCCTCTGTCATCAGATATGCGGGGATTATTCACCAATATCTACTGCATCATTTTGAAATATTTGACCATAAAAAACTCATAAATATGTCTATGAATATATAATTGTCCGACTCTTTTACAACTTGATCCGCTCAATAAAAAATAACATAAATAAAAAATCTTCTTGTTACATTGTTAATACATGTTTATCTTAATTTCATAAAATCCATAATACCGCTTTCGTAACATGAAAAAGGAGAACGCAAATATGTTTTACACAGACAATTTACACGCAGTGGGAGTTTTGTGTCAGTTCCAAATTATTTTTGAAATAAGACAACATTTTCGAGTCCCGAGTGTCCGTGACGGTTGGCAATCCTACTGTATACCTGACACAATGGAATCCAAAAACGGACAAAAACTGGCCGAAGGAGGATTTATGTGGCCCTCTCGGATGCCACGCGTTCCTTCGTTTTATACCCTTCGGCGATATCCCGCATACTGTATATTTTGATGACATCAAATCCTTTTGTAAATGTCAAGTGTTCAGGCTACCGAATAGTTGGTCATTGACCTGAATGAATTAAGTTTTTAATGCGTGCTCACGGATAGATCTGTTGGATGATTCATATCAATGTAAGTGCATGCGCATGCGTTCTGTGGAAATAATTTATTGTATTTGACATGCAGGGGTCAAGAACCTTGGAGATTCCAGAGAGATGTACCGAAGTAGTCCCTACTTGGGTACACATAGATTATTACATATAGGTACGGTAATAAAGTATGCTGAAATTCGATCATTTTATGTTTTTATTCATGGTAGTGTTTGACAGCGATGCAAATATAAAACCCATGAACTGCATCACTCACACCTACTGATGGTACGCTCGGCTACACCCTAAGCCATAATACATATCCAGGCTTAACTAAAAAAATACGTTGTCTCACTCTCCTCCTCCTCTTACTCCTGAACCCCTGTATCGTGGGTACATACATTTAAACTCACATACACAACAGCCAGACCTGCAGGGTAGTTCCGTAACACACTATCAGTAGCAATGGGTTTCATTTTGCCAGTTTAACAACAGTGTAACCATCTCATTGTAGACACCTATATCCTATGCCAATTTATGGTTAAACTTTTTAGTGTGACAAATGAGCTAAACGTAAGTGCCTACAATAACAGAACATTGTAAACGTTCACTAAGGTTGCTTAACTTTCACTGGTTGGAAGCTAACGATACGTCTTTCCCATGCTTTTTGCAATCGACATGGCATTCTCACATGAAAATAATAATTGGTTATATTTTCTAAAAAAACAAGCATTGTGATTGTCTCTTCTTGAGGTGTTAGCTTTGAGAGAAGAATGAATGCGGTGACAGCAGATTCGCTTTCCGTTCATTGACCGTTAAAAATTAAAGTTTGTGCTTTCATCCTTTGGAGAACTTTTCAAGTTCAACAGATACAGAATATATTATTGAATCCTGTAACCAGGCACTAACATCGATCACTTCCGAACAAAGTGTTTCACCTCGTCATTTCTACCGCATACATCGAGGGACTGAAATAATTTACCAGCGGCAGTGTTTCCGTCGGATTTTAATTTGAGTGTCTTCAATGCTAGAGTGAATAGGCTCTTAATAAACTAGCGCGCTTTACCATCAACGATTGCATCACTGCATACCATCATGCAGGATTGCGATCAAGCACATTATTCGCCATCGCTTTGGATCCGCGCTTAAGTCAGAAGACGTTGAGTTTGGTTGAGTAGTTTTTGATAGGTATATAGGTAGGTACGGTATCGCGTCCTGAAGGTCCAAAAGTATTATACTCTAAACCTCTGTAAATGTTCTTAAAATAACATCAAATGAGATATCAGACACTAACTTCCTTTAGCTGTTCCACAATTTTGTATAGCTGTATTTTTATTGCTATATGTACCATGGGCCATGCTTCACATATGAGGCCGAAATGTCTTTGGAGGCCGATCAAATTAGCATAAGTATTCGTCCCGAGTGGTTTATGAAAATGTTCGAAGCAGCACGTCGAGTGCACTTTGATGCGTATTTAATTGCTTTTAACTTTGACATGACGTTATCCAGGCAGGGTTCTTGAACCAAAGTAATGTTCCTGATTGTGACCTGTCTGGGTTTGTATACGCATGAGCGATATCAAGAGAGGTTTCAAAATGCAAATTGAAATGTTTACTAAACAGCTGTTTTTACAACAGTTAGTTTACAATGTGAATTTTAAGGTAAGGTGATCCATACTAATATTACAAATGCGAAAGTAACTCTGTCTGTCTGTCTGTTACGCTTTCCCGCTTAAACCTCTCCACCGATTTTGATGTAATTTGGCACAGACAATCTTTAGACCCTGAGAAAGGACATAGGCTACCTTTTATTAAAAAATTTGATATTCCCGAGGGAAAACTAAAAAGCGCGATATAACCGAATGCTACGCGGGCGAAAAGCTAGTATAGGTACCAATAAAATAATGTAATAATTAAGGATGCATATAAAAGTCCTTTTTACCTCTAGAACCACTTATTTAAGTAGGTAACTTCTTATCTACTCCTACAATTCGTGTAGGTATATAAGTACCTAAATTCTATGAACTTTGTATTTCCTCCCTAAGATCATAGATGTCATTATGTCAGCACCTCATGATGAGCTCTACTTGGATCGATGCCTGCCAGGGCTGCCGGTCATTGGAAAGAGATACCCTGGCACAGGCAAATGAAGGAACACGTGTGGGTATTAGCCAGTAAAAGTCTAAGACGCCCCTCCGCTCCGCCAAGAGCGGGAGAGATCATTTGTGATTTCACATGCAGTAATAAAAATAAGATACGCTTTAACCTTAACACCCAGGTGCGTAGTTACCATCATCATCATCTCAGCGTTAATCCCAGTCGCATCCGAAGCTTTTCAGCTTTGAAGTCTGGGTTCCGCTTTAGCAGTCTAACTGCTGATTTTGGCTAAACTTCGATATTTTCCGTGAAGCGACTGCCGGAAGACGATATCGAAGCATTACAGTTAGACCAATTGTTGGACTTTTGAGGGCTCCAACAACCCGTAACGACTGCCACTAGATATTGGTACGGCAACCGGGACCAATGGCTTAACGTGCTTTCCGGGGCACGACCAGACCAGTGCAAATATTCATATTCATGCATACAAATATTTGCACTGTGCGGGGATCAAACCCGCGCCTCCCTGTGCAGCGGCTGCGTTCGATACCGTTACACCACGGAGACTGTCCCAGGCGCGTAGCTACCGTCGTATCAATTATAATACGGAGCGCCCGGTCTACGGGGACCCACAACGTGCGTAAGGAAAAATTAATAAAAATAGTATGTTTTTTATTCATGACCCTTCCAGTTACAACCGCTACTACTGAAAGATTTTATTCAAAACTAAAACTGATAAAAAAATAACCGAAACTTTCGATGGGATAGGAACGCCTGTCAGAGCTGTCACTTTAGTCCATAGAGGCAGAACCTTCCCCCCCCCCCCCCCAGAACCAGAGAAAAGCTGAAGTCATCATCAGCTATAAATCATTTAATAAATTAGTTTGCCGAAAAAAGGCAAGGAAGTGTATATTTAATTAGAAATGTTTGTAAAAATGGAAAAAGTGACAGATATTTATAATTATGATGAATAGATATCTATTTCATTTTTTTTTCTTTTGTGGGAAATCTTTACCCTTAAGCGTAGCGTGCCTTTGCCAAGGCACGCTACGCTTCTGCAAACACCGTATTAATTATGTTAACGTATGAACAATTGGTGTGTCAGAAGTGAGAACTCATGTCATGACTCGTCACCAAGCTCGTCACCCAATTCTAAAGCTCGATAGTAGAAGTAGCTAGCTCTGCCTAATTATATTGAACAGACCTGGAAAGCTAATATTCAGAAACAAGCTGCGCACCGTACTGTCACCCCCAAAATTTTAGAAAATTTAGATAAAAGGTACCCTACCTATATATTAATACAGTTTTTAAATCATTTGTGTTCATAAATTTTCACGTTTATAATCTTAGTAGGATGGTATGAGATAGTATTTTAAGTATATGTAGGATGGTGATGAAATAATAGCTACTAACTGTAAGATCTTAGACAGAGAACGTGACTTAATAAGTCTGTTGTAAATAGCAATCGAAAGCAGTATTTGGAACAAAATGAACGTGGAATGCGACAGTATCGCAGGCCATCGACTGCAAATTAAGTGGAACATTGCAGCCTGCAGGCAGCAGGGCGCGCCCAACTCTTCACACAGTGGCCCTTTACCCCACATTGAGCATGCCTAATTAGAACTAATTTGAAAATGACCCAGTTGAACCTTTTCACTGTTAGTGAAAGAAGAAATGAAATAAAACGATCGCTTACTTAAAAACAAAAAAGCTATTTCTTAAATCGCCTGGTCTGTATCCAAGTTGTTTGCGCAAACCTCAGTTTAAGGGGACGAAAATGCGTTATAAAATATGTAACAAAAACCCTGTTGTTCCTTCTGATCGGTATACGGATGTAATAAAACATATCATTTATAAAAATTTGTTCAACAAAAATTATAATCAAAATAAATATTTAATTATTAATATTTGTAATCTTTAACTAATTTCTTACCTTTGCAATTCTGCATGAAGAAGACATAAGTAGAACGTTCCCGGCAATCTCTTTAACTTATAAAATCAGATATTCTAAACATTTTGTCGAATGTGTCGATTTTAATAGTTATTTGACGTTGACCCCTCTACTAGACAATAATTACTTTTGTTTAATTATAATTTTATTAATGATGTGCTTGTAAGTTAATATATATGTCCCTGAAAGGAACAACAGGGTTTTTGTTACATAGTGTATAATGCATAATGAACAAATTTGACCCCGCCCTTCCTCTATCTCAAGGTTCTACCAGTATCATGAGCACAAGGTAGTTTAGGTATTTATTTATGTTTTTTTTTTTTGAAGTAATCTACAAAATATTGATACAATGGTCATTATCGCTTTCTGCCGTCTCTTCGAGGAAGCTTTTCCATGCATATTACCATTTTAACAAGTGTTCAAGAAAGTCTACAGTGACGTACTGCAAGATCTCACTTTAGAAGATCTTTAAGAAAACCACACTCAGGAGACGCACCGATACCACTAGGAAATCGGGAAGTAATATGAACCGGTGATTACGGACGGCAATCAATTTGAATTGAAAACCGATATAGCTAATAGTTGAGCCGAGGTAATGGGACCAGCATGCCATCACAATTAAATGCCGGCAATGATTAACTTAAATTTCGCCGTGGTTGTAGGAAATATAGCAATGTTATTTAACAGAATGTTATGGATACTTGGCACATACCTACTTAGGTACTAATAAAATAGCGATCTATGACTACCACGTTCTATCGTGATTGAACTGATTTCGGTTGATTTAACACAGAAGAGTTACCTGGTTCAAAACGTAAAACTATCCATTTCGGCTACACCACCTAATCAGTGCAAAGGTGCCTAATCAGAAAATTTAACAATATTTTCGTAATTATTATCTATCGCATTGCATTATTAGATTTTATACTTTTTGGTTGTTACTCTAGTTGTGATATAAAGCTGAATTAATTTGCTGTCTTTTTAGCACAAGCAAATATTTTTCTTCCTTATAATTGTCATCTGTGTTCACTTCTTTTCTAGGCATCGCACAATAAACCGCTATTCTCTTTGATATGCTAATGAATATATCTCATTTTTTTTTTGATGTGATGGGAAATCATCAAATGACTTCTCCCGCTCTGGGCAGAGCGGAAGGCCGTGTCAGACTTTTACTGACTAAAACCCACCCGTGTTTCTTCACTTGCCTTTGGGACGGCCAGAGCCACGGTCTCTTGTTTAACCAACCCGCAACCCTGACCCAGGAGGCATGGGTCTTCGTGGAGCCCGTCACGATGTGCTGATATCTCTTTGAAACGCGCGTGAAACACAACACGCGATCGACTTGGGCCTAGTCCATAGCGCGCGGCGAGCTACCCACTGCTCACCGCCCGCAGGCCCCCGCCTGCGGTGGCTGGGAGTTCGATGTCGTCTCCCGACCAGGGCGTCTCCTGCGGCGGCTGGTGGCGTGAGGGCACTGGGATTCCCGCTGCCTCACGCGCTCCGCCTCCTCCTTTGCCAGCATCACTGCTTCGCAGGTGACGGCCTGCCATGCACTCTGGCTCCGGACCATGGCCTGGACCAGGGTCGGACGCGAAATCGCCGCTACGAGAACACGGCGGTGCAGACGTCCACCGTGTCCTCAGGGCGATCCACACAATGGTGATACCCTGGCGTTTTCTCCAGCCTTATACGGAACGGGAACCTCCCGAAACAACCGTGTCCGGTGAAGACCTGCGTCGGGCGAGGTGAGGGCGCCGTGGCGCCTCTTTAGCCACTCCTCAAAGAGGAGGCTTACCGCCACTATTGTGGCGTGCCCAGTATTGGGTTGCGACAATCGCACTCTCCATGTCGCCATGAGATCCCGCCGGAGCTCTGTCCGCCGTACCGCGATTTCTCGCGACTGCGGAGTTATGGGCGAGTCCTGGTTGGTTATCTAATTTTACCTCCTCCCGCCACTCCCAAAATGTGGGCGAGGGCTTTGGCCTCCATATCCCATGGCGGCAATCCGGCAAGGAGGCTCGCCACCTCATTATTAATTAATAATATATGGATACTCTCACTCCTAAACTATGTAGGTGCGTGTGGCTTAGGAGTCAGTATTTTCTCCGGAAGATGCAAGGCCATATTTCTAATGAAAGCCGGACGGTTTAACAATAAGCAAATTGGTGGAAAAAAACAATGAAAATTATTTATAAAAGAAAAGCAAATAAATGAGAAAAAAACTAAATGGTGAGTGAGTGTTGAGATGCTTCTCCTTGAGTACTCCTAGATACCTCACGCAAGTGGATTTAGCAAGAAAGAAGCGCACTGTTTGAAGGAACCGCAGGCCATGAGCTTTTAGGGTTAGAGAATTTGAGGGACAAGGATTTGATGTAATGGCAAAGAATACATACATATGTTGATTTATCAACGTTTAAGGTAAGTATTACCCATATTGGCAACAAGCTATCTGCGCAGCCATCCGGTAGCAGATCTTTTTGGTCCCTTGCCAAATCGGTCGAGGCGAACTTCTGTCGACCCACACTGCCTCCGCTGGTAAGGTCTGATGGAACACTGGCCAATACGGCGAGAGAGAAAGCAGGTCTCTTTGCATCTCTCTTTGCCCATAGTTCGCGTCTTGATACTGGCAGTGCTACTCCACCTAATTTACCTCATTGCGGAGCTTCAATGCCGGAGGTTCGCATTAGGAACAAGGAGGTCCTGAGAGCACTGTGTCGTCTGGAAGTGAATAAGGCTAGTGGTCCAGATGGTATACCAGCGATTGTTCTTAAGGCATGTGCGCCCGAGTTGTCTCCTGTATTGACGCGCCTGTATCGCCTCTCATTTGAGATAGTCGTGCCGATCCTACCAACTATCGGCCGATTTCGGTAACCCCCATACTCTGCAAGATTATGGAGCGTGTATTGAATTCGCGCCTCTTGGCTTACCTGGAAGGTAACGATCTCCTCAGTGACCGACAGTACGGTTTTCGGCGCAATCGGTCAACTGGGGACCTACTAGTGTATGCCACTCACTTGTGGGTCGAGGCCCTCGAGAAAAATGGGGAAGCGATTGCCGTCTCCCTTGATGTCTCGAAGGCCTTCGACCGGGTATGGCACGCTGGCCTTTTGAGTAAGCTTCCAGCGTACGGCGTTTCCGCTGGCCTGACTGGCTGGGTTAAAGACTTCCTGACTGAACGGTCCCTCCGAGTTGTTGTCGACGGATGCTCGTCGGAGCCCATGTCGACCAATGCCGGTGTTCCTCAGGGGTCTGTTCTCTCTGCAACTCTGTTCCTGCTGCATATTAACGATCTGCTGATGCCCGGTATCTATGGGTATGCAGATGACAGCACAGTTGTGGAGAGATATCTGCCGGAAGCTCGGGCTAGTAAGGAAGCAATCTGGTCCGAAAGAGAGGCTATGGTAGAGCGTACGAGTGCTGCACTACAGGCAGTCTCCGAATGGGGCAAAGCCAATCTTGTAGCATTCAATGCCGCCAAAACACAGGCGTGTCTTTTCACCGCCAAAAGGAGCCCGTTCACCTTGGCTCCTACCGCCACCAACCGCCTTCAGCTTTTGGGAGTAGAGATTTCCTCGAACCTTAACTTTGGGCGGTTCATTGAGTCCAAGGCCAGGGTGGCTGCTAGAAAACTTGGCGTTATCGCAAGGGTCCGGCGGTACTTCACACCGGGGCAGCTTCTAATGTTGTACAAAGCACAGGTCCGCTCGTGTGTGGAGTATTGCAGCCACATTTGGGCTGGTGCTGCGAAATGTCACCTGGATACTTTGGATTCAGTGGAGAGGCGTGCGAAGAGGCTGATTGGCGACCCAGACTTAACTCGAAACGGTCTCCAAAGCCTGGAGCACAGGCGTAGAGTAGCCAGCCTTTCGGTCTTCTATAGGTTGCATTCTGGTGAGTGTGCAAGGGAATTGCATGATTTAATTCCCCCATCACCGTTCCACCTTCGGACGACCCGTCGTACGGCGAGTTTCCACCCTTACGTTGTTGATACCACTGCGACCCGGACGAAGCGTTTCGCTTCCTCTTTTATACCGCGTACATCGAGGGACTGGAACAATTTGCCAGCGACGGTGTTTCCGTCACATTACAATTTGAGTGTCTTCAAGGCTAGAGTGAATAGGCTCTGAATAAACTAGCGCGCTTTACCATCAATGATCGCATCACTGCTTACCATCAGGCGGGATTGCGGTCAAGCGCTTGTTTATAAGTTATAAAAAAAAAAGTAAGTTATCGGACAACCATTTCATCACAGAAAAGAGCGCAGCCTCGGCGTTCATCATCATCTCAGAGTTTATCCCGGTTGCATCCGCGGCTTTCGCGTTGGAGCCCGGGGTCCGCTTTCCTGCACATTATCCTCCATTTCGCACGATCTTTAGCATCCTGTAGTACGAGCTTGTTGGCACGCATGCCATCTCTTACAACGTCAAGCCAGCACTTCTTTGGTCTTCCCCGCTTGTTCCGGCCCGGCGGAGGCGCGATGGCAAGACATTTGTTACCCACCCTCGGCGTTATGGTACCTATATCTGGGGCCAGTCATAACCACCGATGACAAGGGCAGTAGGTATTGTCCACGTACGCACTTATAACTTGAAATTGTCAAGAGACAGTTTGCAGAGATCATTTATATAAATGGGACGGAGAGTAGGCCCCAGGATGCTGCCTTGCGGGATGCAATTAGTATTTAGATAACTTGCTATGCACATTCATCGTTGACACGTTTTCAGTTCCCATGGTCCTCATTTCTTCGCAACTCATGCATACATAATATTACGATAATCGGCTATTTCTCGGCTTTGCAGGATAATTAACTTGTATGATAAAAGACTTTAATAATTTTCTTTTGCTATGAATATGAAATTATGTAGGTACCTATATAGTAAAATTATTAAAGTCTTTTATCATAAATGTACATTTTCGTAATACCGTCTTCTTTCTTTTTGTGATTCAATCATTCTTCCGTGTTGTTGATTTACAAAAGGTGTTTTGATTGCCATACTTTATTCTCCGTCTATCCCTAGATATAAATATATATGTACAAACCTTTACCCAAGCACTTATTTTTGAGTTGTTCTTTCTTAAATTCTCTACCTAATCAGACGATTGCCTTTATTTCTTACGTGCGTTCAAATTTTTTTAGTTTCGTAATTTATTTGATTTCTGACAATATTTTAGTTTCACTGCTTCATTGGTTGCATTATTTTCACTAGGACCATTGCTAGCCAGAAAGCTGAAATCAAAGAGTTTCATTTTCTTATTTCCTTTTTTAAATATAACGGCATGTAACCTGTTATATTTTGATCGATAAACAAACTTTCCTGTGCCGTGATCGTGAGAGATAACACTATTGAGAGCTCACTTCTCCCAACATAGGTATACCAATCGGCTGTAAGTACATTTACATTTCAGCAGTTACGTTCAATTTTATATCAACGGATCAAATGTAATCTATGATTAAATACTTATATAATTACTTTAGCTATTCCATTCAATAACATCCGCACAGTACCAGTAACCGGTCCGAGTCGGACTCGTGCCTGGCTCACAAGTCTTACTGAGCCAACACGTTGCATTAAGTTGTTACAACTAAAACTATGCACAGCACTACATATCTACATAGTCCCAAGGCCCTAACAATCTATAAACATCTAGTGAACTTTCGCTGCGAGTTCCACAATAGGCCAATTTCCCACAAGCGTGGGAGCATTTTTTCCTCTAAATAAGATGAAGCATACCTAGCCATCCATTCCAGTGCTGTCGTCTGTTTCACTACCACTGCACTGCACTGCACTGAAAACTTTTACTTTTCCCGGCGTACGCTGGCGTCCACAGGCGAGCTGTCGGCGGGCGACGCAGGCGCAAGCGAGGCGCACACGACACTGTCGCGACCCGCGCCCGGCTCTCCTATAAATTCTTTACAAGACTCGTGCCAGAGCTTGGCCCTGTACAGTCGGGCACGGCGGCACGACGCCCGCGCGCACGCCCGCCCTTACTTTTCAAACTTTGCTGAAAGCTCCGCTGATGCTCTGCAGTAAGTTTGGAAGGTTTCTATAGGAACCTACATGTAATAGCATTATTGGAAAGACAACTGTAAAATTGTATTTTGTAATACAATAATAAGTAACGTCAAGGATATTGGGCCTTGTCCCAAAGGGTTATCAGGATCATGACAACATAATTGAAAATAACAGAAACGAGCTTCGTTACTATTTATAGCAAAATGAACCTTGCGAAATAATCGCATAGGTAGCCAGTCTACCTTTGGGACAGAGCGCAAAGACAAAATAATGAAAACAGTAACAATTTTGATGTATAACATGTTTACGCCAAAACTGAGCGAAAGCTTTTTATTAAAGGAAAAGGCGAGAAAACACCCAAGGTGAGAGATAACACAGATTTTAAAGTGCATATTTTCGAGTCAAGATGTAATCTTGAGCGACCACGTGGGCTTTAATTATAAAATTAAGCACAGGATTGTACCTTCGGCCGGCGCGCGCGCAGCCTCCGGTCGTCGTTCGAGCAACCAGTCAGACCGCATACTCCTCCCCCGCCCGCACACCTCTGTCCCAAACTTTCAATGGCACATACGAAAACATAATATAATCGAGACAGACAAAGTTCAAAATGGAATGATCACTATTGGTGTTTGAAACCCTTTAGTTTCGAGCCCAAATATCTCTGCTATTTCGTACAAGACATGCCGTACTGAGTTCCCTACATATTTGTCCAAACTTGGTGGCTGGTGCACCGTATTGGGGCGACATAAGGCCGAGTTTACCCGCTCAGGTTGTAGAATGCACCTGCTTACAGGTCCGCCACAATCATTGCACTTACTACAACATTAACTGCGATTGTTATAACGGCTGTATTTTGATAAAACACGTGATCCTCGAACTGACAATAACATCGAAGTAATAGGTTTCCATAAAGGTTAATTATAACATTTATGTAGGTACATACTTAACGCTTTTGAATTTCGTCTTACAAAATATGAGGCACAAATAATTCCCGGCACAGATCTCGTTTTTATACTGAATTATACGACTTTATTTATTACTCTCTACTCTATACTCCTTTGATACTGTTTGGCCCCGCATTGGCTACATCCTACATGTATACTTTTTATGCAAAATTGGTTTAATGTTCTATCTATCAGAGACAAACAGGTAAAAAGTAATTTCAATTTTGACATTCCTATATAGGTACCATCACAGCTTTTTTTACCAACATCATCATGGTTTCATCATAACCCGATCTTTGAAATACAAATTATGCTATCAAACAAACCATGAATAATTAATATCTTCAATACTGAACACGAATATGAGTGGTAAGTTCTTTGAACAAGCAGTACTTAAATTAATCTATGAACCCCAAGTCTTTAAAATCAGTTCGTTCTCTATTCGTATCACTTTAAGTCTTAATCGTGAAGATCATGCTTTTGCTTTCTCTGTATCTGAAGAGGTCTGCAAGGCAGTAATACTGAATAGTTTAGGTACAGTTACAAGACCTAAAGGTAGATGTAGTCGCAATTTAAAAGTGAATTACATTAATACTGTAGCGGTGCCTACAACGCTACATGCGAACAACGCGTCATACTGACGTCACGCGAATCCTACATCTCGCAAGCAGTTTTCTGTGCAACTAGCACGCATACAAGCCCGCGACATCAACCGGTGGACAAGTGCCCGCCAGACAATACCAGTCAGTCTGGTCGGAGGATCCTCCCTTCTCTATGGTGGATGAGTGATCTTTACGCGCTGCTCCTCATACCTCCACACTAATTCTTCTTACTGATCGTGGATCCTTCATTTCATTTAGACGATACCTCCAAATTGGTGACCCCGACGAACCGTTAGCGATCTTGATTCGTGGCCTAATCGTCGAAAAGACCAGGCATAATTTTACACTAAAATAATATCAACTGCGGTCCAAACGATCCCAACAAGATCGCCGATCGACGAACCGTACCGATTTCGACGCGATCCCAACGAATAAATGAACAAAACCTTCAGCCAGAGGGGAGTAGGTAGCGGTACCTACAACGCTACATGCGAAAAACGCGTCCTGTTCCTGCCCCAACGTGTTCCTCATACCTCCATAGTACTTTACGGTCTCTTATGTAGTACCTCCAGCTAGTAAATAGCATGAATCTAAAACAGTCCCCATCCGTGAAGCTGATGATAGTGACAATTTCAGGCAGGCCAGGACGACCGGGCACGCCAGGAAGCGGGTCATCCAAGCAGAGCGGAGGATATAGGCCAAGCGGACCGGGCGGGCCACGCCGACCCGTCGGAGCACGTCGGCCCGCCGGGTCAGGAGGCAACAACGACAACGTTCTACCACTAATCACCGGGGTATTAGGCTCCAGTATACTCGCTTTCTCGCTCTACGTTTTCTCCCAAAATCCTGGTCTTTTGGGAGAAATTGTAAACGGGCCTGATGAGCCCAGCCATCCCTCTTTCTGTTGCGACCCACGCTGTCCGAATTACCAGCCAACCGAAACGACTTGCCAGCCACACTTCGAGCCTTGTCAGCCTGACGTCGGCTCTTGCCAGCCAGTCATCCATACATACCAGGTAACTCGCGAAGAATGCCAGCCACCCGTCCAAGCGGTACCAGCAAAACCCGGTCCTAAGATTTCTATTGAAAAGAAAAGGTGGCTGACAAAAGAAGAAGAAGAAATAATGAAGGAACGGCGGTTTAAAGAAAACCAAGTTAGAGGAAAGCTCCAAAAAGAACTTGCAGAACATCTGCAAAAAGTAAAAGAAATTAGGGAGGAGCTGCACAGAGAAAAGAAAAGCAAATTTCCCTGGGATTGATTGTGCTATCAAATAAGTAACTCAGTTGACCAAGGTTCCGATGCTTATGGGGCACGCTATCTATCTTGGCGCCTTGCAGGTGAACCAGCCATGGCTACCCGTCATCGGCCCGGAGTCCTAACATACATAGCCATTTTTATACATGTCTCAAAATTAACGCACGCCATCAAACACTCGAATTAGAGTAAATTATTATCATAATAACAGTGAAATCTTCTGTCCAGTCGCACACGAATAAGGGTCTAGCAACGTAGATACTTCATCCATTTTTTTTTTTAACTGTACAGAGAAAGCGAGACGGTAATTATTTAAAAAAAAAATACAAAAAATAATCTATTCACTCAGTTAAATCAGTTAATAGTAATTACTATCATACTGTACATTAATTCTGTTACATTATTGTATAAATTACATATTCAAACCATCACCGCAACACTGCGCCTGCCATTCTCCTACCGCCACTTCTGTCCAGCTCGCTGAACTTAGCCGCCATCATCACTGAAGCTGAATTTGGTGAAGAAAGCTTAAAATATTACCCCAGCCGATGTTGGTGGCCCGTACCTACTCGACGAGCAGTTGGAGGAACACGATAACTAATTCACATTTAAACACTAGGTACCAAAAAATAGCATAATTAAATATAAGTATTAAAGATTACGGTTTAAGATGTCTTTTATTTATGTTCAGGTTCATGAGACCTGTTTCTATTTATAGGGACGCCGCAGTGCCCGCAGTCATCCCCTGTCAGTTCAGTAATTATACTTATTGGAAGTTTCCTGTGAAGGCTTAACTGACAGATGGAACTTGGAGGTTGCCAGCGGAACAACAATCATTTCCGCGTTTATTATCGTCTAAGTATCGTACTTACGAGCATTCTCACTCATTTGCTTTTAAAGCGAGTTTCTGCGTAAATACTTCTCGTATTAGGGAAACGCATCCTTAAAGCAAAGGTTTTCTAAAACTGTGGTGGGCACATCACCCTCATCATAAAAACCCACGGCTAGACATAGGCTAGTTAGCTATTGGACATAGCTCGATTCCTGGCACCTCTCATGCATATGCTGATATGCTATCAGCCAATCTGCGAAGATCATCACTCCACTGAATGTTTGCTGCTTCATGGTCTTTCTCAAGCACACGTCTACCCCAACGGTCGTCGTTATAGTTGGCCCATTGCCACTTCAGCTTTCTCTTTCTAAGTGCTAACTTTGATTCTCTGCCAGATTATACATTCCAGATTACATCCCTCGGAGACTCTCTATCACAGCTCATTCTATAGCTTAATAAGCGATTTTTAATTTATGGAGGAGTCATACCGCGAGTGTCCAAGTTTCGTTTCTGTGGAATACGCGGCGGCAGTCCACAAGGTTCACTCAAATAAAATGAAATCAAATAATAATACATGATATTGTATTTGGAACAATCTTTCTCTCTTACCGCATAATAATATAAATTATAGCTTGGTGAACGTCACTGATACAAAATATATAATAATTAATAGTAATTAATTAATAATAACTTATGTATAGGTCACCCGTCGCCGCTCGCACGATCCCACTACAAAACAATTTGTTTTTACAAAAATGTCGTCGCCTGTGTTAGTTGCATTGATAATCCTTGGGAGGCCGAAACACTCGATGAATCGAAGGCAGAATTTTATATTGAGACTAACTCACACGTCAATATGTACAGACGACAGCACATCAAGCTACTACAATCTGTCAGATTTATTTATTACATTTTCAACTTTATCTCTAAAGCATTAAGGTTCAAGGTTGATTGGGAATATCTGACAGTAAGGTGTAGCTTGACCTGCTGTCGTCCGTACAAAGATCTGTTGGCCCGTGTACAAAATTGACACCAACGCTAGTAAAATATTTGTTTTTAACACTGGTCTACTTCATTCGAGCGCCAAAAGACCCTTGTACAGTCCTCTGAAAGTTATTTACCCCTGATTTTTTTATACACATTCTAATAAGGTTGCTACCACTGACAGTCTGTCAAGATCATTGCGTTCTTGACTTCTTGATCGGGCCGTCTTTTAAAGACTGATTTACTCGGTGCAATTTAATTTCCTATGGCATACAATAAAATTCATGCAAAAAATTACTTGCATCGTCTAAATGGTGTATAAACAATGCAACTTTTACTGTTGCTTCAACTTAATTAAACCCATAGGCACACCGACACTACAGCCAGCGCCAGCGGGTGGCTGTTTCGTAGTAATAAGGGCAGTTTCCCAACTGACATGCGACACCTTAATGTCGTTGAAGGTGGAATATCATTCCATCGCAGTTTACTACAACTTTACAGCACAATTTTGTCGGAATGCCGTCCTAAGTGTGATGCGAGCTGATGTATCACAACCCAACCAGAGAGTTCAATAGTTTTCATAGACATAGTTCTAACATCAGCAGCCTAGTCGGCTAGATGTCGGTAAGTCGTAACTGTTACTTGTACTCATTTCTAGACTGCGAAGATTTGGTGGGATTCACACAGTGCTTTCCTCAAAACCGACGGCAATAAATCGAACAGTCTCTGCAGTGTGGTACATCGAATTTAAGAAAAGCCAATATTTTGTAGAACCTCCCGTCCGTCAGTGACCTAAGTGACAGTTCTTATGAAAGGCTCAACATGCTATTTGTTTAAACGCTAAAAACTCGATTCCACTTGATCACTTGTGACTTTTTGCGCTTTCATTGTGGTTAGAACTTATAACGTGTGAGTTAGGCCTAATTGGTGGTTTTCACCATTTATAACTGCTTGTTGGGACAACATACTTCTAATAGCTTAGCGGACACTTGGTTCACAAAAGTTTTCAAAACTTAAGTATCTATCCATCCTATTAGCGTTTTAGGCAGTATAAGTACGCATTTGACAATTTTTTATATGCATTATACAATTACAAGCCACACTTAAATCACACATTGATACATCATTATAAAAGCATTATGGAAATAGTATACCTAGGAGGGCTTCATCGTAAGTAACAGTTAGGAGACATTGTACAGTGCGCCCAGTGTTTATTTTAAGTCCCGAGATTGACTATTACCATTTAATATTAGTGCCGCCTGGTGTATGAGCAGCGAACCCCGCAAACGGGATTGCCGAAACTGAAATATTTTTAAAAGTACCACATATATTTCGAGTTCGTCCGATCAGTTTCGAACTCAAAGCTCTTAGTTTTTAGCTCACAAAAATTTTAGTAAATAAAAGTATTTCGTATATTAAGAAACAGCAGTTACAAACATAAATAAAATTATATAAATTTGAGTGCAAAACATCACCATTACACTCGATGAGAACTTTCTATATTTCGGCACAAAGCTTCATGTAATTCTGTCTTCTATGACCATCCGACCGTGTGATGGTGTATCGGCGACGACGTAGAATGCTAAAACTATTGGCGTTACATGTGGCTAACTTATCTGTCCATCGCGCACGCACACATCAAGCCTTCTTGTATCACGTGGCCACATCAGCTGTAGGCTGCAAAGAATAATATTAATTAAATTAGCTATAAAAAAAGAAGACACTAATTGGGGTTTATCAGTGTCATGGCCTTCTGGGCTTTCGACCCGGTAATACTGTGGATTAATCTTAAAATTTAATGGATAAAAAAGTTGAAATTACATTTTCAGCTCAAGCAGCAATGGGCATTCATTTCATTATTAAGGTCTGTTGTCCACAAAGCTATTCAGAATATGTTCAAAACTCTAATCACAAATGAGTACCCAGAAATCGCAACACATATTTCAACTGTGCTATGAAATCCTGAGCCAGATCCACAACATAAATGGTGACTAATTAGTAAAAATTAAGTACATAAAGGGTGTATCTGACATCGACGCACAACCGAGTACCATGGATCCAGTACATGATTCTGAACCCCAGTGGTGGAATTTTTCACCGGCTTTTTCCTGATTTAAAAAAATGCGTTTTTCTCACTTTAAACCATAACTGCTATACTTTTACAACCCAATAAGATTTTAAAGTAAAAATTAATTAATTCGCTAATTACACCAAAAAGCGCAATGTGAACAAACGTGCGTTACGATTTCAGACTCCAACCAAAAAGTCTGGACCACACAGAGGTCAGAAGTGTGCTGAAGAATAAAAGCCAAATAGGAGGATCCCTTGATCCCTAAATGTAATTGTCAGAGCCCCTCTGAAAATCATTTAGGGATCATAGAGGGTCAGAGCCCATTCGTCCCCTAAGATTCGCGCCCTGTGCCCACTCATCCCCTGGAACTTTTGAGGGGCCCATTCGTCCCCTGAAGAATATTTATTTTTATTCATTCTTCTAATATAAGTACATGTATATGTGTATACTGCAGGTTGGTAGTCCTGATACAGTCGCGCAGAAAAGGGTAAAATAAAAAATATAGTGATTCGGTAGATTTAATGTTTATTTCAAATAAGATTAAGCTTAATAAAATGCCTCTAGAGTCTAGGCTCTAGGCATTAAGTCAGTCTTCAAAATAATTAATAAATTTTTGATTTCTTGTACCTACATTTGTAAATATTTAACAAAATATATGATAACTATAATATCTTTAAACAGTAAAATAAAGTGTGCCAATCAGTAGCAAGACATTTTTTTTTTTTTAATTGGTTCTCATAGTTAACCATTAGAGGCCGTGACTAGTTAACCGAACTATCTTGTGGATGCCTTAATTACAATTAAAGCCTCCAGCCCGCAGTTAAAAACTAAACTAAAACTAAGGAGCGACTACGCACTAAGTGCACCCCCTGTGAGGTACGAGCCTCGGCTTAGGGCGTCGCTAGCGAAGACACCAAGGGACGGCTGGATCGAAAAGGTTCTTAGTGGTTTGATGGCCATAGTGTTTCCTAGTACTAGCTCTGAGAAGAAACGCCGAAACAAACCCAGAGGTCATAGTTGGGACATTATAATTATTGGGTCAGTTGCGGCGCGGGCTGGCCTTCATCGGGCAAGGGACGTGGAGGGCAATTAAGCTATGGGGCGCGTAGCGGAGAACCTCGGCAGCGAGGTCGGTGTTTCGATTTCTTGTTTAAGGTGCTGGTGGCCCTATTGGCCTCTTGGAGGATGGTTATAGGGTCATCGGGGTCTGAGAGGGCAAGCCGAAAGCGGCGCGAAGCTTGAAGATGGTGGAGGGAGTGTAGTTAGCAGCCGCTGCTATCAGGGGATTGCGGTGCTTGGCAGAATTGTCAAAGAAACGCTTGGAGAGATGTTTCATATACTGCTGGATGGTGGGGATTTTGAGATCAACATGGAGGATTTCATTTCGGACAAACCAAGGGGCATTTGTGGCTTTACGGAGGAAACGGTTTTGGACTACATATTTGCATCCTATGGCGTATGATATGACGCGGCTTGGCATATGCGAAGACTGGACAAGCGTATGTCATAATCGGGCGTAACGTGCAAGTCCTTTCATCGAGCGTCACAAATAATAGTTTTGGCAACGCCTTTGTTATATGTTCACGTGCAGATACTCTGGGCTAAGATTACCCCTCCCGCTTCGGCATGCCACACCCCGCGCATATTTGGAGAGTACTTACCAATTATAACGCAATTTTTGGAGCAAAACAGAATTAATGTTAGAACGTTCATTATTTTGGTACATTAAAAGGGTGACAACGACTCCACATTGAGCAAAAACGAACCACTTAGAACACAAGAACATAATCATCATCATCATTTCAGCCGAAAGACGTCCACTGCTGGACATAGGCCTCCCCCAAGGTTCTCCACGACGACCGGTCCTGCGCCGCCCGCATCCAGCGGTTTCCCGCGACCTTCACCAGGCCGTCGTTCCACCTTGTCGGGGGCCTACCCACGCTAAGTCTTCTTAGGTTACTCTCGTTCTTCTTCTTCTTCTTGGCGTTTGTGGACTACGAAAAAGCCTTTGATTCGATCGACACCTGGGCTGTACTGCAGTCTCTCCAGCGGTGCCAAGTAGACTATCGGTATATTGAAGCGCTGAAGGGTTTGTACGAAAACTCCACCATATCAGTCCGAATACAGGACCAGACCTCGAAACCAATACCTCTGCAGCGTGGTGTCAGACAGGGAGATGTTATCTCCCCGAAACTGTTCACCGCTGCATAGGAGGATGTCTTCCAAGGTTCTGGACTGGAAAGGACTGGGCATCAACATCAATGGCGAGTACATGACACACCTTCGGTTTGCTGATGATATCGTAGTCATGGCTGAGACCGCGGAGGACCTGAGTACAATGCTCGAAGACCTCAGTAGAGCCTTCGAGCGAGTCGGTCTTAAAATGAACATAAACAAGACGAAATTCATGTCTAATGCCCATGTTGTACCGACTCCTATAAAGATTGGAGACTGTTCTCGAAGGTGTTGACAGTTACGTGAACCTGGGACAAACTATCCAGTTAGGAAGGTCCAACTTCGAGAAAGAGGTCAATCGTCGAATCCAACTCGGCTGGGCTGCTTTCGGGAAGCTACGTAAAATCTTCTCGTCCGAAATACCGCAGTGTCTCAAGACAAAAGTCTTCGACCAGTGTGTGTTGCCAGTGATGACTTATGGAAATGAGACGTGGTCGCTTACAATGGGCGTTATAAGAAGACTCAAAGTCACTCAAAGGGTAATGGAAAGGGCTATGCTTGGGGTTTCACTGCGCGATCGAATCAGGAATGAGGAGATCCGCAGAACATAATAACATCCACTAATTATAAATTACTATTTTTTAAATTGCTATACATATTTAGGAGTAAATAATTTAGTTTTGACTTTTTAGTCAAAATATGACTGCAGTATTCCACCAAAAAGTGAATTACCATCAATAATAATACTAATCATATTCTAGGATTCAAATGAGATAATTCGACTCAATTATGTTAAAAATATTATTATTATAATATTAACAATATTGTTTATTTCGTTAGGCGAATTTCATTTAATAAAAGATCAAAGACACATTGAACAGTCTCATATTCGCAGTCACTTTTAAGAACCAATATGTCACCGAGGCAGCCATAACACACAAACAAAACACCTTATCTATTTCGTAACCCGTTTTTTTAACAAGCAGAGAGACAATATTACATCGTATGCCTATCGACAGGTTATAGCTCTTTTTTCAATTATCCGTTATGATTTATTAAATTAATTCCGTTAATAAACTGTTCACAAGTGTACTATGTTAACCGTTTCTTATGTAAAATATAGCTAATTTTATATCAGGGGGACCAATAGGCACCTGAATAGGTGCCGAATCTTTAACTTATATTGTATAAATATTAGAGGGGACGAATGGGTACCTTAAAAATAATATTTTTTATTGAAATATTAATTGGTCCCCTACCAGGAGACCAATGGGCACCTGTATAGGGGCCGAATCCACAACTTTTATGCTGGGGTACGAATTTTAGGGTACGAATGGGCTCTGACCCATCATAGGATCCTAATGCCAATGGTAAAAAAACTGTAACAAGAAACGTACTGAGGAAAAAACATGGCGGCGTTAGTTCCGATTTTGGCACTGACCGAAAGACCAACACAGCATTGCTAACAGGTAACGTTGCACTCACCATTTACAGGTGTTATTTCCTAGCCTGCAGCGCGTTGGAGAGCCAATCCATCGCCTGGTCGAGTCCCTCACCGCGCACGGCTGAAGTCTTAAAAATCTGGAAGGTGCGGTCGCGTAACGCATCCAGACCTAATGCCTGGTGCACTTCGGCCACCGTCAGGCACCCGGCCATGTCCTGCTTGTTGGCCAGGACCACTAGTATTGCATTGGCTAGTTCTTCCTCCTGGAATGGTAAAGGTTTTATTTAGTTGCTGAACAGTATGTTGGATGATAAATGTATAAAGGTTGTCTGTAAAAGATTGCTTTAAGCGATAAGACCGCCCATTGTGTCACCCTTTGTAAAATCTTTATATTTATGTTTTGTAATCTATACGGTGTATGTAATAAAGAGTATTATATTCTATGAGTAGCTTTCCGCCCGCGACTTCGCCCGCGTGGAATTCGGTTATATTTCCCTCGGGAATATCAAATTTTTCCGGGATAAAAAGTACCCTATTATTTAATCCGGACCTCTAACTTTACGTCTGCAAAATTTCAAAGTAATCGGTTCAGTAATTACAGCTTGAAAGCGGAACAAACAAACTCAATTTCTGATTTATAATATTAGTATAGATATACAACGTGTAACATAAAGGGTATATACATAACAAAGGCATGGCATCTTTACATGATATCAAACGATATTGGAAGGGTTTTTTAATCCTCTTTATGTTAGGAAGTTATGAGGAAAAATACCGCCTGTGATAGGCTACTATCATACTAGTCGCACAGAGATATTGAAGACATTTATCGGATTTTGGCAAGTAACGTGACGGGTAACGAGTAGTTATTAACGTATGTAGTGTGCTGCCACGTTTGTTATGATTTGATTTTAAGAAACACACGAAACCGAAAATTTGGTACCAATTTTTTGAGTATTTTATTTTGAGTTGAAACCCTTCCGATATCGTTTGATATCATCTAAAGATGCCATGCCCTTGGTATGTATGTACCCTTTTTGTTACACGTTGTAGATATTCAGCCGACAGCACATCGAGCTACTACAATCTATCAGATTTCTGTATTTTCAACTTTATCTGTAAATCATTAAGGGTTAAGGTTGATCGGGAATAATTGACAGTTTCGGGTAGCTTGACCTGTTGTCGTCCGTACAAAGAACTTTTTGGTGTCTTCTTATACAAGTTAAAAGTTAAAGAGAAGAGAAAAAATCAGGTAGCTGTTTTTTTAATGAAATGTCACTTCATACCCTGATTTTGTTCGCTTTTTAATCTTGTAAACCAAATAAATCATAAAAGATTTATTTTCTGCAAGGATTTTTGTACAAACACTTTTACAAGAGCACGACTTTTTTCCCTTTTTGAAAGGTCATTTGATGGCAAATCATCAAATGACCTCTCCCGCTCTGGACGGAGCGGAAGTGTGTCAGACTTTAACTGACTAAAACCCACCAGTGTTTCTTCAGTTGCCTGTGCGCCAGGGCCACGGTTTCTTTTTTAACCAACCCGCAACCCTGACTCAGGAGGCATCGGTCTTCGTGGACCCCGGCACGATGTGCTGACACCTCTTTTGAGGCGCGCGTGAAAGACGACGCAAGAAGCCGTGCCCTTGGTATGTATACAATGATATTTTTTCTTTGTACGAAACCTGAATATAGTTTGTTCATAATAAACAACTGAATCCATTCCATTCATTTTTACACCCTGTTATATTTTTTTCCAAATACATTTAGAAATTGTTGCAGTGTGGTTAGCGAGCGCACAACACAGCTGACGGATCACAGAGCTGAGATTATAGTACTAGGCGCTTGAGACAGGTCAACGCACCGCTCCCCGCGCTGCGCCGCTGCTGATGCGGGCGGGCGAGCGGTGCGTTGACCATATTTTTGTTGGGACAACCAGGTAAGATAACAAGCCCACAACTTTGTGGTTTTTCATGATATCTTTTTGTCATTTTGTACATAGATTCTCGTGTTTCGCATAAACAAAAAGTAATATCTAGTATTTGTAACAATAGCTTGAAAATTTAAAAGAGTGTCCATGGAGTTTCTTGCCCGTTCTTCTCCATAGGTACCTACTCTTTGGAATGGGCGACTAGCTTCATCTTATTGACTGACCGACCTTCTGACAATTCAAAAGTGCCTGTACTATGATTTGAACAATGTATACACTTTTCGTTACAGTCGTATATTCTAATCTGATGAAGCAGTGTAAAGGCACAAACAAATTCAAAGTGAATTGAATAAGATTACAATATGTTCTAACTAGAATACCATAGGTCAGATTGTCTTACTTTATGTGAATACAATTATGGGTAATTAATACAATAATAACATATCAATTGCTTAGGTCCTTTAAAACAACAGTAATCCAGTAATCCATACTAATATTAGTGTGAAAGTAACTCTGTCTGTCTGTCTGTTACGCTTTCCAGCTTAAACCTCTTAACCGAGTTAGATGAAATTTGGCACAGACAATCTTTAGACCCTGAGAAAGAACATAGGCTAGGCTACCTTCTATCCCGGAAAAATTTTATGTTCCCGAGGGAAATCTAAAAAGCGCGATATAACCGAACTCCACGCGGGCGAAGCCGCGGGCGGAAAGCTAGTGAGGAAATAACTAGAAAAGTACTACATGAAATTACTTCCTTAGTCAATCTGGAGATTGAGTCAGGAAGTGACATAATTTGATAATATTTAGTGGGTACTAAAAATTACTTTTAGACCATTTATATTATCATTGCTTTATCTTTGAGAACAATCAGTTGAAATGAGCAATCATCCAATCTACATGACATGTCAATTAAAATTAACAAATTATGATGTTTTAAAGGTATATTAAAAGCAAAATGTATTAAATATTGTACATATGAACAAATCTATAGTAATATGTATAGAAAACTGAAGAGTTTGTTTGTTTGTTAGAACGCACTAATCTCAGGAAGTACTGTTTTTTATTAACAATTATAAACTAGTGCTTGACTGCAATCCCGCCTGATGGTAAGCAGTGATGCAATCGTTGATGGTAAAACGCGCTAATGTATTTACTCTATTCAATTAAAAAACTTAGTGAATAGGGAGGAAGACGGCAGTTGAGCGAGGTGATGCAATGTTAAACCCAACAACACGACCAACGATGCTGTGCCAAAGGGAGATTGATCTGAAGACCCTCCACGATCAAACTCCCAACACAACAATATTTGGCGCATCGTACCTGGCAAACATCGCAACTTTGCTCAGGCCCATCCTCCATACGGCTTCACCAGACATCATGCCGGAACACGGCGAATCGCTTGGCGGCATGACTTTGTCTGGTGGGTGGTAACTTCTGCCGGCAGCCGATGTTATGGCCTACCACCAAGAAAACTACTGATCAGATTTGTTTTTTTTTTTTTGCGTTGGATAGCCCATTAATCCAGGCAGGCTGTAGGCTAAATAACATCACGCTGCGACTAAGAGGAGCGGAGCAAAACAAAAATTTAAAATGTAGGCTGTATATTTTGGGGTTCAAATAAATTGTTCAAGTAACTAACTTTGCGAAAGAAGTCGCGGCCGGCCGCTAGGAAATCATAATATAGGAGGTCAGAGGCACCAGCTCATCAGAGATATCAGCTTGCAATCCAGTCTTATTGTTGTTGAAGTAACACTTGCCAGAACCACGAAACTTGAAATGGGAAGGCCTTTTTCAATTGTTTTTTTGTTAAAACATTACCTCACAAGAGCAATTTGTCCTGTATCTTGGGTGCGTTTACAAACATAAACTCACATACACAAACAGCCAGGCCCGGAACAACTACTAGGTCATACAAATATCTGTTCCATGCAGGAATCGAACCCGCGACACGCAGAGCAGCAGTCAATCAACCATGCCGCTAAAGAAATATCAACTTTATTCCAATAATAATTAAGTTGATTTCAGAGTGACTACCACTATTGGAAAAGTTATAAAAATGTTCCATAGTCCTGATGGTTGGCATATACATTAAATTAAAAAAAAAAACAATGTATAATTTACAAAGAAATTCAGTAACCAGTTACCAGTTTTGGATATAGCTAAAATTTTATAACACTTAAACTAATATAGCCAACTAATACAATGCCCGAAATTATAATACAGCTCAATGTCCTATTTTAAATAAGAAATAGCCACTTCAAGAGCTTCCAATTGGTTAAGGTTTTATGGCCCCTTATCAGCTTCCTCAAAGTCATTTTAGTTTTTATATAATTACACCACTTTTTTTTAAATAATTATAAACTAGTGCTTGACTGCAATCCCGCCTGATGGTAAGCAGTGATGCAATCGTTGATGGTAAAGCGCACTAGTTTATTAATAAGTAAGCCTATTCACTTAAAAAAACTAAGGACTAGGAAGGATGACGGCAGTTGAGCGAGGTGATGCAATGTTAAACCCAAGACCGACACGACCAAACGAAGCTGCGCTAGAGGAAGATTGATCTGGAGACTCTCCACGACCAAACTCCCGACATAGCAACATTTGGCGCATCGTACCCGCCACACATCGCAACACAACTGCTCAGACCCGTCCTCCATACGGCTTCACCAGACATCATGCCGGAACACGACGAATCGCTTGGCGGCAAGACTTTGTCTGGTGGGTGGTAACTTCTGCCGGCAGCCGATGTTATGGCCTACCACAGAGAAAAACTTTTTACTTTGAAAGTGTTTGGTGTGCCAGTTTAACAAGAAGTGTAATATTGAAAAGGGGACTTTCAATAAAGCTCATGATTTTAGTTAATTTGATAGCATGGATAGCGCAGTGGCTGAGTGATCCAGGTCAACTGTTTGTATAGGCACCACAGCCAATACAAGAGTAATTCCTAGAGTAGAGCAACATTTTTTAAAAGAAAAAGAAAAGAAAGAAGAATTCTCACTGTCGGTATACAGGCATCCTTTATTCTATAGGGAGTGAGTGGACAGTAATCTAGTACTTGGGCCAGTCTGGGTTGGTAATGTCACGTCATTGAATTATTGGACCTAGGACACATCAATTTTCTCAAGATGTTTTTCTTCATTGTTTTGTGAGCAATGTTGATAAAATAATTTACACAGTGTAAACCACCTGGCCGAGTTCATTTCTACAATAGGGATGTATCCAAGGTAAGAAAATCAAAAAAATAATTAGTCCGTCTTATAGATAATAAAAAAATTAAGACCCGAATTTACTGTTTTGTCGAAATTACCAAAAACTACTGAGATATAGCGTATTATAGTTACGGAGTGGGGGCTAATTACGTCACGCCGTGGTATATTTTGCACCACGGCGTGATGTCATGCGACGTTTCAAATCAATGTTTCTTCATAAGTATTTAAATGAAAGAAAAAATAAAAAATATGTGTTCAATATTTTTTATAAATCTATCTGATGGACATTAAATTATTTTTTAGGATACAACCCAATTCAGAAGTTAGGGCTGCTGCCACTGGGTCACCACTGCATGATCAATAAAGTTACACAATACAACACAATTAGGGAAAATACATTCCTCAATATGATTCAAAATAGACGAACGCAATGCCACTTACCCTCAACATGTGTACCAATTCATCTTTAGATATCCCTATTCGATCTCTATCTGCTGAATCAACTACATATATTATTGCATCTGTGTTTCCGTAATAACATCGCCAGTAGGGCCTGGAAACAACAACAATAACAGATCAATGTCAAAATACATACACAAGTATGAATGTACTGCAGGTATTGTGTAGGGGCACTGAAGGTCGTCAATTATACAAGAACAATCACCGTGTCTAAGTAGGACATAACCTAACATTGCAGAACACTAACTCACCTAATACTGGTCTGTCCACCAAGATCCCACACTTGAAACTTTAAGTTCTTATATGTGACTTGCTCTACGTTAAAACCGATAGTAGGAATGGTTGTCACCACCTCCCCAACTTGGAGTTTGTATAATATTGTCGTCTTCCCGGCACCGTCCAAGCCAAGAATCAAAATCCTCATTTCTCGCGCTCCTAGCAACCCTCTGAAGTAACTGAATAGACCACCTGTAATATACCAACACAGTTACTATATTATCAAAGTGCTAAAAACGATTAAATACATTTTTATGACAATTAAAAGCACTTACCCATTTTCTGATAAGCTTAAAGCCTATTTTAATGCATTAGTTGTTACGTCTAAGGAATGACTTTATATTATGTATACGCATCAAATGTTCCCAATCTTTTTATTTTTACTATCTACACTTTCAAATTATTTATACAATCACTTTTAGCGATAAATACAGAACATTTTATCGTAAAACCTAGCAAATCATTTGACGTGTAAGCAAGCACTCAACATCGGTTGCCAGCGCAATAAAATACTTAAAACCAATAGATGGATGACATTACTATTACAAATAAAAAAAAGTAAAGGAAGCGATGACCACATTAAAGGACATTCATGATGTTCAAGAAGAGATAAAATATTTATTTGATGAAACGATAAAATTATGTATTTTGTAAATGATTTATTTCTCACATTGCTTGTCCAATTTTATTTGGCGAAGGCAAATCCCTTTATCCATACAGCCACCAATGTTTAATTATTAATTTTAATTAAACAAAATACCATTTACACTTTATTATAAATTATATGATTAATAAATACAATAGGTTCTAAAAAAATAATGAGTAAACTAAAGCTTCTCTTCTCTCTCACACGCATTTTTGCCTTGCAAAAATGTTATAGCAAAGTGTTACATGTCGCCGACATAACTTTATAGTAACGACTGAGAACGAAGGCGTAAGATGAATTGACTTCATTTTTCATCTTGATTGGAATCAAAAGGACAGCGCCACTTCCAAGACTATTGTGTGGGATCATCCAGCTTCACTGCTTCGCCGCTTTTCTGGTGTTTGCCAACGCTACAATTAATTCTGACTTAAATGAGAAGATTTATAATGATTGGGAATTTATAATGCAATGGACTTGTCCCACAGTGAAATGTTTAGAGCTGTATAGATGCCCAGTTTCTTTTCCTGGAATGTAATAATCAAAATTCCAAAGTTATCCTGTTATATTTGAAAGTACTCACCCTAATAGTGTTTCTTAATTCCTTCCGTTTCAATTCACGAATTTCATATAATAATCATGTTTGTAGTTAGGTAAGTATTGAATGTGGACTTTCCACTCTGTGGGTACCTACCTATGAAAATATGATCAGACAAATAATTATAATCATTATTACAGATTAAATATTCCAACAACCAGGACGTAGTCTAACACAAAAAGCGATTAAAGTTAAGCACTTAGCTTCCATAGTTTGATAGGTAATTTATGATTTATTTAATTGTAGAAAAAGTTGCATAGATTAGCCTTGTGTTGTTCTGACTCATGGATATATACTTACATGGGGGTTTTCCAAGACGTGTATTTACTACCTGGTCGGTGTACATAAGTGAAGATAAGTGTGAGTACTTATGTAATTGTTTCCGCCAGGTAATAGTACATTACGATATTAGTGCGTAATGATGGTTATAACATGCGAGGCGGAATTTCAGCCCGAGCCGAAGGCGAGGGTGTAATTGAGCCGAGCATGTTATAACCAATTCGCACGTATATCGTACGACATTTTTTAACACACTTGCGAGGAAACAGAAAAAAAGATATTCACAATACAAGTACAAAGAAAAGAAAATTTGAGAAAAATGGCGCTAGGTTTATTTTCTACCGTAGCTGCGTGAAAATGTTGGCAAAGATGCTAGAGCATGCAGTCAAGTTTTTAAATTTTCGAATAAACTGTTTTTTTTACAAATACTCATTTAAATACAAACAAATACAAATTTGTTTATCAAATGGGACATCAGTTATTTTGAATAAACTCAATCTGTGAATGCACACTGTTGCTTTCCCGCCATTAGTATTATTATTTGCCATTTCAAATATGGAACAGCGCGCTGCTCACTGGCTAGAGCCGCGCGGCGGCGATCAGTTCCATTATAATTATTTGAAATGACAAATAATGCTGTTATGGAATTTGTATGGACTATAACTTAACTATTTGCTTTGATAACACACGCGTTTGTTATGGCCCGCTTTACATATTTAAAACCGGTGGGATTACATCAGCTTTACGAGCAAGGGTGTTAAAAATGAGTTAACGATGCATCCTTGTTGTCATGACTTTATTCAAATTAAGAAGTTCTTTAGAACTTAACTTATACTACGTTACCTTTTTAATAACAATAGTACAGCAGTCGTTCACCCTCAAAGTGGAAGGCATTAACAGTAGGAAGGAAGAAGGTTTTATAATTATAACAGTTATACATATTTCTATAGTCGTGGTGGCCTAGTGGTTAAAACACCAGCCTCTCAAGTATGAGTGCGCGGGTTCGATTCCAGGCCAGGCAAGTACCAATGTAACTTTTCTAAAGTTATATGTACTTTCTAAGTATATCTTGGACACCAATGACTGAAGGTGAAGGAAAACATCTTGAGGAAACCTGGACTTTAAGTCTGAAATCGCTAACCCGCATTGAGCAAGCGTGGTGATTACGCTCAATCCTTCTCTGTATGAGAGGAGACCTGTGCCCAGCAGTGGGACGATAAAAAGGTTGATGATACATATTTCGCTATTTAACTAAGAGGCCAATCCGTGTATCCGTTCCGTTTTTCCGTTTTATTTTCTGGTAATATCCATACTAATATTATAAATGCGAAAGTGTCTCTGTCTGTCTGTCTGTCCGGCTTTCACGCCAAAGCTACTGAACCGATTGTAATGTAATTTGGTACACAGATAGTCTAGAGCATGAGAAAGGACAAAGGCTATATAACATCTCGCTATTACCAATAGGAGCAGAGCAATAACAAAAAATGTTGCGAAAACGGGAGCTTACGCGGACGTACTACATACTGCTCCCATTATTTTAACAGGCGCTTATTTTAATTCAACTGATTTCTTTTTAATTTACGGGAACGGTAAACGGAAGTCCACGCAGACGGAGTCGCGGGCAACAGCTAGTATGTATATATATATAAAAAAAAAACAGGAAACCTTGCCGTGCTAAGCAATAGGTACCTAAATAGTTGTACATTGTTCAACTGTCTACCGGAGATCTATTTTCCAGATTCTATTACCTTACCTAACCTACGTGGTGGTAACGATTCGCTGTCGTTAACGTATCCAGTTGCTTTAGTCATTAAGAAACTACGAAATATTCATCTAACCCCATGCCTTGGCGGTTGGCCTCCATAAATATTGTTATACTACAGTAGGTAGGTGCCCAAATTAAAATCCTACTACCTACGTCATTTACTTTTTTACTATCCTGTCATCTAATAATTAAATATGTTATTTATTTTTAATGTGCTAATAACTAAACATTTTAATTTAATTAGTCACAACTTTAATTTAGATTTTTATCTGTTTTATTTGTAGTAATTTGGATATATGAGTTTTATAACTATGGACTAGGTAAGTACATACAGTTGACTGAAATAAATAAATTATAATTTTTATTATACATGAGAGAGACATGTTGCCGACCACAATTAAATGTGCATACGGACAACAGAATGCAGATATGTTGATGTCGGCTAAATGACAAGTAGGTGAAATAAACGTCGACAGCGCGATCCACTAGCTATGAGATAACCTGACGTAATACTACCGAATGACGTAGCGTGACGTCACGCCGCGACCACGCCTCCGCTGAGCGGAGCAGCGCTCGCGCACGAAGCGACACATTAGGAACAGTGATCCATCGCGCTAGCTAGACACACCGACTATGAAGATGAATAATGATTGATCTAACGCAGAATATTTATAACAGGATCTGAGAATAGTATGTTTAGCAAAAGGATTTCTAATGAATTTTGTAGATAATCATGTCCGTTTCAGATAAGGCTTTCGAGAGAAGGTTGAGGAAAATATCCTATATTCGTTTCAGGCTAAATTAGGGTTCAAGATAATTCTAGAGGAGTCAGAGCCATAATGGACAAGAACGGTATAGGTACATTTTACCATAAGAAAATTATAAAAAGTCACAATCATGCTACAATCCTTCCTTGAGGAACCATTTGATGTATGAACGAGCACTCAACGTCTGAATATATCCTTACTTTAAAAAAGATTGTAGCATATGACTTTTCACCAAACCTATGAAGGCGGAAGGAAGAATGAAGAACTCACTCTACTTTCTTGCTTCTGCCTTCACATGTCTATTGAAAAATATCGGCCAAATTCGATAAAGAATAGAGGTAAACAAACCGTTGCTAGGCAACGAGTTGTTTACACCCAAAGGGGTGATGTTAACAACATTTTCTAGATAGATGAATAATAATCCTATTTTCTAAATGTAAACAGTTTATTTATGTTTAGATATTTATGATTTGCATAAAAGTTGATTTGAATAGTAGGTACTTACTTAGTTAAAATACGAATCAAATCAAATCAAATCATCTTTATTGTGGATCATAGGTATATATAACATAAATACAGGTCATAGATAATTAATAATAAGTTCAGCTATGTCCCGCCGTTGAGGCATACAATAATAAAATACAAATTAGAAGTCAAAATACAAATTGGTCATATAAGTCACGATACATTATTAAAATATTCCAAATTATACGCAAAAATGTATTGATAAATGTCTCAAATTTATTCATAGTTTGAATTCCACAAAATGTGTTTAATACCTGGATTTCATCCAACTTTCTTATTTTGTAGGGCTATCACGTAAAATTTATGTCTACTTTTCTATGGTTTTACGAAATTTAATATGCATGTTATTTTAGTGATTCTATTGAAATATGCCGCAATAGGGGTTGTTAAGAAATAGTTACTTAGCAGGTAAAAGTCAATAATCATGTAAGTACTAGGAGATTTGTAGACCGTGAGTTGTAATAACCCTAAATTGGTTTGTTTACCTCTATTCTTTATCGAGCTTGGCAAAAATATAGTAAAATGTACGCCACCTGCGGCATCCCACTCCAGGACAAAACCCTCCCAAACGTAAACAATACCTATCATAATAATCCTCAAATATTTTGTTACAGGTCACACTCCAATATTCAGGGTTTGTTTGTACAGACGACATCAGATCAAGCTACAACAATCTGTCAAATTTCTTTATTACAGTTTCAACTTTAAGACTGAAGTTTTGAGGCTCAAGGTTGAGTGGGAATATTTCACATTTTCGGGTAGCTTGATCTATATACAGTCTACGCTACTAGATCACAAAACAGATGACATGTGGACAATATCAACAGTTTTACGACATTCCACGAGCTAACCGTTACTAAGATTGAAGTATCCTGTAGAGTGTAGGTAGCCATTCCGTGATTCGTGAACACACTCCTTTTCTCACTCGTTTACCTACTCAGTTTGTTGCTTTAAATCTTATGCCCCGTAAAAATATAGTGAGGTAGATTCCTTAGATTAGCGTGTCGCGAGGATACGTAATTTATACGTTACACTTACGCAACACAAGATTCAAAACCGATACTTAGTCATAGAAATTATAATTATGATGTTATGGACATAATACTTTTGAAACCATACCTAGTTTTAAGAACAATAGTAGGTAGGTGTTCTCAAAGTTACAATCGCATTTTCTGAAAGAAGCAAAATCATAAGTGGTTTATTAAAATATCGAAGTTTAACCAAAATCAGCAGTTAGACTGGTAAAGCGGACCCCAAACTCCAAAGCTGAAAAAGCTTCGGATGCGACAGGGATTACTGCTGACATGATGATAATGATAAAGTCGTTTATTCAAATCAGGTTGAGAATTAGCGCTATTTGAATATCCAATTTATAAAAGACAGTCCCCTAAAAGGTCCGCCACATCCTGTATATAAGGGTAGGTATGTATATTATTTGTAATGGTAGCTACCTAGTTAACTAACAACGTCGTCCTTGATATAATTACTATCAACATCGTTCGTTCCTCTTTTATTTAGATAACAATTGAGCTGGTATAGCCTCTCTGTCTTATTTCATATCTATTACACATCTACACTATAAGACCAAAAATATATATAAATTAGTAAACAAACAAACATGACACACAACAGACAGACACAAAACGCGAGTTTAAAATGCTGTGCCTGTGCCCTGTTTTAACACGACCTACAAATACTCCGCAAATCAACAAAAATAAGGTATATGTCTCTCTGCTGACATTTATGTAGATTTAATGATGATGCCGACTTCCTATATAACATTCCACAGGGCAATACAGAAGAAAAACATGGACCACTTTATCACAACCATTCTAAAGATTCTTATGTATCTTGACCCGTGTGGTACCAAGCTTAGAATAGTACCAACCCATATCCTCCCGTGGGTGTTGTAAGAGGCGACTAAAAGAACTCTCACCAGGGAAGCGGGCAGCACCGCTTCTCCTGGGGAATATCAAATTACTGCGATCTCCAACCCGCCTGCCAAGCGTGGGGATTATTAATGACACCCCTCGACAATGCAATGAAAGCCTTGGGGGAGGCCTTTATCCAGCAGTGGACTTCAATAGACTGAAGAAGAAGGTACTTATTATTTAGTCACATATAGTTACGGCATATTCTATGCAAAGATTGAAAAGCACATCTTTCAACTATTTATTTGCTGCAAATCCATTTAATGGGCACTTTAATTGCCAAACATCTGGTACAGTTGCAAACATAAACAGTTAAAATTGTTTTTAACCGTGAGCGGTGATTCACAGAGCTAATTCCGTAGGATTCGGTATTTATAGGTAACGCGAATATTTTGGATTATTTTTAACATAAACCGATGGTGATGAACGGTCTAAATATTGAATTCTACATGTATAGCTGTACCCGTGATTCTGTCTGTTTGGAACTCAAATAGTGTAGGTACCTACTTCTAATTTCACAATTGTCTTTTCAAAGTATAAACGCCTTGTGCTTCACAAGGTTATCGGTACATCATGTGACACCTCAGTTAAGTAAATATTTGTTTTCTTCTTCAGCCTATAGATGTCCACTGCTGGACAAAGGCCTCCCCCAAGGCTTTCCTTTCTATATTTGTTTTATACATTATAAATTAGTGCTTGGGAAGCAGTGATGCAATCGTTGATGGTAAAGCGCGCTAGTTAAATAATAACGTACCTATTACCTTAAAAATAAATAATCGTGCCTAGAGGTAAATTATGTCAAATAGTCGCAATAGTCGTCAGAGCACCTCGATCAATAGGGGTGGGGCAGAACTGTGAACCCTGTGTGTGACCCAAGAGAGACGGGGCGAGTACTATTCCCAAACGCCAGGCGGTTGAGTAAAACGACTAATATAACCAGTTGCATTGTGACATATGCACAAGTACAGACATAATTGCCACTAGATTTTTTTTATAGTAGTACATATATATAACTCGTCCATCACGCCGTGCTATTTTTAATGCGGGTGAATCACGTTCATTAAAAATCACGGCGTATCGCTTTGTTTTAAAAAGATCCCACGTGAGAGATGAATGTTTGGCTAAGCCCTCTATTTATAAATGTTGCTTAAAGTTAAAAGACGTTACTTCAGAAATGTAAATAACAATAATTAATTAACTGAATGCAACGATTATAAATAAACCCTTGATGCAACGCAGAATTGACGAATTTTTTAAGCATAACGCATGCATAACGTGTCCCTTTTCTACAATATGTAAAGAAAACCCTGTCCGATCCGTGAAGGTATTGTTAGGAATCGATAATTGATTCTACTAATGCCTGCAAAGCCGGACTAAAGTTTTAAAAAAAATCCCCCTAAAAAAATAAATATTATTATGTAAAAAGAGGTAACTTAATACATGTGCGGTAGGATACCCTTCCGCGGGCGACGGAGGGGCAGGGCACGCGACGCGTGGTCGAATCGCATAAGCGTACCGTCAAAATGGTGATGTCACTTTTTTAAAAATTACCAAATTTCGGGGAAGTTGGAATTAATTCGCGGGGAAAAAAGATTATTTTAAAATTCATTAGTATTGTTACTATGATGGTTACGTAAAATTTAATTTTATACTAGCGGCCGCCAGCGACTTCGTTCGCGTAGAGTTAGTTATGCTCCGGTCTATTATGGGTATATTGGTCGCAGCGTGATGTTATATAGCCTAAAGCCTTCCTGGATTAATATTTGCACGCAACGCAACGCAATAAGAATTTTTCAAATCGGACCAGTAGTTCCCGAGATTAGCGTGCACAAACAAACAAACTCTTCAGCTTTATATATTAGTATAGATTTGGTCATGTGTTTACCCAACCTTTATTAATAATAAAGGTTAGGTAAACACATGACCAAAGAAAACCCTGTCCGACCCATAAGGATAATAAATTATTATCCTTATGGGTCGGACAGGGTTTTCTTTACATATTGTAGGTAAGTATATCTCTTATACCCAAGGTAAACTATAAGTAAAAATTATACATTACCCCCTTTATTCATAACGTTAACGTTGCTTAAACTTAACTAGTGATTAGCGATTGTGTAACCATACATTTTTGACGTTTGCACATCACTTAACTATAATTATCGTTTATGAATGAACACCATAATGTTTAAGGGGTTTATTTAAAAACGATGATTAATTTAAAGTGACGTTAATACGTCAAAATGTATGGGTAAACAGTCACTAAGCACTAGTTCACTTTAAGCAACTTCTATGAATAAGGGGTATGTCTTCGAATATTTGGTCCAAAATTACATTATTTTGAAGACACATTATCATGCAAACCAGTAGGCTAATTGCGTAACACACTATTATACAATATGTAAAGAAAACCCTGTCCGACCCATAAGGATAATAAAGGTTAGGTAAACACTTGACCAAATATAATATAAAATTTTACATAATCATCATAGTAAAAATACTAATGAATTTTGAAATAATCCTTTTTTCCCGGGAATTAATTCCAATTTCCCCGAAATTTTGTAATTTTTAAAAAAGTGACAACACCGTTATTATTATAAGCGAATAGCGACGCGACCACGTCACAGGTGCCGCGTGCCCTGCCCCCCGCTGCCCGCGGAAGGGGTTGCATACCGCACATGTATTAAGTTACCTCTTTTTGCGAAATAATATTTATTTTTTTAGGGGTTTTTTTTAAGTTTAGTCTGTCTTTGTGGGCATTAGTAGAATCAGTTATCGATACCTAACAATACCTTCACGGATCGGACAGGGTTTTCTTTACATATTGTATAGTAGCAGTATAGCCTCCGTGGCGTAGCGGTAGCGGACGCGGCCGCTGCGCAAGGTGGCGCGGGTTCGATCCCCGCACACACAAGTATTTGTATGCATGAATATGAATATTTGCACTGAACTGGTCGTGCCTCGGAAAGCACGGTAAGCCGTTGGTCCCGGTTGCCATACGAACATCTATTGGCAGTCGTTACGGGTTGTTGGAGCCCTCAAAAAGTCCAACAATTGGTCTAACTGCAATGCTTCGATGTCGCCTTTGGGTTGTGTAGGTCAGACGGGAGTCGCTTCACGGAAAACGTCAAAGTTGAGCCATATCAGCAGTTGGACTGGTAAAGCGGACCCTAGACTCCAAAGTTGAAATGGCTTCGGATGCGACTGGGATTAACGCTGGGATGATGATGACTATTATATAGTAGTAATGGGCTTCATTTTGACAGTTCAATAACATTCTTTGGGTGATTTACCTTGCTGAGCAGACACGTTTTTCCAACATATAGAGCAATGGATTAGCAATATGGTTCAAAATGATTCCCATTGATAGTAATAGTGTATTACCTACGTAATCAGGGTGCTGACATGAAACCAAAGTCAACTTAAAATTTTATCAAAAAATAATTTATATGCCAGCTAATTATTTGATATGGTCTTATTCATATTCTAGAAATATGGGATAATGATAAAAAACGCAATATATTCCCACGTCGCAGGGTAAGTGTCATTGTGTTTTTCCACCAGGAATTTCTCTGTGGCAGCTTTTCCTCCAGTTTCCTTAGAGTCTTGTGGCAATTCTTGGAAAGATCAATGGACGTCTAAATAGATTGAAAATTCCTTGTAGTGAGAGCCTGATGCTCAATTTTGGTTCCGTCAAGAGACATTCACCTTGTAGTTTCAGGCTAACGTCACGATTAGTTATCTTTTCAAGCGATTCGTCGTGTTCCAGCATGATGTCTGGTGAAGCCGTATGGAGGACGGCTCTGAGCAGTTGTGTTGCGATGTGTGCCGGGTACGATGCGTCAAATGTTGTTGTGTCGGGAGTTTGGTCGTGAAGGGTCTCCACATCTATTTCCCTCTGGCGCAGCATCGTTGGTCGTGTTGTTGGGTTTAACGTTGCACCACCTCGCTCAACTGCCGTCTTCCTTCCTATTCACTAAGTGTTTTTTTAAGTGATTGGGCTTAATAAACTAGCGCGCTTTATCATAAAAGATTGCATCACTGCTTACCATCAGGCGGGATTGCAGCCAAGCGCTTGTTTATAATTATTTAAAAAAAAAACTCAAGATGTTTGAGCACCAAAACTTTCATTATTCATTCGTAAAAACCTGTCATTGCGTTTGTCCGTAGAACCACCAGTTTTTATTCCAAGAACACGGATGCAAATGAGTACGACGGCTAGTGATCACAAGCAGAGCGAGGACACGACGAATCGATGGTATGCTTTTAAATCTTCGGCAAATCTGCAATCGCAGAGCATGAGCAAATGGAGACACCATTTCCTGATGATAATTATGCAATAACAAATGCATTACAATGATTTACAAACCCAGGTGAGTCTATTTGCCTAAGTCTATAAATAGGGGAAATGTGGTTCCGTTAGTTTTAAGTAACCCCAATAAGAAACAACACCACACACAACAACACACATACATACACACATATTTATATATGTCACAACATTTTTATTTCATCATGTTTCGAGATTTTTCTATTGTTTGGATTACTTTTATTATCTATGTAATTATGTCATTTTATTATTGCGGACTGAAAACTGTAGAAATAGCATATCTGTGTTTTTGTAATTCTTGCGTATGGCACTCGTGGCAGCTGAAAACCAGCGTCAGATGGCACATCTTGTGTTGTCATCTGACATTATGCTGAGCTGAGGCCCTTTTGGCATTGTTAGTTAAGTTTTATATTTTTATAGTTTTAAGTGTTAGATCTTATGCTGTAATGTCAATAAACGCATTTTTCTTTCTTTCTTTCAAACATTGGAGAGGCGTCTTATGACGTATAATGAGTTTAGAAAACTCTGGTAAATCACCATTAGCCAAAAAGTACTTAGAAAAAGACTCTTGCCCGACTTGTTCACCAGTCATAAAAATAAATAAATGTCTAACAAGATAAGATGAAATCTAAACTTATGAACACTCCATTTGGTAGTGACTCCGTGTCTGCAAGCCTTTTGGGACTTTCCGCAGCCATTGTTTTTCTATTGACGTATTTAGCTAAATAATACTGTTATGTATGCTAGCCGTTTCCACGTGTAATTTTATTAATGAAATAAGTACCTATTTTCTTGTAAATGGAAAGAAAGAAATAAAATACAATTTATGTAACACAGAATAAAGGACACGCCATGCACCAGATAGAAACAATTAAACCTGTTAAGTGCGAGTCGGACTCGTGCACTAAAGGTTTCGTACTATTATCTATATAAAATAAAAATAAATATTCTGGTTTTAGTATTTGCCATTTTCAAACATTTAAACTGTCTGGCTATAACGGTTTATTAGGTACAGTCTGGTGACAGACAGGTAGAGTCTTAGTAAAAGGGTCCCGTTTAGACCCTTTGTGTACTGAATCCCTAAAAACGACATCTCCTACTATGTGGGTGAAAATCTTGATTGTATATATATATCATTGATGCCAAAGCGCCCTAGTTTCAAAGCTATTCAAAATAACTGAGTGCATAGAAGGGACGAGAGTTGAGCGAGGTGATGGAATGTTAAACCCAACAAGACGATCAACGATACTGCACCAGAGGGAAATTGATCTGGAGACCCTCCAAAACCAAACTCCGGACACAACAACATTTAGCGCGGCGTACCCGGCACACATCGGAACACAACTGCTCAGACCCGTCCTCCATACGGCTTCACTAGACATCATGCGGGAACACGACGAATCGCTTAGTGGCAAGACTGTCTGGTGGGTGGTAACTTCTGCCGGCAGCGGATGTTATGGCCTACCACCGTTTCAAAAATGGAGAATCCTTCAGCAAAATAGTCTTACTGCAATCTTCTAATGCTGCTACGTATCATATTTCATATACCAGGAACTTTTACAGTACAGAAGCTAATGTAGTTATCAAATTATAAACACAATAACACCCCGTTATTGAAATTAGAAATGCGAGTCACTAACTGTGTCGTCATAGCGCGGTGTTGCTCAGGTGTGTGTGTGTGTGTTTGTGTGTATGTGTATGTGTGCGTGGGCAATATAGCAAGTAGCTAACTCACATGACTAACAAAATTTATATGAAACTATATAGTGTTAACGTGTACAAGTGTTAACAATACAATGGCTGTCATGCACGCACCTCACTAATGTTTAGAGAAACTAATGGAATTTGTTTATTGAACTTAACTTTACCATTTTATAACTTTGTTATAAAATGGCGTTAGGCCATGTAAAATAGCTGCTGCAGATGACTCACTTTTTTAATAGAATGTCAACAGAATTCTTCAGAATAGGAGACAAATATATCCAGTTTATGTTTGAAGTTGTTCTTTTTGGTACAGCCTTGATGCACACTTTCTATTTGAATTTTATCGACGGAACCCTAAAAATCAATAAAGTGGATACCTAAAGGGTAAAACAACACTATATTAATAACTTCTGTCCCTCTATCTGTCACCAAGCTGTAACTCGTGAACCATGATAGCTAAGTAGACAGTGGAAATTTTCAGCCATAACAACAAACACTAAAACTAAATATTTATTTTTATTTTATACAGAGAATTGTACGAAACATTTTGTGAGCGAATCTAACTCGGAATTTGACGCTATTTGTTAAAAATAAAGATAAATATTATTTTGCAAATATGGATTCATTACATGACGATGTGGGGAAATATTTTTAGCCATATTTTACCTAAGATAAAATCTTTTTTACAAAACAACAACCGACTTCCAAAAACCACTACAAAGTGAAAAATAACTAATTTCGGAAGTCGGTGTCTTTGGTTTTGTATATTCGTTTTTGATACCGACTTCCGAAATTAGTGATTTTTCACTTTGTAATGGTTTTTGGAAGTCGGTTGGTTTTTTTAAAAAAAAGTTTTTATTTTACACTTTTTAGTTGTTAAAAGTACTATGTATTCAGTTGCATCCGGTCAGACTGGAAGCTGACGCAAATATAGTTGGGAAACGACGTAATTTTGTTTACTTTAATTTTTACCCGTACCTTAGTATTCCCTCAACTGCCTGTGGTCTTCATCATCAAATTTACTGCAGACCATTATTTTAACCCAATGGGTGCAAAGGTCTCATTAATATAAATGAATGAAGTCCAACTACAAAGTAGCTACTGTAAACGGTTGAGGAGTTCCCGGAACTGACCTTTGTCTTCATCATGCGAGCTCTTATGACAGTTACAACCCATCTAGGTGTAAAGTTCTTATCAATACAAATTAATCGAGCCCAAACACAAGGTCGCTGCTGTGAATTGTTGAGGAGTTCCTTCGACTGTCTCCCGGCTCCATCATCAGATCTACTCCAGACCTTTATTAAATTGTAGTGCTTTAAAATACTTAATGAAAATGCTAAGAAATGCACTAGTCGCCCCTGCAATTTTTGAAAGTTCCCCTTGTTTTCTCTGGTCTTCCACCATCAAACCCTGATATCCTTATTATGAGACCACCTTGGGAACGTCTTCTTTCCAACAGAAAAAGAATTATCAAAATCGGTTCATAAACGACGAAGTTATGCGATCGATCGATGAAGTGATCTAGTTAGTATGTCTTTTTTTAATACCTCGTAAACCGTAAACCGCTTATTACCGCGTAATCTTTCATACAAATAACTTAAATCCTTTAATTTCATAATCAATGGTACAGAATGTAGGTACTAGTTACCTCTACGATTTTTGAAAGGTCCCCTTGATTTCCCTGGTCTTCCATCATCAGACCTTGACCTGGTGACTATGGGACCACCTGGAAAGTATACACTTTCGAAAAAAAAGAGAATTCTGCACATCGGTCTTAGAGTGATCGGTGAACATATGTAAACAAAAAGATTACGAAGAATTGAGAACCTCCTCCTTTTTTTGGAGTCGGTTAAAAAAAGATATTTACTCAATTATTACTTTGTCGTTTGACTGTACATTATTTGATTTCAGTTATCATTTATGAGTGGTCCCAGTCGCCGGAAGAAAATTATTAATTTTTTTATGAATTCGGCGACTGGGACCGCGGTCCGAGTTAATTGCGGTCCCAGTCGACGGAAGCTTCATTCCCTCAACTGCTCAACTGGTCTCATCAATATAAATGAATTAAGTTCAACCACAAAGTAGCTACTGTAAACCGTTGAGGTGTTCCCGGAACTGGCCTTTGTCTTCATCACCCGAGCTCTTGTGATAGTCACAACCCCTCTAGGTGTAAAGTTCTTATCAATACAAATTAATCGAGCCCAAACACAAGGTAGCTGCTGTGATTTGTTGAGGAGTTCCTTCGACTGTCTCCTGGCTCCATCATCAGATCTACTCCAGACCTTTATTAAACTGTAGTGCTTTAAAATGCTAAGAAATGCACTAGTCGCCCCTACAATTTTTGAAAGTTCCCCTTGTTTTCTCTGTTCTTCCACCATCAAACCCTGATATCCTTATCACGGGACCACCTTGGGAACGTCTTCTTTTTGGAAAGAAAAAAAAATTTTTTTTTTTAAAAAGAATTTTCAAAATCGGCTCATAAACGACTAAGTTATGCGCGAACAAACATAAAAAAAAAACATATAAGTATACGGTCGAATTGAGTAACCTCCTCCTTTTTGAAGTCGGTTAAAAATATCTTCTAAACTTTAACAAACGGAACAAGAAACAACATAACACCTTAGGTACCTACCTAATTGTCAAACATTATAGTTTATGTTACTCCTGCGTTTGATTTTGATTGTGAGTGATTGCATTGCAGTGTTATTATTAACATGATGTACATTTTTATAAGATAACACCAGCACCACTCATGTAAATCTAGTAATTGCGACACTAACACTAGTAATGACTTTTAGTTTAACAGTTCAACTACATTAATTGCGTTATATAATACGCTCTTCACATTTTTAAATAGTGGCAATAGACAGGTCATATAATTATAAGGGGTATCCAGAAGTGGAACAAGGGCATAGTGTGCTGGTAATTCGTCTTCCCATCTTCTGACAGTTCTGAAGATAAATTAAAAGCAACTGTTATAAATTAATTATTAAAAAGAAAAATAGTGCAGGGAAAACATGGACTAGAAAGCTTTATACAGAACAGCATGGAAAGAAATGGCCTTTACCAAAAGACCAAGTTGGCGGTGTCAATGACTTATCAAACTCACTATTATTTTTTATTTTTTTGTTAATATTATGTCTCAATAAAGGCTTATATTATTATTATCACATTTTTATAATTTAGCAGAAAAATATCGAACATATGAAGCATTGAATTAGCAATGGTTAGAATTATTTCCCGGTTGCCATACGAACATCTAGTGGCAGTCGTTAAAGGGTTGTTGGAGCCCTCAAAAAGACCAACAATTGGTCAGCTGCAATGCTTCGATGTCGCCTTCGGGTTGTGGAGGTCAGACGGCAGTCGCTTCACGGAAAATGTCGAAGTTTAGCCATATCAGCAGTTAGACTGGTAAAAGCGGACCTCAGACTCCAAAGCTGAAAAAGCTTCGGATGCGACTGGGATAAAACACTGAGATGATGATGAGAATTATTTAAATTGTAACTGTTGTCCGAAGGGTTAGTAAAAATCAAAGGAATCCTTACTAATATTATAAATGGGAAAGTGAATTTGTTTGTTTGTTTGTTCCGCTTTCACGCTGTAACTACGGAACTGATTATTTTGAAATTTTGCAGACGTATAGTTAGAAGTCCGGATTAAATAATATGGTACTTTTAATCCCGGAAAAATCTGATATTCCCGAGGGAAATCTTAAAAGCGCGATATAACTAAATTCCACAAATAAACCAATTACACACACTTTTTGAATTGTCAAAGATAGATAGACCTACAATACACCCGCATTTTGCTAGGTAAGTTTATATCCCGGTTAATAGGGGTCGAACTTATTTATTGCCCTTTTTTTGTTTTGGATGGGAAATCATCAAATGACCTCTCCCGCTCTGGGCGGAGCGGAAGGGCGTGTCAGACTTTAACTGACTAAAACCCACCCTGTTCCTTCACTTGCCTGTGCGCCAGGGCCACGGTTTCTTTTTTAACCAACCCGCAACCCTCGCCTTTTATTACCCTCAACCGTGATCTGTGTGCAATTCGAGGTTCCGGTCAACTACTGCGTATACTGGGATGTACAGTCAAGACCAAAAGTCGAGTTACAATCTCAGAAAACTATGGCCAAGCAATATTAGTTGTAGTTTCGACCTTCTTCTATAATAAAGTTTGATACACACTCATACACTTTGACAACTTGCTGCCCGCTTATGATTGTTAGGTACTACTTACTAATTTCAACGCTCACACTAAGTGTTTAAATGGCCTAGCTGTTCTCGCCTTGATAGGCGTTCAAGGTGGTTCGAGTTCAAATCTAATAACTTACAAAATATTTTTGAAATGTTTATTGGTGAGTTATGAATGCTGACAACAAAAAAATGTAAAAATACCGATCCGCAACTTAACGATGATACTTTATTTTAAGATTTTTTCTATATTAGAGTCATTATAAAAAGATGACGGTAGTTTTGTAACAAACTGAACAAAAAGGAATTATTAACTACAATAACTCAAATAATATTACTTAGCTGTTGTTGGTTGGTGAACATATAGTTACGAGTTCGTGTTATTAGTTTTACTTTTTTAATCAATATGCAGGCATTTATGCAGCAATATATCTCAAATGTCATAATATGAAACCGGCTTTTGTGTAAGTTGTTTTTATTATTATTTGGCAAACCAATCCCTTGTTGCAAGTGTGTAATAAAATTGTTATTGTTTTAGAGAAATATTGTAAGCCAAAGTCAAGAGGTTGGAGGACGAAGGTGGCTTATGTGTCGAGACAAGTGGAACGATACAACAATATTTACCGTTGAATAAACCTTTAAATCTTGCAAAGAAGGAGGTTGCATTTGTGGTTTAAAAATAAACTGGCGAAACTAGTGGGACTTATCGAGCTAAACAAAAAAAAAAAAAAAAAACAATTTATAACAATCACAGTGCAGAAGTGTCCTACAAAGTGTTTTAAATATATATCTTAATAACGGACTCTAAACCAACTCGTAAAGTAATTTAGCTAAGTGACAGTAATATGTTCGGTTGGCTTAATGGCTAACAGATGTCGCCTTTTGCAATTTCAATACAAATTACTTTCGGTAAATTATAAAAACAATAATTTCGGAATTCGATAAGAAATAAGTTCGTTTACTTTTGAACTAAGAAAGCGCTTGAAGATTATAATCTCATGCCTTCAAACTCTGAAAAAAGGCACTGCAGGATGGCAGCACTAGTACCATGCTATACACGCAAAAAAATTGTAAATGTAATAAGCACTGTTTTGTGTTCTAAGTATAGATTATTTTATGATTGTAATAATATTCAGGTTAAGCTTCAATCCTCTTTTCCTTAAAAAAAAAGAAATATATAAAGCTATAACCTCTTTAATGTTATCATATAATACTATAACTTTCATATCTAAAAACCAAAAATGTTTTTTGTAATTTTTACCATAATGATATCATAAGTTTGTCAAGGATTACTTTTATATAAAATATTACAATGCTGCCATTTCAACGTTTGTTTCATTTATTAGTATAAGTATATCTATACCGAATAATAGGTATATAACTTTATAATATATTGCATTATAATATGCTTATTGTTTTATATTTATATATTTTTTTATTATATTACATCTATAGTAAACTAAAACATATAATAAAAACCTATTTTGGTATAAATATTCAGTAAATTTTCCTATTCGTTTAAATATTATTTGCAAACATTTTTGCTTTAAAATACAAATCAGTTATTATAATTTTAAATTATATGAAACAACAAAAATATTTGCCATTATTAAGGATCGAACCCACAATCGCTCGCTTATGATAGACCATTGTTAAGTGCGGCCGCTAACTTAACTTCTAATGAAGTAACGAAATTTTGCATTACTTTAAAGAAAGACGAAGACTGCGATAAAAAAATAATGCGTTAGTGTACGTGGCCGGTTTAGCGCAGGCGACAGTAGTCTTTAAGGTGGGAATGGACTTCTACAGCTGATAGTACATATGTATTAATATTTATTATACTCTGTCGGTTTAGCTTACACTAGCTGCGTCACGCGGTTTCACCCGCGTAGGTTTCGATTTGTTCTTTTTTATATGCTCCGCTACTATTGGTCGTAGCGTGATGTTGTAATAATAATAATTTATTTTTATTCGAAGACAACAATGGTCCAATGGTTAGTAACTTATCTACTAAGGGTTAGTAACACTTCAAAACTAATCATGCCTGCCGCACAAGCAATGCTAACCAGCGCCTAAGCACCGGCGCATCGTACTTGTCGGCCATGGCTTGTAGGATGCTGTTAGCGCTGGTTCTAGTATATAGCCTATAACCTTTCTGGATCAACCGGCTATCCAACGCAAATAGAATTTTTGAAATCGGACCAGCAGCTCTTGAGATTAACGCGTTCAAACAAACAAACTCTTCATCTATACTCTATACTAATATATAAAGCTGAAGAGTTTGTTTGTTCGCGCTAATATCGGAAACTACTGGTCCGATTTGAAAAATTCTTTTCACGATATTAACGAATTACTTATAATTTGTTAATATCGTGGTCAAAGGGTGACATCTAAAGTGACTTGTATTATATTAAAATTTAGTCGTCTAACTAAACCCATGGTTTTTTGTTTACCTTTGTTTAACTAGCTACTCCGATGGAGCATAAATTAATATTATAAAGTTAACCACCAAGGAATTTCAGTCTTTAAATTTAAATATCCTCGTCGGAAGAATCTGAAACTGCGAGTGGGTAAATGAATTTCCCCAGCCCTCATTTCTCTAGGAAAATCAAGTTCGCGAGACAGCTGGCACACCTACGTCATCAATCAGGCTGTGTGCACATAACCGGCATTTCCCTTTACCGACGCATTGTAACGAATTCTCTTTAAGTTCCACCTAAAATTGTGTGACGTTCAGCATGCATTTCTTAGTAATCCTGCTCAACATACCTATCAGTACTGTCGTAGACAAAAATATAGAGACACTTAAATAGGAAAAGCGATTTTCTTAAAGTAACGGCTCATCGGTATAACGAATTAAAAAAACAAAAAAACTGAAAGCAAATATATGGTCTTCTTTTCTCGGTGTTAGGCCATAACATCGGCTGCCGGCAGAAATTACCACCCACCAGACAAAGTCTTGCCGCCAAGCGATTCGTCTTGTTCCGGCATGATGTCTGGTGAAGTCGTACCACGGAGGACGGGTCTGAGCAGTTCTGTTGCGTTGTGTGGCGGGTACGATGCGCCAAATGTTGTTGTGTCGGGAGTTTGGTCGTGCTCGTGGAGAGTCTCCAGATCAATCTCCCTCTAGCGCAGCATCGTTTGGTCGTGTTGGTCTTGGGTTTAACATTGCATCACCTCGCTCAACTGCCGTCATCCTTCCTATTCCTAAGTTTTTTAAGTGAATAGGCTTAATAAACTAGTGCGTTTTACCATCAACGATTGCATCACTGCTTACCATCAGGCGGGATTGCAGTCAAGCACTAGTTTATAATTATAAAAAAAAATATATTCATTTGTAAACATGGGTAGTTTTACCAGTGCTCCGTTTTACCGTCAAATGATCAACTCTATTAATTTCTGATGTTCAGGTCTTATGTCACTTCAGGAGATCACTTATGTTGGTAGTGTACATACATGTTGATGCTCGTGATTACCTCGTGAAGAAGTTCAGGGATTTCCCAGAATCCGGATAAGGTCGCCGGAGCATGTCCAGCTAATCATTTCGCAGCTCATTAACTCCTCTGTATAAAATTGTCTGTACAGTCAATTAATTCCATTGTATCAAATCTGCTGTTGTGCGTAAGCGCGCGTTTATGGCTTTGTATAATAGAAAACTACGCACTACATAATCTGAAGAGAGGTACTTCCTGGATTTTTGAACTACTTTTTAATAACAACTACTTCTTCAATGGTTTTTTTTTTTTGGTGCCTACTCTATAACTATACCCTTTCATATCAGTTCTCGATATTATTCCTCTCCCACTTTTATTCCGCATACCTACTTTATCTTTCTGTCATTCATAGACTTTTAGTATAATGGGTGAGACTCCCATTTTACTGTCGAACTTTCTATTTATTTATCGTTTAGGGAAATAATTATGAATTACAATGTTTTTATTCATTACTTAATTACCTTAACTAACTCATTATACGCACTACCACACACTATTATTACTTATATATATAATTATTTGTAAAGTCTGTTTCCCTATGCTTAACATAAATAATATAAATGTACACAATATCTACTAAGCATAGTATTATTATACTAATTTATTTCTATAAATAACGGCTTCGGCTATTTTTATCAATTTTCTATTCTTTGCTCGCATGACTTCTGAAATGTTTTCCTTAGGTTCACGTCAAGCTGCTGCTCCAGATCATACCGCTTCTTCTTCTTCAATGGTTCAATGAGTCCATTTTAAACTACATCTATACTAATATATAAAGCTGAAGAGTTTGTTTGTTTGTGCGCGCTAATCTCGGGAACTACTGGTCCGATTTGAAAAATTATTTTTGCGTAGGATAGCCCATTAATCCAGGAAGGCTTTAGGCTATATAACATCACGCTGCGACCAATAGGAGCGGAGCATAAGTAAATCACGCGAACGAAGTCGCTGGCGGCCGCTAGTTTTAAATAAGCATCTTTCAGAACTCCTGCTTCATTGGTCTATGTTAGAATAACTGGCTTCTCTGAAACTTGAAACAACTATGGAACCACCTTTTGCATTGAGCTAGCTTGTTCAGGTTGGGTGATTAACAATTTCTCCAAGAACTTGAAGCTTGTACTTTTCTATATCGAGACTGGTCATGGTTTAAGTTCATGTTTATGATGAGCGTTGCTAGGAATCTGCTGACGGCGACTTTTTTGGGAGAAACCCAAACCTAATCTCCTTCCTGTATGATCAATACGTGTATGTATACTATGTATTGAAATTTCTCGGGCCCAGTAGGTGGCTATAGTAATAACTAATCAAGTCTTGGTCTACCTTTGCTAAGTCTCTTTCTCCCGACTGCCTCGCTGGCTTAGTGGTTGAAAGCAATACAGCGGAGCATGAAGATCCGCCCCCTAATCGGCGAACACATTTTTGTCAAATGATTGCGTCTAGTTGCGATTAGTTAGTATCGTTCGGGCCGCCCATTGTTCCGTTCGGTCCTAACGATCCCAACTAGTCGTAATCGTTTGACAAAAATGTGTTCGCCGATGAGGGGCCTGATTTTGATTATTGGGATTGCCAAATTGATACACTGACGGACTCATAAACTGCATCAAAGTAATAGAAACCTCTAGATTGGTTCGTGAACTTTAAAACAGCGTAGGGTCATATCCTTAAGTTTAAGTTTGTGTACTGGAGAGGACCTTAAGACTTTTTGAAGAAAAAAACAGAAATTTAATGAAAATTGCTTTAATAAAAAAATGGTTTTAACAATAGACACAAACTTTATGCAAGGATTTATTTATGTTTTAATAAGGTGTATTACCTCCACGTGGCCATATTACGGATGCTAATCGGTTCCTCATAGATTTTATTAGGGTTATTAAAATATTTTGCGGAATATTGTTCCATATATTCTGTTCTTAGTGCTGCCACTGTCGTGGGCACTGGATTTCTAGCATATACAGCTCTTTTTAAATTATCCCAAACATGCTCAATGGGATTAAGATCCGGGCTGCGTGCTGGCCAATTCATTGTACGTATCCCAACCTCTTCGCAATATTGTTGAACTTGTGCAGCAGCGTGCGACCGGGCATTATCCTGCATTAAAGTAAAATTTTCGCCTATGAATTCTAAGATCTCTGTTATAAAGTGCAGTCAAACCCCCTCTATTACCGTTTTGACGGACCATGTCTATGAACACAAGTTCTGTTCGCCCGTTCATCGATATGCCACCCCAGACCAAACATGAACCGCCTCCAGAAGGAACACGCTCCTCAAAGCAACTTTGAGCACATCGCTCCCCACGTTGACGATATACTCTTTTGCGACCATCTGCACCATATAAACATGTCTCACACTTGTCCGTGAACAATACGGAGGCCTACTGCTCTTGTGTCCAATTTAGATGATCACGCGCAAATCTTAAGCGAGCTTGTCTGTGAGCTACAAACAACTTTAGATCATTTGCTGGTCTAAAAGGAGTGATATGCACTTCCTTTAACCTTCTTATTATTGCTCTTGCACTCACATTTACTCCACGCACTTCTTTAAACTCTGTAAGGAAACGATTACGTAGGGAAGTTGCAACAATAAATCGGTCTTCACAACCGGTGGTTGCTCGAATCCTGCCTGTACCACGTCTCCTTCTGTAAGAACCTGTCTCCACAAACCGTCTGTATATTCTAGAAACCGTAGACTGGTTTAAATTTAAATGTCTACCAATCGTTCATTGATCCAAGCCCTCCAGCACCAGTGCTACAATTTGAGTTCAAAAATATTCTAGACTTTATTACGGAATGATACACTGTTGGTTTCATACAATATTCATAAATAAAACGGTGGGATACTGTAATAAGCTAGACAATTAAAAAGGCATTGTGTCTCACGTGGATCCATTATAGCAAACGAAGCTTTAAAAAAAATTAAAACACCAACAAACTTCTTTAGTATATTTATGGCTAAAAATATAAGCAGAGGCTCTAATTATGTTATTTTTTTATATAAATTATAAACTAGCGCTTGACCGCAATCTCGCCTGATGGTTAGCAGTGATGGTAAAGCGCACTAGTTTATTTAGAGCCTATTCACTCTAGCCTTGAAGACATTCAAATTGTAGTCCGATGGAAACACCGCCGCTGGCAAACTGTTCAAGTCCCTCAATGTACGCGGTATAAAGGAGGAGGCGAAACGGTTCGTCCGGATCGTAGTGGTGTTAACAACCTAGGGGAGGAAACTCGCCGTACGACAGGTCGTCCGATGGTGGAACGGAGATGGGGGAATTAAATCATGCAATAGTAATATTTATGGAATAATAATATTAACATGTGATAGATTACGTAAGAGAAATGTTAAATTCAAAACGATTCGTTTGAAAATATCAGCCCTTTAAGTAAATAGATCCATACTAACAATAGAACACGTAATATGTTTACTTTAGGTGTATGTAAGTATACGGTAAAGTAAATAACACGGTAGTTCTCTGAATATTGCATTTTAAGTACAAACTCACATTTGCAGTTGAAATCTATGAGAACATGTGTTTTATTTGTATTGTCTTATTTTGTGGTTATATTATGTTATTTTTTACTAATGTAATTTTTTTTTGGTAATCTCATACCCTACTGAATTACTCTATCGGGATAGTGGATTGCTTTCTGTTAGAAAGATATATATCATAAACACTATTCTAAAAAAACATAAGAATGTACCATATGATCCTGATAGATTAACAAGAAGGCGTAGAGATCTTATAGCACAAGTTCCACAAACAAAAACTAAATTTGCTGCGATTCAATATGGTACAATATCATGCCAATTGTATAATAGGATCAATAAACATGTATATACAATACAATAATAAGTTACATGACTGTAAAAAAATGTTAACAAATTGGATAAAGACACTAAATTACATAGAAACTGAGGAACTACTGAACTACACAAAATCAAAATGATACAAGCACACCCCCCACACACACACACGCACGCGCACACACACACACACACACACACACACACACACACACACACACACACCCACACACACACACACACACACACACACACACACACACACGCACCGGCGCACACATATACATACACGCACATATACACAAACACATACACACAAACACGCACACACACTTGCATGTTAATTATACATAAGGTTTTTAGAAATTGTATACTGCTGTGGAAGAGCGGAGTCTCCTAACACAGGCATAATTTGCTTAACAGGAGGCTTCAATCACCAACTAATGTTAAACAATTTGGAGCTCTAATAAATTTGATTTTGATTTTTTTGAATTCATTTCAATTCCCTTCTTTGAGCCTGTAGAAAATCTATACCTAATTGCAATACCGTTACAACATTTGTAACTATAGTTACAGATGACTCATTTGACGTGAATTCTTTCAGGGCATTCACCTGTAAAGCTTTTTATTATTCGGTCTATGAACAAATGTGATGAAACACTTTCCTTATTTGGTGAGGTCACATTATAACAAAAATGTATAATCAGCCTTCTCTGCTGGGGTTTCCTTCAAAGATTAATGACTTATTAGGTAACTGTGTGGTACCGGGCTTAGAATAGTACCAACCCATATCCTCCCGTGGGTGTCGTAAGAGGTGACTAAGGGAACTCTCACCAGAGAAGCGGGCAGCAGCGCTTCTCCTGTGGAATAACAAATTACTGCGATCCCCAACCCACCTGCCAAGCGTGGGGTTTATGCCAATGCCCCCCAATGGAATGAAAGCCTTGGGGGAGGCCTCTGTCTGGGCCTCTATAGGATGAGAAGAATAGAAGAAGGTAACACATTTATTCCTTAATTACAAAAAAAAATCCTATGATTGTATTTATATTGTTTGGGTCTAATTTGACTTTATGTCTAATTTCACATTAGACAGAGCAATAAACAATTCTATTGGCATTTTCCGTCGACGATAGAGTCCAGGTTTATTTTAAATTAAAGTTAGTGTAGTATACAGAGGTGTAGGTAATATTAATTCATGGTTCAAATGTTAGGTTCAGCATCGGTGTATCTTCGTAGATAGCACCACACACACACACACACACACAATATACACACACTCCGCAACTGTTCCTCTAAAAGTCTAAATAATACCTAAGTACCGCTTACTTATCTGTAATCTATCTATATGGCCGGATGGATGACCCCTGTAACCATCTAGCTTGGAGTCATTGATGTAATCCCTGTGCATCTGTAATATAACTATGTAAATGCTGCCCATACCTACTTTGTAATTGTATTACATACCTATTAAACCTATATTTAGTGTGTATCCTTATTTTTATATTACCCAAGGAAACAAAAAATATTATCATAAAGTTATGACCGTAGTTATCTTAAAAAGCGTGTTACATCATGATTATGATACAGCACACTTAACCTATTATTATTAAAAAAATGTATACAACAGATACCTACTTATAATAATGACTTAAATATTGAGGAAACTTCTATTATAGAGTTCATTCATTGCGCCACTGTAGATCAGAGTGAGTCACGCGCGATGTTATACTTTAAAATAGGTATATTAATGTACGTAAATCAATTAATTTACATTCCTCAGATACCGGCACTATCGTGGGAGAAAAACGTTCTTCAACATAAAATATAGCAAACACTAGGTTTGCACACGGCTGCGCTCGTGGAATAGGGAAGTGTCTACATCCACTGTTTACTACGAAAAACACGTGACTTTGTAAATATTTTTGTAATTTTATTTATCACTCTGTTTTTATTCAAATGTAATTTACAGAGTGTATGACTTGTTCAGGACTTATTATTGAATCGTTGCTTAGGAGTTGTCATAAACAGTCACGCAATATTATTTAAATTACGCAATCCTTTCTCATCATCAGCACTTTACCGTGTCATCAGCCTACAGCGTCCCAATGCTGGACATCGGCCTCTGCAATTGGCATACAATTCGGTTTTCGGCAACTCCCATCTACAGGACCTCCTACCTCATGTTTGCCGATTTGCAATCTCCAGTCAAGATCACGTCTACCCCAACCGCTTCTCGGTTATCGATCCTACAACAAAATGTCGTAAGTAATTATAACGCACAAAAACTTATCTGTCAATATTTTTCCACTGAACATTTATTAATAAAACACAAACATAACAAATATTTCCAAGATACTGTCACCAATGATATTAGTGTCTGTTGCTAAGCCAATTATCTTGGTTCGCAGACTCACAGTACACAGTAAGTGGGTGGTTGGTTATTCGTACCTATCGTCTTGACTGAATGTTAAAATATTTGGACTGGAAAACTTGTCTGCAGAGGGAGTCCCGTCTGATTATAATTTAAGTGCCTTAAAGACCTGATTTGGTTCATAATTACGTATAGTAATTATGAACCAAAGCACTAGCAGTACCAAAAATAATTATATACCTTTTTGAAAACCTTCGTGGCGTAGCGGTAGTAAAACGGCCGCTGCGGAAGGAGGCGCGGGTTCGTACTCCGCGTAGTGCAAATATTTGTATGCGTGATATGAATATTTGAACTGGTCTAGTCGTAAGAAAAAAAATTTTTTCTTACTCCTCCGCTATTCTTTTCTGATTAATTTCGTTGCGGGACCCAAGACAGTTGAATCGTTTCTCCGGGACTCGTCGAGCTTCATTGCTCGGCGTTTTTTTAGCGGTCTCCACTGTTGATTCTGGCTTTCAGGAGTTGCAGTGGGTTGGGAACAGTGTGGCGGGTTTTTTGGTCTGGTCGTGCCTCGGCAAGCACATTAAGCCGTTGGACCCGGTTGCCATATGAACATCTAATGGCAGTCGTTACGGGTTGTTGGAGCCCATGGTTGTTGGCCCCTCAAAATTCTAACAATTGGTAACTACAATGCTTCGATATTACCTTCGGGTTGTGGAGGTCAGACGGCAGTCGCTTCACGGAAAATATCGAAGTTTAGCCAAAATCAGCAGTTAGCAGTCTAACTGCGGATTTTGGCTAAACTTCCGCTTTACCAGTGTAAAGCGGATCCCAGAAACCAAAGCTGAAAAAGCTTCGGATGCGACTGTGATTAACGCTGAGACGATGATGATGACCATATACCTTTTTAGATCACTTCTTATCATCAGACAAGATCGCAATCAAGCCAAAGGTTAAATTAATAAATGAAAAAAATTGGGTCATCAGTGAAGTTTATCAGTGCATAACGACATACAAATACTTTACTATTATATTCTTTTATTATTTATAAAAAATGTCATGAGAAAAGTTTACAGTTTGTATGTTGATGGCTGGAATGTGTAAATGATGATACGATCAGAAAGTTGGTGACTAGCTACATCACAACTAACAAGGAAGCATGGAAGAGAAAGACATGTTGAAGTGAACCCAAAAGAATATTGGAATGATTATCCATTTAAGTATTATTTATGTGAGAGTGGCGCGGATCTCTTGTTCACAAACTTTATATTTATGTGAGAGTGGCGCCGATCTCTTGTTCACAAACTTTATATTTATGTGAGAGTGGCGTCGATCTCTTGTTCACAAACTTTATATTTATGTGAGAGTGGCGTCGATCTCTTGTTCACAAACTTTATATTTATGTGAGAGTGGCGCCGATCTCTTGTTCACAAACTTTATATTTATGTGAGAGTGGCGTCGATCTCTTGTTCACAAACTTTATATTTATGTGAGAGTGGCGCCGATCTCTTGTTCACAAACTTTATATTTATGTGAGAGTGGCGTCGATCTCTTGTTCACAAACTTTATATTTATGTGAGAGTGGCGTCGATCTCTTGTTCACAAACTTTATATTTATGTGAGAGTGGCGCCGATCTCTTGTTCTAAACTTTATATTTATGTGAGAGTGGCGTCGATCTCTTGTTCACAAACTTGTTCACAAACTTATATTTATGTGTGCGCCGATCTCTTGTTCTAAACTTTATATTTATGTAGAGAGTGGCGTCGATCTCTTGTTCACAAACTTTATATTTATGTGAGAGTGGCGCCGATCTCTTGTTCACAAACTGTATATTTATGTGAGAGTGGCGCCGATCTCTTGTTCACAAACTTTATATTTATGTGAGAGTGGCGTCGATCTCTTGTTCACAAACTTTATATTTATGTGAGAGTGGCGCCGATCTCTTGTTCACAAACTTTATATTTATGTGAGAGTGGCGTCGATCTCTTGTTCACAAACTTTATATTTATGTGAGAGTGGCGTCGATCTCTTGTTCACAAACTTTATATTTATGTGAGAGTGGCGTCGATCTCTTGTTCACAAACTTTATATTTATGTGAGAGTGGCGTCGATCTCTTGTTCACAAACTTTATAATATGTTAAGTGCATCCTTTTCTTTCTATTTCATTAAGAAAAGAATAGAAGATAACATTTTAGTTTACTCCTGTCAAATTAAGATACTCCATAGACAGTTTAGACGCTATTATAAACATGGCGACCAAAAAGACGTCAAGAGCGGACTAATTTTATAGGTCTAAATTAACATTTTATCTTCTGTCCTTTTCTTAATATAATAGAAAGAAAAAGATGCACTGAAAATAAATTTAGTTTAGTTTGTGAACAAGGGAATCGAGGCCAGTGTCATCCTTGAACCTGAACTCTGACCACTGGTCGATTGACACTAACACTCACTGAACACATTATCTGCCAAAATGTGGTCGTTAACCACGTGTCGAGCTTAAAAATGACTATTATATAGTTTCGGTCGATAATCCAGTGTTTCGTTTATCAAAATATACATACCTAATAAATTTTATTCAAACTAATGGCGCCGATTCTGTTGTTCACAAACTAAACTAATTTTAAGTTATGTGCATCTTTTTCTTTCCATTTCGTTAAGAAAAGGACAGAAGATAAAATGTCAGTTTAGACCTGTCAAATTAGTGCGCTCCTGACGTAAACTGGCGTATTTTAGACGCCATGTTTATAATCGCGTCTAAACTGTCTATGGAGTATCTCAATTTGACAGGATTAAATTAAAATATTATCTTCTATCCTTTTCTTAACGAAATGGAAAGAAAAAGATGCACATAACTTAAAATTAGTTTAGTTTGTGAACAACAGAATCGGCGCCAATGTCTCAAATTGAGGTTATTTTAAGTTAAACAAATGTCAACGTTATTTTGATTGTAATTAAGTTGATTTCAGACTGATTAGCACTTTTAAAAAAGTTATATATTTTTATAAAAGATGTAGTGTAAACTGAACGTTACTGTTTAGGAATTAAAGGTATTTTTCTATAAACTCAAAAAATTGTTAAAATTTTTGGCAAATTAATCGCGAATGTCGATTAGGTATGCACTTAGGTCATGGTCTGTTTTCGGCGAACTAAAATAATACCTCTAACAACTATTTTGTTGAAAACATATTTATTGAGGTAACTTGTTTATAAGAGCATGGACAAAAACAAATCAAAATAATAAGGTGTTTTCTGAAATACTGAAAACTGTCGCTCTCCTCTGTAACCTACTGTCTGACAATCAAGTTCAAAGTTTTAAGACATTAAAACCCAATAAAGCTAAAGCCAAGCTGTATGTTTTTTTTTTACTGAATCTTTGGCAAAACCGAGGAAGTTATAAGTAATTTATTCAATTAGGCTGAGAATCAGCACATTTTCCAAAAGTCCCGTTCTACACCATTTCCTAGTGCTTCCGCCTTCCACTTACTTTACTGTTGGTAACATTACATTGGAACCAAGGAAATACTTTATCTAAAAGTTTTCTCCATGTGGGTCACGGCCGCGTGATTCAGTGACCCACATGCCTAAGAAAGATCTATTCCTAACGTGACGTGCTCACACAAATATCTGGAAAATGTTCCCGTGTAAGAAATATGTGAATTTATGAACATTCCTCGAGTGATTTAGTAAAGTTCTGATTATTGGAGAACTGCTGTGTAAACTAGCATGTTGTTTGTAATGTGCCTCTTCTGCTCACGTTCCTCATAATTACCGACCCACATAACTGTTTCAGGATGTTGTTTTCTTCCTACAATTTTAGGCGACCTGATTACAGCCACATTATTTACAGTTTAATATTGAAAACACGTTGCTGGAATGTGTTTGTCACAGTCAAAGTCATTTATTTTAATCAGACTGTTTTTGTAAGACAAGAATTATAAATATATTATTGAAGGACTGTCTCCATAACTAATTATCGTACTGTGAAAGTAAGTAAACTAGTATAATAGTACGGTTGATCTTCAGAGTCAGCTGTAATAAAACCATCAGTAGGTAACATTATAATCAAAAGAACAAAGGACTCAATATTGAACCTTGCGTTAACCCGGTACCACGTGGAGAGCTTTTGTTTTACAACATTATAGTGATTGCATTCCAGCAATGACACTTGTGTTTGTAGTGCAGCACAATGGCCTAAAGAAAAGAAAGAGGAAGTGATGGTGACCATATGGTTAAAACATCAGCCTCTCAAGTATGAGTGTGCGGGTTCAATTCCAAGTCAGGCAAGTACCAATCTAACTTTTCTAAGTTATATGTACAGTCTAAGTATAAGTATCTTGGATACCAATGACTGATTATAAGGTGAAGGAAAACATGTTGAAGAAACCTGAACTTTAAGATCCGTATTACAGAACGTTACTCAAGCATTGATCTCTGCTTAAGCATTACTTAAAACTAGTTTCAACCAATCAAAAGGCTTGAAACGAGACTTAAGTAGAGCTTGAGTTTGAGTGACGTTCTGTAATACAGACCTAAGTCTGAAATCGCCAACCCGTATTGAGCAAGCGTGGTGATTACGCTCAATACTTCTCTGTATGTGAGCAGACCTGTGCCCAGCAGTGGGACAATAAAAAGGTTGCTGATGATGATGATGATGATGACAATGGCACATGCCAATACACTTTTTATTGCTTATTCAGACAATCTACTATGATAAAACTTACGTGCTGCCGTGTAATAATGTTTCATCATTAGGTTTATTGATAAAGATTTTTTCGCATATACCGTAAATAGTAATAAAAGGCCTGAAGGAATAGTTTACTCTATTATACAAGTTATCTTATCGGTCATCGGAATTTTGAAAATGTTGATGAATTCCTATCACCTGTTATTATTAGATATTAATTTGGTAGTTGACTTATTTAGATACCTATGATAACATACAATTATAAAAAGTCTATGCTTGGCCGTCGTACATATAATATCAGCGACAAGTATTTACTTGTCACTCAAAATCGTAGAATCATGTGACTGAGACTAGAGTGATGGGTATGAATGGTTCATTTATTTCAAATTTATACAAATAATCGTATTTAGTTTGTGAAAATATAATTTTTGTCTACTATTATAACTATTACCTATTGTTATTTTTTGTGTGTTTTTGGAAACTTTTATATCCAGGTCAATGACATTTTTACACATTTCTGACATATGCCTGTGTACCTAATGGTCTACTTGAAACACTCATATTATTTTGTAATTACACACCTTATAAAACTTCCTTTGATTATGATTTTAAAAATCTAGTTGATAAGATACTCAAACTCAGAGGTCATGGTACCATTTAAAGGCAAATTGTGAGGACCACATGTATTGTACAGACGACGGCACATCAAGGTACTACAATCTGTCAGATTTCTGCATTAAATTTTCAACCTTATCTCTAAGGCTCAAGTTTGATTGGGAATATTTGGCACTTTCAACTAGCTTGACCTGCTGTCGTCCGTACTAGTCAGAGATGGTTTTTAAAAGAAAAAGTGAACCTGTCTAGTCAGTGCACGCATTTGTCAGCGATGACAACAATTTTTGAACTATAGACATACCAGATTCGTTTGCTACTTATTGTGTTAAAAATCTATGCCTTCCTTATTAGGTCTAAGAAAGTATTTTGTTACAGAATTTCACAATGTCTTATCATTAACCGTTGAACAACAACCGGAACTCATAATAATGTAATTAGAGAGGTTAGATCACTCCGGATGACGTAAGGTTAGTCTGCATTATCGGGATTTATGTAGAGGGGATTACAGATAGAATAATCACTATTGCACTTGAATAGGAAATACATAGATATAAATAATACGGGTTAAAGTACGAAATTACCGATTATAAAATATTGAATTTGCACTGAAAATATAAATTGTTTATTTTTTAATTTATTTAATCAAATTAGTTACCATTAACATCTATACATTGCTGCCATCTAATAAGAAGGAAATCGTTTATGTGTTTGCGAGTGAACTCTGAGGATTTAGACAAACTGTGTAAAAGCATTGTAGGTACTGCCTCCTGGGAAGAAAACTTCCTAATTTTCCTAACTGCCTGGGAAGATAACTGTCCGAATCACCAAAAATTGTAGTCCGTTGGAGCAAGGTCTGGCGAATACGGAAGATGACGAATGGTTTCTGACTGCAGTTCCTGAAGGGACAAAATGGTTTCTCGTGCTGTACGAGGTCTCGCGTTGTCATGATGTCATGTCATGTCATCAGTAATATTGGTGAAGATCGATTCATGAGTCGGGGCTGTTTTACTGCTAGTTTTGCCAACGAGTTCGGCATAATAGATATCTGCCGCTATGACTTGACGAGATCGGAGAAAACTATAGTGCATAACACCACGCTGAGACCACCAAGCAATTAATTACCTTTCAGATCAGTTAAATCATGAGTCACCCATTTTTCGTATTTTTTTATTTAATAGATTTGACGCATATAAGTCAATATTGTGGGTAAAGTAACGTTTAACCATTCCGCTAATTCCTGTTTGACTAGGATTGGCTTCCACCATCTCTCTTAATCATCGTTATTCACCGGTATGGGCGGTCTTCCTCGTGGCTCGTTCTTCAAATCGCAGTTTCCATCACGAAATCTTTTCAACCAAAACTGCACGGCGCTTTCCTATGATTAGACCCCTATCCAAACGCAACATTAATATTGAGGGCTGTTTCTGCCGCATTACATCTTCGTCGGAACTCAATGTATGAGCAAAAGTATTCAAAAATCACTCGATTTCCACAGTATCCGTATGTCTTGTCTTGAATAACAAAAACCATTGAAAGTCGATATTAAAATATTTCCCAATTTTTAAAAGAACATGAAGTTCTCGAATGAAACTTTTTTCACATGGTTTCTACATGTGAAAAAAGTCACATTCGAGAACTTCAAACCATGAAGATTCTGTCGATTCAAAGAACTAATTGGAACAAAACGGCAATTTCATAGTTTAACCCATAGTATTAGATTTGATAAGAATAATGGGAATATCTACGTACTAGCCTATTATTATTAATCATCTTCATCTTCGTGATGGTTTCTAATTGGCTAGCCGTATTAACTTTTTGAAATGATAGTACATTTCAAAAAGTACACTAACTACCCACATTTTGGTTTTTGTTTTGTTATTGTTTTACCTATAATATATCTGTATGCTTTATCACTAGATGAAATAATTTGAATAAATGTAATCAAAATGAAAATCAAAACTCATTTATTCAAATTAGGCTGAGAATGAGCACTTTTTGAACGTCAATACTACATAAGACAGTCCCCCAAAACGCCCACCCATCGCCACTTCCTGGTGCTTTCCCTAGGAAGAAGTGGCGGAACAAACTCCCCAGCAGCACAGCTGTCTGTGAGTGAACTGTATTTGCGGGAGATGTGGGATGCGCATACGCATTCACCTCTCAACGCTGTCTGATGCTCTTTGCCGCCCACTGTGTCTATGTTTCCACCTGAAGGTCCGGCTCACAGCTGCAGATGAGCAGATGTAATTATCCCAACTCCATTTTGTTATGTTTGGTAGCAATAATGGCAGCAAAAAGTTAACGAGATTTCGCTCCATTATTAATTAGGTATTATAAAAAGCGTGTCTGATGTCATAACGGCTATCTAATCGCAATCTGTAACGTGTTACTTGAAAGAGACGATGACGTCACAACACGGCACACGGATGCCCAAACGGATAGGTCGGCGAGATCAAATCATTGTTCCGTGACGCCATCGTTGTTACATTGATTTTAATGACGTACATCTAAGGTATGGCCCGATGAGCTTAAACCCAGCGTCATTTAAACGGATCACTTTGGTTTCCAAGCTACGAAGGGACTTTGATATGTAAAGATAAAGACGGACCAACGGCTATTATTAGGTACTTATTCGCTAGCTCTTTCAAATACTTACAAGTTACAATCATCATCTCAGCGTATAATCCCGGTTGCATCCGCGGTTTTCGCATTGGAGCCCGGGGTCCGCTTTCCTACAATTACTCCTCCATTTCGCACGATCTCTGGCACCCCGTGGTGTGGGATTTTTGGCACGCATGTTTTCTCTTACAACATCAAGCCAGCACTTCTTTGGTCTACCTCGCTTGTTCCTGCCCGGCGAAGGCGCCAAGGCAAGACATTTGTTACCCACGTAACATGCCGGTTTTCGAATGACGTGTCCGTACCAACGAAGGCGACCCTCTTGCAGTTTGTCTGCTATGTCACGGACACGAAGACTGCCACGGATGCGGGAGTTCCTGATGCGGTCTTTCCGCATAACTTCACACATCCACCACACACACGCCCACATCTTTTTTTTATGTTGGGATGGGAAGTCATCAAATGACTTCTCCCGCTCTGGGCGGAGCGGAAGGGCGTGTCAGACTTTTACCGACTAAAATTTTCTTCATTTGCCTGTGCGATGACCAGGGCCACGGTTTCTTGTATATCCAACCCGCAACCCTGACCCAGGATGCATCGGTCTTCGTGGACTCCGTCACCATGTGCTGACATCTCTTTGAGGCGCGCGTGAAACACGACACACCGTCGACTCGGGCCTGGTCCTTACCGGGCGGCGAGCTGCCCACTGCTCACGGCCCGCAGGCCCGCGCCTACGGTGGCTAGGAGTTCGGTGTCGTCTCCAAACCAGGGCGTCTCCTGCGGCGGCTAGTGGCTGGGATTTCCGCTGTCTCATGCGCTCCGCTTCCTCCTTTGCTAGCATCACCGCTTCGCAGAAGGAGGTGACGGCCTGTCATGCACTCTCGCTCCGGACCATGGCCTGGACCAGGGTCGGACGCGAGAGATCTCCGCCGATCGCCGCTATGAGGGCACGGCGGTGCTCCACCCAAGCCGGGCAGACCTCCACCGTATGCTCCACCGTGTCCTCAGGGCGATCCACACAATGGTGACACCCTGGCGTTTCCTCCCGACACGCCCACATCTACAAACAACATCATGGTTCTATACATTTTGGTTCAGGTTATATTTTATTATGCAATACTAAGTATTCAAATGTATACCTACTTCGAGACGACATAGTTATTTCAAATCGATGACATGCCAAATTATTTTCGGTGACCAGTGAGTCAATAATTACCTACCTGTGTAATCTTTTCTACATAATTTATTGAAGCTTAAAATATCTATATAGTTAAATACTTCGACTTTGTACAGGGCGTCGACAGAATACATAAATATCCTAGGAATGCATTATTTTAGAGCAGTCGATTTATTTTTAGCTAATTAGTTAAATACGTACTTAATTAACGATGATTACAAGGTGGTAGTTACCTACTGATATCTAAATAGCTGTACCTACAGGTTTTATTATTACCTATTTACTTCCAAATGGCTTCCTAATGAAATTAAATGTTAATTATTTGTCTAACGGTCGATCCGTAGTTTAACTCAAATAATTAATTGTTAAATTTTAGCAAAAGGCATTATTTTTGTACCTTATCTAATATATTTTATATAATTTGTACTTTATATAATAACATTGATAATATAATGGTTATATCATAAAATAATTAGCTACTAGTTCAAAAATTACCGTTAGTAACCATTAGATAAGGTGATGAAAAAACACATTTTGCAAAAAATTAATCACTTTATCACACTTTTAGGTATTCACTTCACCTGTGTATGTATGTATACATATAACGGAATCAATGTTTCCACCTATTTCTACGAGTCTGATTATCTTGATTACGCAGGGTTCAAGTGACGATGACAATTAAATAGTACAAAAAAAAAAATGTTTTTAGTTCCATTCCTATTAAAACGTGTTTTTTTAAACTATAACTTATTAATAATTATTAGTTAAGTAAACTATGGATCAATCTTTTAAGATATCTACTTTTACATACCAATATTTTGATGGTTGATATTTTAAAACTAGATGACGTCAGTATTTTTATGGACAGCCTCCGTGGCGTAGCGGTAGCGAACGCGGCCGTTGCGCAAGGAGGCGCGGGTTCGATCCCTGCACAGTGCAAATATTTGTATGCATGATTATGAATATTTGCACTGGTCTGGTCGTGCCTCAGAAAGCACGTTAAGCCGTTGGTCCCGGTTGCCAAACGAACATCTAGTGGCAGTCGTTACGGGTTGTTGGAGCCCTCAAAAGTCTAACAATTGGTTTAACTGCAATGCTTAGATATCACCTTCGGGTTGTGGAAGTCAGACGGCAGTCGCTTCACGGAAAATATCGAAGTTTAGCCAAAATCAGCAGTTAGACTGGTAAAGCGGACCCCAGACTCCAAAGCTGAAAAGCTAAGGATGCGACTGGGATTAACGCTGATGATGATGATGATGATGATGGCGTCGGTATTTCCTAGCTGACTATTACCTGATTATACAGAACAGTTGCTTTTGCCATTGCTTAACCTTGAAAATCAACCCATGCTGGTATTATTACTTGTTCCTATTGTCTATAATTAATACCTATGTATGATGAACAGTGTGTTGTACTGACGACATCAGATGGGGTCCCCCCATCTTCAAACACGGTCATAAATAGACCATTTATTTCCGTTTCCATATGTTTTTCCTATTACCTTGGAAACAAGAGCCACGACGCCACGTGTTGTCTACCTCGTTGCGTACGCGCCGCGCGCGGGGCTTTCTGTACCGGACAAGTAGAGGCATGCCTACACTCCCACGTAGGTACGGGCTTGAACTTAGATGCGACGATTGATAAGAGCTACGTGCCGACCGCTGCGCATGCGACCGTTCATTCACAATCACGTGATCGTTTCGTGGCGGGCTTTTTTGAGGCCTTGTTTGAGGTCGGACAACTAGGGGTATGAAAGCGAAGTTATACGTGGCCGAATCTAGATTACTCCCACTTTTCAAAGTACTTTCGTTAAAAGTGGAATATAAGTAAGAGCCTTTTCTTTCTGTTTTTGGAGGAAACCTTCATAAGGCCCTCGACCTCCGGGGTGGGAGGTCGGAGAGTGTGGGCTTTTTGCACAGAACAGATAAAAGAGACCTATTCGGTGGAATTTTACCACACTAAAACCAAGCTGGTGATTACTATCAGCACATTGTGGTGGTCCCAATTTCTATAAGCAGGCTTAGTGTTGTAAACTACTAAAAATACTGCAATTAAAACAAGGTTTTTTTTTCCAAATAAATATTTTATATGCTATCTTAGAAGAGATAGCCACTCTTTAACCAAATTCATGGTCGAGACTTTAAAGGGTTAACAATAAACCTCGTAAATAAGGGCCAGGTCAGAAAACAGGGCCTCGTCACTCGTCAGTCTAGGCCTTGGCCTAGGAAGGAACGACCATGACTTCCGCTTTTTACGGTCCGTGGGTCAAAGGCCAGAACAAGAAAGTTCCGGCATCGGACCAGCAAAATTATGCAAATAATTCGTCTGTAAAACATACTATAATAGGTGCTCAACTGATAGTGCCCGCACGTGTGATAAGACGTGTGACATCACTTTAAATCGAATCTTAACTCCCAAAAAAGTGAGAGAATGAATCACGAACACGAATGATGTTGCTATAGGTGCTGATCCTACAGTTTGCTCGTAGCTGTCGGTACATAGAGGATACGTTGACACGACGTAATACATAGATGGGGTTTTATTTGTAAACTATGATTAAAGTTATTGACGTTTAAACGTTAAAATTGTATTTCAGTTGAATACAAGAAATTTGTCAATTTTCATGTACACTATTCAATTTTAAATAAGTACAGAAATTATAAGAAAGTTGCGAGCAAGACTTATTGGCGATAAAAAATTACGCAACATAAACATTGTTTTCAGTATATTTCAGTTTCGAGTTACATCGACGGAAAATTCTTAGTAAATTAAAAACATTTCATTTTCATTGTTATTTCCATCGTATTGCATTTTTTAGAGTTCCTTGCCCAAAGAGTAAATACGGGAACCTATTACAACACTTCCGCAGTCTGTATGTCACCAGGCTGTATACCCTAAACCGTCACAGCTAGACAGTTGAGATTTCTTCAGAAAATGTATTTCTGTTTTCGCTATAAGTAACATCAAAAACAGATTTTAGGTACGCAGAGGCTTCAAATATTTTAATATTGTATTATTTTTGTACAGATAACTTCATAAACTGAAATAACCGAACGCGTGTCGTTTACATTAAACGCAAGTCATCTATATTGATACATTGCCTACAATGTGTATTAAGCAGACAGGAAACAGATAACCATGTAGTTGTACAGAATGAAATGTACATAATCAACATACTACAAGTTTCAACATGACGATACAGTCTTGTTGAAACTTGTAGTTGTATGTAGCACGTTATACCGATCTTAACCTTTGAAATGATACGAGACCCACTATCTGCGTAGATAGAAGATAACGAATCACGTACTACGTACACGTAAAGGCAATTAATGTCGATACAGACCTACGTACGTCATCTTGTAACTTTAAAAAAAAAAACGTTCCCCCACACTAGGAACATATAAAGTCACATACACAAACAGCCAGACCCGGAACAACTAAATATAGGCCATACAAATATATGTTCCGTGCGGGAATCGAAGCTGCGAACCTGCAACACGCAGCGCAGCAGTCGATTGCTCGGCCAGTGCGTCAATCGTGTCGTCAACTCGAACTGGGAACTTAATCGATTTAAGAACTTTGTTGAACAAAAGTCAACTCGTGAATTCCGACCGAGAGTTTATAATTGAAGGCACGTTATTATTTTTGAACGCAATTTGTTTGAGACGCGGGTCATGAGGAAAAAAATAAAAAAAAAGTTTATTGCAGAAACTATTGTAAGTGCTAGTAGTTGTAAATCTTGCATTGCATCTTAGAGGAGGGGCTCTTCAATCATATGTAAATGTTCAATCAATGTATTCGAAGAATTAGCTTTTTGAAATTGAGTGAGACCTTTCAAGGCGTTTTCAAGTTTGTACCTTACTCAAGTAACGGTGTCGTGGGAACCAGTTAAGTATTTTAGGCTTAATGTAACTACATCGAACTTCTGGCCACCGTAGGGTGCGGGCTTGCTATGTAGGGCGGGCTGACCACTGCTCGCCGCACGGTAAGGACCCGGGTCGACAGCGCGTTTTGTTTCACACGCGCTTCAAAGAGAAGTTAGCCCATCGTGACGGGGTCCACGGAGACCGATGCCTACTGGGTCAGGGTTGTGGGTTGTTTAAACAAGAAACCGTGGCCCTGGCGCACAGGCAAGTGAAGGAATACGAGTGAGTTTTAGTCAGTAAAAGTCTGACACGTGATAAAGATAGAGCTCGAGAAGTCAATTGATGATTCCGCATACACCACAAAAAAGGCTTAATGTTGCTAAGTCTTCTGACAATACCGTCAACGTCCGGCGATTTGCGAACATGTGTCACTATTTTATGAATCCGAACCTTCTACAAACACTTTAAGCTTTATATAAATACACACAAGACTTAAATCTACTTGAAAAATAGTCTGTCAAACTAACGTTGCGTCATTGGAAAAGAGAATAAGAATTCTTAGAAGCTGTAATTAATAGTTTAAAAGTGTTCAAGGCTCTGCTAAATATAGCTGTATACATAACGGATATTATATTTAGATAAGTTTTATCTTGTACTTATCAGTAATGTCTGCGGGGGGCAGGGGGAGGGATGTGGGTGTGGGCGATGACATTCTAGAGGTATTCTAGTTAACATCTGAATGTTGTTAGAAATGTTAAATTTAACTGTTGTAAATAAGAAATGAGGGCAATGAAAGGACATTTGTTCGCATCGCTGTCAATAGGAAATGACTACATTGCCACATTATGTGGGTCCAATATAGGCCAGCCTCATGGTCACGTAGATAAACCCCACTCTGAACCCATCTATGGCCTTCCATCATGGCAAATGGCAAGTATCAAAAAGATTGAATTATTTCCACAATTTCAGGTTTTCATAATAAGTGGAACCGTATTATAAAATAAAAAAAAGTAAAGTAAAGCTAGTTGAAATGGAAATACCCCATAGATATGTACATATTAGTAGAACACGCAAGTTAAGCCAGTTACCTATATGTATATCTTTTTAGGTCTCATGTAATAGGGGCGACCTTCATACAATCGGCCGGACAACCATCCAGAATCCGGACTGCTACTGAGAACCTCTTGATGGAAAACCCAAGGAGGTAGTTCCCACCCTGTGTTAGCGATTTATTTGTCAAAAATGTAAAAAAATATGAATTAATTGAAAAATAACTTTAATTCTTAAACAATAAAGTTTGGTTTACGTTACAGCTTCAAACATCCTTCACAACAGTGTTAGTCATTCTGAAATCTACTTAATTGTTATTTAAATAAAGTTGATACTTGTTTAATTTGAAATGCTTACCAATATATAAAAAATCCTTTCCAATCACTTATTACTGTGAATTGAGACAGTCACATTAAAGAATTGAAGCGAGATTCCATTTCTGATAACTTTGAAATGTAATGAATGAGCTTAAATCGAGATTAATGGTTGGTCATCGTCATCCTTCTTAGAATATTGGTTGCTAGGTTCAGTTTTTTTTCAGAGGTTTAAGCCTGATTCATACTGAAGGCGTCTTCGGTATGTCGGCCCAATTGATCAAAGGTATGTAGTTAATAAGTTGTAGTTTAACGGTAATCTTGGCGGGCACATTCGCTATTTTTTTTTTTCTTTGAATATTTTCCATCTTTTTTATATATTTGTAGATATTATTATTTTAAGACTGTTAATATTTAAAATTATGTAAATATGTTGTTTAAACAGATTAATAAAATAAGAAGAAAATAGATAGAACGAAAAAATGTCGTTTCTTTTGTACCTAAGTTTCATGTATAATTGCTGAAAAGTGAAAATAATTGAAAAATATTCCGACTTCTAGTGATCGATTCGGTAAAAATATCACAGGGAAAAGGTACCTACGTGAAGTGAACTTGAGTGAGTCAATAACGTTAATTCCATTAGTTGCATTACCTAGTTAGAGTGACAGCTCATTCCACGGTCACTTTATCTTAATTATCACGGTAAGATTGTTACAAAATCACAATATTGACTCGCGCAATGGGTTTATTGGGTTTTTTGAATCGTGAAATTCTCAGTAGCTAGTAGTTGATGCAATTGGTTCACCTCTTATTTCATTGTTTTTTGATTTAAGAAAGAAATATATTTTATTCCACACAAACGACTGTTTTACTTACATACACAATTCAAGTAAGATAATCTAAAAATATCAAATTGGTTCATTTTCCGATGTAGGTGGTACTTCTGAAAATGATCCAAACCTTTCTGTAATTTCAGCCATATGTACGGAAAATAAATCTGTAAGAATATGATAGTAAATCTGTGATTGAAATTCTACAATCGTAATTGTGGCTGTGAGGGTAACTATTTACATGCGGAATCTTTGCCCACAGAACCATTGTTTTAGTCTTAGTTTTTCTAACATAATGCAAAGTCAAGTAAAAGGTCGTACAAAATCCGCTAGAACTAACCTAATCCCGGCAAATTGCTTTACAAGTAAGAAAACCGTTATGGATTAAATAATACATTATACATACATACTTTATAAACATAAATTCCTTAACTACGCCTATTCTAGATAATAAAACAATCTAATTACAAATAAAACAACCAACTAACAAGAACTGCAACTGTTTTCCTTATCACGTGAGGTTAACGTGTTCCCCGTCGTCGCCTGTCACTCTTACAACTCGTATAGCCGGTAACAGCCAAAACAGTTCAGAGAATAGCTTTCACTGTTCTGATGCAACTCTGTATAATGTCACATCAGGTGTTGGCATTCGTAGACAATGACGGAGTGGCGGAGGTTACGATACTTCGCCGAACTTGTGTGAATTGATGTTACCTTGACAAAAAAACCAACGGATACAAAATATTTTTCTTGTCATTGTTCCCTAGAGATGATTCTTGTGTGTATTTTTAAGAAACTTCACAATCTGATCTCAGTCTCAATCTGTCAAAAAAGCCTCACCATTTCGTTACATACTATTTTATAAATAAAAACTGTTTTTTTCTACTTACACTTTTACATTTAATTTATAAAAAAGTATTCCTCATTTAGGTCTGACATTTTGCTAATGAAATAAATACCTACAATAGTTTTGTATGCATGATTTTAAAAATTTTGTTATCTCGAGTCAGATGAACACCTACCATTTGTACGGCTAATCACCAGTTACTGCATTGCATAATCAAAATTACCTAAGTAGATTGAAGACATTACTATATTTTGTCCGTACTATTTTTACCCGACTGCCAGGAGGGTTACTTATTAGATATAATATGTATGTGCTAAATAGTGTAGGTACCTAACTTTAAAATTTTATACGTGTGACAATTATTATAATAACATTTACTGCAAGTTGGAATTTTACTGACATTCTCCGACCGCAACTTCACATCCAATACGCATAAGAAAAGACAAGTAGAAAATACCTTTCACCTGTCTCAAAACTGTTAATTAGGTATTATTTCATAAGTTAATTAACTCATTATCTGTCAAATAGCTTTCCTACGAAATAATAAAGTGTTGTTATCCAAATCCGCGAAGCTATCTTCTTCTACTCAATTAAAAAAATAAATTGACACGTAATTACAGAAAGCATTAAGATAATAATATTACAAAGTCTTATTACCTACAACAAGTAATATCAACTAATCAGTTAACTAACTAGAGCTAGTAACTCTCGTCACGTTTATCTAACATGTAATTAGTTTATCTTTGAACGAAAACTACACACATAGTACTACGGCGACCTCGTTTGCACTTTCATGAATGAAATACCACAGTTCGCTTCCTTCAAACAACTGCCAACACTAATCATTGTAACTCTGTACTCTGCCAAGCTAAAGTTAACTCTATAGTCACATGCATTAAGGTCAACGTTTCACCTGTAATAGACCATGAGAGCTTTCTTTGCAACACCACTGAATTTTCAACCGCATGTATTAAAAAATAACGCTGCTTTTTGATCGGAGTTTCGTATGTGTTGTGTCGTTATCGACGGGGTTATCGACACGACCTCGACGCGCACGTGGCATAAGCGTGCCGTTCGCACTTCACAGCACAGCCGGCGCAGGCGCGACATTGTCCATTCAAGCTGAGATGCCGGAGAAATGCCGGAATTCCGATAAGGATGTAGGCCAAGACCAAGTGAAAAGAAGATAAAAAATTAAACGGAAAAATAAATTCCTGATTTTTTTGGTATTTCTATGGTATAATAGGAATAGAAAAACCGATCATTGCTCTAACAACCACACTCTTCAAAGCACACGTTGAAAGTTGTTTGAAGAATAATATGGATATTTATTTGTTACGTTTTTGGTGATTATGTCGCGATGTTGCCTGCGATTAGGGTTGCCGTCTCTAAAATTTGGAAAATAGGACAAGACACGTGAAAACCCCGGATTTTAGAGTCCGAAAGCCGGACATATCAACAAGATCTTTTAAACATATTCATTGCAATAAAAAAACATTTGAAAATGTCATAAATCACCTTTTTTATTCATTCATTATATTTTTTTTTATATTTTATTTATTTTTAACTCTTTCTACAAATGAAACCTTCCCCGGACGCTCCCCGGATGCCCTCTAAACTAGGACAAATCCGGGGAAATCCGGACGGATGGCAACCCTACCTGCGATTAACGACGCCTGAGCAATTACTTTCACTATGATATTTCTGGCAGATAATACTTGTAACATTAGTTAATCTAACAGTGCGTTTGTATATGTATTTTATGGATTCTATGAATTCATATAATTATATATTTTTTAAATGCATGAATATGTGAGCTGTCACGCCCTTTATACCTGGGGCTTTTATTTAGGTAATAAGTTTTTACTTACTTACATTTCCATTTTTAATGATTTTTGTTTTTCTTTTGTTAATATACAACATAATTTTTTGTTTATGCGAAACCCGAACCACGTGTCCAGTATTTTTAAGTAAAAAATTTAACAATAAATTTTCAAAAAAAATATCACAAAAAAAACCACAAAGTTATGAGCTTGTTATGTTACTTGGTTGTCGCAACAAAAATATGGTCAGCGCTCCGCTCGGGAGGGCGAGCAATGCGTTAAATTTCTGGTGTCAGTTGTTGCGCGGGCGCGCGTTACCATAAGCTACGTGGTGCGCTCGGTAACCACACTGCAACAATTTCTAAATGTATTTGGAAAAAAATATAACATGTAAAAATGATTGGAATCGATTTAGTTGTTTATTCTGATCAAACTATATTCAGGTTTCGTATAAGGAAAAATATAACGTATAATTATCGTGGCCTATGTCCAGCAGTGGACGAGTAGGGGCTGATGATGATGATGATGATCGTGGCTAGCTGGGATCTCATGACTTTTGTTATGTGAGTTACTTTGTATACATAATGTTGTACAAATTCATGTGTTTTTTTTACTGAACTAAGCTGGGGAGTTTATTCTGCGAAAGCACTAGGAAGTGGCGAAGGGCAGGACTGTCTTATGTAATATTGACGTTCAAAAAGTGCTGATTCTCAGCCTAATTTGAATATAATCGGCTCGACCGGAAACCCTACACGAATCATCTAAAAATAATTACATGCGGAAGATGCCTCACTGTGATAAGTATCTCAAGGATGCGGGTTAACCCGCTACCTCGATGTCACCTCCATGTATGACAAGTGCATGCTACATGCACGTGGACACCGGACATCGCGGTAAACCCAGCAGCCCGCGATGTTTAGCAATGAGGTATTCGGCATGTGCGTGCGTGTCGATTGTCATGTATTTCTTGAGTAGTGAGCGAACCCCGACCGTCCTTAGGAGCCTTGGAAACAGGGGCCATTGATCTACATCCTGAGCTTTACAAAAAAAAGACTGAGCGAAAGAGACTATCGCTGAGACAGTCAAGTATGATAGTCGTAGAGATAAAGCTCTACAAAGCCGTCAACTTCGTCGTAAATTTGCTTATAGTTAAGTAAGTAGTTTTCCTTCATTTGAGCGTCACTTAACTTTAATTATCGTTTACTAATAAACCCCTAAATATGTTGCAATTAACTGGTTTAATTAGCCATTTCATTAACCGCCTAACCTTTCAACTAACCGGCGACTGTAAAACCAACGGCCTGAATGATGAATAAGTTACACTTTAGGCTCTAACTGAACACGTGCTGGACGAATAAACAATTTTCCTTAAAAATACCACTGTCGTCAAAGGTTAAAATCTGATTTCGTAAGCTGGGACACACTAGGCTTTTGGGAAAACGGTCATACCATCTTATGTACGTGCTAAAAATAATATTAAGTTAACTACGTCACACTGCAAGTTAACTCTGAGTGGAATGTACCTAATAGAAAAAAGTATTACGAGCTTGGAGATAAAATCTAGGCTCAGCTAATGTTCGTGCATTGTATATAAATGTGATATACCTTAAGAATATAAAAAAGCTATTTTTTTTTTGCTCATAAGAGCTTCCGCTGTAAGCCTGACTTTCCAAATGCTATAGGTCTAATATAAGTTTACATAATACAGTTTCAAAAGCCTCAACATCTTTTTTTAAAATTCAAACAGCAACATTCAGACTCAGAGGTTAAAATATCATCCTAAGTATAATAATGCACTTTAAGTCTGAAATCGCCAACCCGCATTGAACAAGCGTGGTAATTTCGGTCAATCCTTCTCTGTATGAGAGGAGACCTGTGCCCAGCAGTGCGACGATAAAAGGTTGATGATGATGACTACCCTGTAGTCTATGGCCACGTCTAAAGTACCGTAAGAAAGAATGTGCAAAGTAAAGATTCTGACTACAGGTATTGTTAAGTACCTATTTAAATAAAAATCCTGACTCATTGGTGTACCAATTTTTGTTTGATAGCATTCAATGCTATGCCTTGTGTAATAGACAGCATGGTAATGTAACTTCCTGACTCCATGTATTATAGTAAGATTAAAATAACACAGGGAATATTTATATTCTTTTAGGACATTTAAAATGTTGATATTATAATTTTCAAAATTCTTAAATTATGGCATTTCTTAGCTGATTGACTAAGAACAAATGCCGGAACAAAATGTTTTTGGTCTCTTTGTGGGTACTTATAATTATCATATAATAATGAATAACTATATAATTATTACATTTTAATTATTTTCGTTTTATATAAGTTTAATAATACAGGGCTAAGTCAGAAAGGCTGTTTTAAATAAAGAAAAATTGCAGCTTTGAGTTGACGTGTCTCAATGGACGGCATGCATGTGTCCCAGACAATTGGTTCAATTAGACGTGAATTTAACCGTCTAAACTTTTAACTAAACAGCAGCCGTTCAAGTAAAGGTCTAAATGATATTCAATAAATTATAGTTTAGGTTGGAACTGTGACTGTTGGTGCAAGCTGCATTGGTCGAAATAACTAAGCCAGGACATCCCAAAAAATGGATTGAGATGGACTTGTGCCGCGTGCGAGCTGAAAGAGTGAAACAAGAAGAGCACTTCTCGTAAAGACCATGCGGTGGACTAAGCGAGTGATTAAAACAGTTGGTTGCGACACACATGTACATCAGTCATCATAGCGTCGAAGTACCATTTTTAGAAAACGAATTAATAACAACATCCCTGTTAGCTCAGTACATACGAAGATAAAAATGCGTCAAATGCAGACAAAAATACTCGTTAAACGACAAATTAAACAGAATCTACCATATTTGGCAACGCGACGTAACAGTCGATAACACATTATCACGACAGGCCGCCGTGAGATAAATATAATAACAAATCGTAAAATGGATAACTAGCACATGTGTGATGTAGACTCTTTCAGTGACGTGCAGAAACTGTGTGAATCATAGATTTTCGGAATCTCAATACCGACGACATGACGAAAATAAGAATGAGAAGTAGCTTACGTCGGCGTGACTGGCCGTCCACGTGCTGACATGTCGAGAGCAAAATGTCACGGTTGTTAGTGGTTTTGTAATAGCTAAGCACAGCCGTAGACACTTTCCTTCGTCTGCTCGATAAATTAAAAGGTCATTTTATTTATTTATTTATTATTCACAAAATTCACAGCTCTTTGAAATTTTATCCTAAAATGTATATACTGGTATTGATAGATTTATCTATATACTAATTTATAAAGCTGAAGAGTTTGTTTTTTTGAACGCGCTAATCTCTGGAACTGCTGGTCCGATTTGAAAAAATATTTTTGCGTTCAATAGCCAGGAAGCCTTTTTAGGCTACATAATATCACCCTGCGACCAATAGGAGCGGAGCATATCAAACATTTTAAATGTATGCTGTATATTATGATCTAAAAGTGTAATAATCTATCTTTATGTATATAATTCTGTTGTACGTGTGTATGTCATTGAACTCCTCCTAAACGGCTTGACCGATTTAAATGAATTTTTCTGTATGCATTTGAGTGGCGCCCTGGATGGTTTAGATTTACAAATCAGCCCGGTAGAAGGCGCTGATTGTTTGAAAAAACATGTGATCTCGGAAACGTTTTTTTCGACTTCTACTACAGTTTTGTGCTACCCTGGTACATTGCACCTCTACAAACTAGGCACAATAAAAGTTCTTCCATGTAATTATTTATGGTTTAATGATTTATGGCTTCATTGTTTCGGCTTCTCCTACACTTTTGTGCTACCCTGGTACCTTGCACTTCCACAAAGTAGGCAAAATAAAACTTCTTCCATGTATCCTTCATACTAATATTATAAATTGGAAAGTGAGTTTGTTTGTTCCGCTTTCACACCGTAACTACTGAATCGATTGCTTTGAAATTTTGTAGATTTAAAATTAGAAGTCCGCATTGAATAATAGGGAACTTTTTAACCGGGAAAAATTAGATATTTCCGAAGGAAATCTAAAAAGCGCGATATAACCGAACTCCACGCGGGCGAAGCCGCGGGTGGAAAAGCTGCAGAGTTTGTTTGTGTTTGTTTGAACGCGCTAATCTCAGGAACTACGGGTCCGATATGAATTTTTTTTTTTTTGCGTTGTATAACCTATTAGTCCAGGAAGGCTTTAGGCTATATAACATCACGCTGCGACCAATAGGAGCGGTAGTATATCTGTAAAAATCGATCCTTTTGGGTTTAAAATAAAATGTTCAAATAACTAGCTCCACGCGAACGAAGTCGTGGGAGGCCGCTAGTAACTTAATAGCTATACAATACACTCGTATGCAGCAGAAACAAACATACAGAGTGAAGTTAATTAGATGCGATTGCATGATTTAATTCCCCCATCTCCGTTCCACCATCGGACGACCCGTCGTACGGCGACTTTCCACCCTCACGTTGTTAACACCACTACGATCCGGACGAAGCGTTTTGCTTCCACTTTTATTCCGCGTACATCGAGGGACTGGAACAATTTGCCAGCGGCGGTGTTTCCGTCACACTACAATTTGAGTGTCTTCAAGGCTAGAGTGAATAGGCTCTTAATAAACTAGCTCGCTTACCATCAATGATCGCATCACTGCTTACCATCAGGCGGGATTGCGGTCAAGCGCTAGTTTATAACTTATAAAAAAAAATAGATTGTCACGAGATGATGATACATTTGGTGCAGTGGATCAGCGATCGACTGCTGGGCCACATGTCGCGGGTTCGATTCCCGCACGGAACAAATATTTGTATGGCCTGCAGGTGGTTTTTCCGGGTCTGGCTTTTTGTGTGTGTGAGTTTAAGTGTTTGTAACACCCACCCACGACACAGGAAGTGTAACAAAAAATGTATATGAGATTGGATGCGTTGCATGTTCAATACAATAATACTTTGCAACCGCCACGTCATTGCAGTTTGATGTCGGATAGACATCAAACTAACTCCATATAGCCCGAAATTTATTATTATTGTTTTTTTTATTATTATTATTATCTATTATTGTTAGGTATAACTAGCACCATCTGAGTGTACAGTGTGGGCGAGTGGGTAGCAGTGTGTACGAGGAATTGCGTGTATTTACCTAATATAAACTTCCCTAGAGATTCGTTACTGAAAACTATTATTAGGTTACTGAAAATTTGGCAAAATTCTTGAGTAACTTTCTCGAACATTGTCAGTATTATTGATTTAAGGGCCAAACAAACAAAACTGCCTTTTGGGCCCACTTTATTTCAGCTCTTCCTGTGAGTGGGAATACAATACACCATTAATGTACCTAATAGCCGACACGCCCCTCTTTCCGTCAACTTCTCCATTTAGTGATGCTGAGCTTGCTCACATCTTGAGTATACTAAATATTGAATGTAACTTCTGTTTTAAAGAAGGTGTCCCTCCAAGAATTAACTACAGAAAGCTAAACCTTCACAATAACTATGTAGTAGAGTAATTTTCAATTTCCTATAGGAACAGTCATAAAAGGAGATACCTAAGTAAAAAGGGTCCTCGGATATACATATATTATAAGTAGGTATGTATTTAGTCCTGGTGGCCTAGTGGTTAAAACACCAGCCTCTCAAGTATAAATAAATAAATAATAAATAAATAAATATATACGGACAAATCACACAGATTGAGCTAGCCCCAAAGTAAGTTCGAGTATGAGTGTGCGGGTTCGATACCAGGCCAGGTAAGTACCAATGTAACTTTTCTAAAGTTATATGTACTCTCTAAGTATATCTTGGACACCAATGACTGAAGGTGAAGGAAAACTTCTTGAGGAAACCTGGACTTTATAAGTTTGAAATCGCCAACCCGCATTGAGCAAGCGTGGTGATTACGCTGAATCCTTCTCTGTATGAGAGGAGACCTGTGCCCAGCAGTGGGACGATAAAAGATTGATGATGATGATGATGTATTTAGTTGAAGTTTATAAGAAACCAATGTTGTTTGGATGTTCTCAAATAAAATTTTATTTTAATAAGTGTTGTAGCATAAATTAATATTTGTTTACATTTTTGGCGGATATACCGCAATATGTCCATACGATGGCCCTGTCACACCGTCTGACTCTATTCTGTAAACAGCTCACCGTGAAACTTACGTGAAGTGTGCTGTCATGTCACGTGATGCAAGGTATTGACACCTTTGACAGCTCATTATAGTCAGCGACCATAGATTTAGAATTTCATTGTTAAGCTAGGCGACAGGGCGGTGGTGGACTTGGCGAGCTGAATGGCATGCGATTGAAGAACCCAGCGGTGAACTGCGCTGACAGGCTGTTGATGATGATAATGACCATTTAGTATCAAGTGGACCACTGGACTGTTTGTCACCTTATTAAAATTAATCAGGTACCTATTCATATTTGGAAATTACAAAACGGTAAAAAAGTTCTAAGAAATAGTTAATTAGTTACGTGTGTCTCCGTGACCCCTCGCCATTAGGCGGCTTTTCAAAGGTAAATGTTCTTTGCGCTGTGAGTCAAACTGTGGGCTAGGCGAGTGTGATGTATTGTATCTTACACCGAGTTCGTTCAGCTTTCGCGGAAACTGAATCATTCAGTCACATGTCCTAGACTATAATAAAAAGAGAGGTGACAGTTTTATGTGGAAACATTCGACTATGATTGTAGGTCATGCAACAAAAACTATAACGCTTAGCAAATCACATTGGTGTATCTGAAGCATTATTATATAATAAGAATAGCTGGTCGCTCTGATTAACTCAAATAATTTTTGTGGTCTTTCTCCAGAAATATCTTACTAACATTGCTTTTTTACAATGCATAAATATGTGAGCTGTCACGCCCTTTATACCTGGGGCTATTATTTAGGTAATTCATTTTTACTTATTTACATTTCCATTTTAATAAAATTTTATTTTTGCTTTGCTGGTATTTTGGCGTGGCTAGCTGGCATTTGTTCATTGCTGTACATAGAACAGACAGCTGTGCTGCTGGCGAGTTTGTTCCGCCGTTTCTTCCCAGTGAAAGCACTACGTTACTGACGTTCAAAAAGTGCTGATTCTCAGCCTAATTTAAATAAATCACCTTTGATTTTGATTATTGATGCCATGCTATCAGCCGCGAAAGTTTTTTTAAACATACCTAATTTAAACGTGTTATAATTGTTAAATATTATATTTTTTTAGGTAATACCTATTATCAAGTTTACGAATTTAAAAGGAACACAGCCAAAAGATCTCTGTTGTTACTGCAACGATAAGAAGTGGCTAATTAACGTTTATCAGGAAGCCAGCCACGTTGATGGATGACAAAGGTTATTAAAAAACCGGTTTTTTATCTATTGGTCAGTAGTACTTTTTAAGTAATATTTTTTAATTAATAATTATTTAAACATTTGCAATGATTTTATATAAACTAAAATGGATCAAAAAATTATTTTGCAAAAATTGTACCATCAGTTTAAAAACGTGGCCCGCACTCACTCTGGGCGGAGCGGACGGGCGTGTTGTTTACTGACTAAAACCCACCCGTGTTCCTGCTGCTACTTGTGTGCCAGGGGCCACGGTATCTAGTTGAAATTGCTATAATGAAATGTGTGCTGAAAAGAGCTTCTTAATAAAGTTTCATTCTCTTCCACACCAAAATATAATAAATAATCTATACTAATATTATAAATGCGAAAGTATCTCTGTCTGTCTGTCTGTCTGTCCGGCTTTCACGCCAAAACTACTGAATCGATTGTAATGAAATTTGGTACACAGATAGTCTAGACTCTGAGAAAGGACATAGGCTATAAAACATACCGCTATGACCCATAGAAGTAGAGCAAGAACAAAAAATGTTGCGAAAACGGGAGCAACCGCGGACATACATATTGCTGCCATTATTTTAACAGGCCATTATTTTACATTATCTGAGCGCTTTCGGTTCGAAGTTTACGCGGGTGAAACCGTGGGGCACAGCTAGTATAATATAAATAGATTGCGATAGAGTACCAGTAAGCATAATGCGTGTCTTTCATTGATAAATCGTTGATCTGTGGCCGACACGTAGCACCTAAAACACGGTCGATATTGAACCGAGCTGGTATCGTACAAACCGTGTCGATATCAGTCACAATCTCTACGTGAAAGGATTTTCCAGTCTGACACAATGATTAACAGGATATACATATATTCTAGTTAACCCAAAAAAACCTTGAGGCTTTTCTTAAGAAAGAATTTTGGAAAATGTGAAGGCCAGTATCCTGAATGCGGTAATTTATAAACAATACCTATGACAAATAATTCTAAGTAGAAATGACCCGCCGCGGTCTCACATATGAGAATTCAAAATGTAATTCATAGCCAGATTTTCCTCAAAAATCTGCTATTGACACTGACCAAACTGAAATGATGCAAACTATTTATCTACCGGCAACTCCAACTAGCGTGGGTAATCTTTTATGTCATGGAGTCAGATCTCAGGCTTATATTTGTACAATATCTAACTAATATAACCCTATATAATATTAGATTTGTAGATATTAGAATGGCTGAACATTTTAGTAGATCATGACCTGAATTAGGACATTTTATAGCCGTTCTCACGGAGCCGAGACTTATGCGGGTAAAACCGCGGGCACAGTTTGTATTAACCTTACACAGGCTTCATTTAAACTTAATCTACCTTGTTTTTCAGGCATCCTTCCGCACCTCTAGACACACTGGTGCTGCTGAACCCGGTCAACAATTGTAACAACGCCAATTGAACTAAATCCCTATGTTCCTATGTATGAATAAATCTTTAAAACTACGCAACGGATTTTGATGCGGTTTATTTTAATAGATAGAGTGATTAAAGAGGAAGGTTTGCATGTATAATATTACTCATTTAATAGTGAAGAAATTCTATTTATTATTTTTGAGGTTTCTAATGTGATGTAAATAATTAGATTTTTTCCGTGTTTGCAGTGAAACGCAGGCTGAACCCTACGAGGTTTATCAAAATAATGTACTAAATATTGTACACATTGAAAAGGTTTACAAAAAAGTCCGCGATAGTATGTCTATCTTGTATGGATATCCTACAATAACATTTTTTTGTCATATTTACTTTTTACGACAAATATTGGCTAATTTTCGAAGCGATTTTAACCAATACAACATTAATCCTTATCCAATTAAATTACTTACATGCATTGTTCATTTAATATAGATCTTTATCGCCCTTTAAAGTATATGATTTAAATGAATATTTCCGAAGATATTACAGAACATTGCATTAACATTGCATCACCTCGCTCAACTGCCGTCATCCTTCCTATTCCTAAGTTTTTTAAGTGAATAGGCTTAATAAACTAGTGCGCTTTACCATCAACGATTGCATCACTGCTTTCCATCAGGCGGGATTGCAGTCAAGTACTAGTTTATAATTATTAAAAAAAAAATGAAAATTGCGGGGCGTTGCGTTTGCGGCGGTACTGGCTGGCCGGGGCGGTGGGAGCGGCGGGCCGCTATGTTTTTATACAACGTTCACAGTTTTTCTGTAGTGCTTTAATATCAGCATTGCACCCGTGTGAAGCCGGGACGGGTCGCTAGTTTAAAATATAATCAATAATTTTTTGAACTTAAATTTGTTTACTTTACGAACAAGGGAATTAGCGCCACGTTCTATGACACATTATATCACACTTTATTAAACAAACTAATGTGTAACGTTATATGAATGATGATTATTTAACCCTAGCTTTCAGCCCAAGGCTTCACCCGCGCGGAATTTGGTTATATCGCGCTTTTTAGGTTTAATCAGGACTTCTAACTTTACGTGTGCAAAATTTCAAAGCCATCGGTAGAGTAGTTACGGCGTGAAAGCGAAATAAACAAACTCACTTTCTGACTTATAATATTAGTAAGGTAAGGATAACAAGTAATAAACAAACTCACTTTCTGACTTATAATATTAGTAAGGTAAGGATAACAAGTAATATTTGCATAATATACCCTACAGCATATCCTACGTCACGTTGGTGACGTAGGCAAAGGAAATGCTTGCTCACTAGAGCGGCTTTTCTACTTTGTGCTTACGACACACGAACACTTGATTATAAGTGATAACAAGGCATACACACGACGAACTATTATCAATGACATATAACCACTACGTAGTAAGCCACGTATACTGTAGGTATATTTCATTTGTAGATGTACAACTATACTGTTAGTTGTGGGAGATTGTATCAGATTTATAGGTATGTGCTGATAAATTTATTTAGATTTATCGCGAATAGGTATGCTTGTTAAGTAATGATAGCGTGTTTTGACATGTTTGTTGTAAGTTACTCTACGAATTATGAGTGATTAGAAACATTTAGTCGTATGGTATTATTGGATGTTTTACGCAAACCTTGAAAATTCCCAAGTGACCGTTTGTTCGTAACTCTTTTTTTTATATCTTCTGAGTACTAGAAATTTAGGAGCTTTTGGTCACAATACGACCATGCCAGCCCCATTAAAACCTAATACAAGATTTACATTATTCCGACTTCAAAACCTTATAAACTATGTAAATACTGTGTAAAGTAAAATACTATAACTGTGTAAAGTAAAATAGCTGCACTAATACTATAACTGTGTAAAGTAAAATAGCTGCATTCATTCAGTATGGAACACGATACGTGTGTCTTTATGGAATGATGATTGACAGTCTGTTGCTACACCACCGTATGAGGCGCACCTGTCTCTTCTAAATACACACATCAAAAGTGTCTAGGGATCAAGCATTTTTATGCGGATTTCTTGAGATTGAGATGTGGCTTTGTAATAAATTTATGATTTTATAAATTTATATGGATCCTTTTTGGTGCATTTCATAATTTGAATCAGGAACTGTGAATCAAATTCGAGTAAAAGATGAAAATCAGCTGTCAATATTTTCCCTATAAAAACATACAACGCATTGAAGACATTATTAGTGCTACTGTTTCCCTACTACTGATTAAAACCAACGTTATTATGGAGCGGCGACGTCATTTAAGCAGGGAAGAAATGCTCAGAGCCGTGGGAATGATAGAAGCTGGTTCCCGGCAACGTACTGTGGCTTTAGCTCTGAATACAAGTCAGAGTGTTATCAGTCGACTTTGGACACGTTACCGAAGCACTGGTACCGTGGCTGAGCGCCATGGAGGACGGTATCGCTGCACCACACGGAGACAAGACCGATACATTCAAATCTTAACTCGAAGAGCTCCAACAATAACCGCCATGATGTTAGCCGTGAGGCTTCATCACTCTTCAGGGAACTTAATTAGCGACCAAACAGTCAGAAACCGCTTGCATGAAGTGAACCTTCATTCCCGAAGACCGCTACGGGTACCACCTATAGCAATGCACAATCGTAGGATTCGATATCAATGGGCTCTTGAACACAGAAATTGGGCAGAAGAACAATGGCGTTTCGTGTGCTTTTCTGATGAGTCTCGTTTTGGTATGAGACCGGATACAAGACGTATACGACACTGGAGAACCCCTGGACGCCAACAGCGATTAAAATCCTGCCAGGAAGTCCATCCTTATAGTGGTGGAACCATCATGGTATGGGCGGGTATTTGGATCGGCGGAAGAACTGAGTTGATTTGGATCAGAGGCAACCTCAACGCTCAAATTTATGCTGAAACGATTGTATCAGACGTCATCGTTCCTATACAAGTGCAAATCGGTCCCTTATTTCAGTTAATGCATGATAATGCACGACCGCACACCGCAAGAGTTGTAAGACAGACTCTCGCCGCAGCTAACATCAATGTCCTGCCCTGGCCTGCTCAGTCGCCAGACTTGAACCCGATTGAGCATGCATGGGATATGCTACAGAGAAGAGCTCTGCCGAATATGGAGGGTATCCAGTCGCAAGAAGACCTTTTTTTGTTGTTGCAACGAACATGGGCGGCCATTCCACAGCGTGATTTGGATGAACTCATTTTGAGTATGCCAAACCGATGTTCTTGTGTTGTTAGTGTTCGCGGTAGAAACACGGATTATTAATTGTTTAAGTTACCCAATAAAATTTTAGAGAAAACTGTTATTTCAGTCTTTTTTTCGAACTTTTGTGTTAGTGGTTCAAATGTCAAATATCCCTTTATTAGGAAAATGGCAAATTTCTTTATTAATGCAAAGGTGACTTGGTTTATCGTTACTGTGACAAACGAAAACACTTTATTTGATGAATCCTTAAAGAAAATTTTAATTAATATCAATCAGGAGAAAAGTTATTGCAAAAATATATGTTGATCCCTAGACACTTTTGATGTGTGTATATTATAACCACCCACTGTGAGATTCCGGCTCAATTCATGTTTCACTAACAAAAGCAACGTGGGCATTTTCCAGAAGTACTTAATAGGCATTTAAATTCTACTAATTTTGGTAGTATGTTTAAAGTTGACTCGTGCTGGGGACTATCCATTGAATAGCTTATTTAACCATTCTCCACCTTTCATTGTTTCTACTAAAAAGTGTTTTAGAGTCTCAAAAACTAATTTCAATATTTCAGTGATCTTCTCATCTAACTCTTCGACACCCTTGTGCGCTTAAGGTCGCAAGAGTATATAAGAGACCTACTCTTATATACTCTATCTATCGGATAGAATGGATGTAGGTATTAGGAGAAAGTTTAGTTAAAAGAAGCGACAAGGCCTAACTCTACATTTGGCTGAACCAAATCAACTGGAAAGAATGTTTAGAAGATCACGGACTTTTGACAGTAAATGAATATTGGTTTAGATAGTAGTAGTACATAATAGGGCGTACCTGTGTACGCCCTATGTACTACTACTCAGCCCTGTGGCTGAGGCTTTGCTCGTGCCGTTAAACGCTTGTAACCCTAGGCTAGAGGTGTTAGTCAGACCGTGTTTGCGTGCAAATACCCACTTTGAGTCAGAGAGAATATAGGCATCAGGATTAGAAGCGACCACACATGTAAGTTGGATTGCTAATAAAGCCGATTTTTTCTATTATATTCAAAGTACTCCAGATTATATTACGACAATGTGTTTTTACAGCGAACATCAGTAGTAACTACTGAGATACGTGGTCATAGACAGCCACGTGCGAATTTTTTGTTTCAACTTATGTTTGTCGTACGGACGACAGCAGGTCAACTACCCGAAACTGTCAAAAATTCCCAATCAACCTCGAGCCTTAAAGCTTTATAGATAAAATTGAAAATATCATAAAGAAATCTGACAGATTGTAGTAGCTTTATGCGCTGTCTGTACCTTACTGGCTAAAGAAACACAGCATCTTCAGAGCATTTGTTTAGTCAGATAAAAAAAGAAAATAATAATATTGATAATTATTAATGCCACTCCTTAATCTAAATTGTCGTCATGTTACTGCTCATTGCAATTCGTCTGCAACAATCTGACCCCTACCATAGATACCGCGCGGAATGTCGCCTACCCGCAGCGCGCGAACAAATATCATAAAGATAACTCAGCTTTCCTGCCAAAACACACAGACTGCACGTTGTACCCATGTGAAATACCCATCGAGTCGTCGTCACCGACAATTTCGTCAGAAGACGTAATAAACTAACCGCGCCCCCTGCCCCCTTACATGTGTAGGTACCGGTATTTTTCAGAAATAACTTCCTTTAACATAAACTTTTGTTTGGTTTTAGTCATTGTTGGCGCCGGCCTTATTTGTTCGAAGCAACGCCGTCATAAGGCAGGTGCCAAATGAATGACTTTTAAATCTTTATAATTTGATAACCGATAAAACTGTAAATTTATTAGAATTTTCCTTGAAGTGATTCAGGGTTTGTGATTGGTTGAGGATTTATGGACTCTACTTCATTTTAACACGTAGCATGATATGATCCCGACAGTATTAAAAAGGCAGGCAAATGCTATATTATATTAACTATTAACTATTATTATTAACTTATTAAAATATTTGTTTGAGTTAGTGTATTATGATAAATTCAGCGAAACACGTACCTACTTAATAAAGAGTTTATTGACTTTTGTAACTGAATCTGTAGCTTTCAAATATTATAACGAAATATTTCGTGTGTTAAAAACAGGAGACTTTTTCATTTCGTTACGACGGAACCCAACTCCAATTATCTAACTCTTAAAAGATATCCCCGAAGACACGGTGGAGTATACGGTGGAGGTCTGCCCTGGGTGGGTAGAGCACCGGCGTGTCTTCGTAGCGGCGATTGGCGGCGATCTTTCGCGTCCGACCCTTGTCTAGGCCATGGTCCAGGGCGAGAGTGTACGGCAGACCGTCACCTCCTTCTGCGAAGCAGTGCTGCTGACATAGGAGCAGGCGGAGCGCGTGAGGCAGCGGGAATCCCAGCGCCCTCACGCGACAAGCAGCCGCAGGAGACGTCTTGGTCGGGAGACAACATCGAACTCCCGGCCACCGTAGGCGTGGGCCTGCGGATGGTGGCACTGCCCACCATCCGCAGGCCCACGGCAGCTCGCCGCCCAGTAAGGACCAGGCCTGAGTCGACGGCGTGTTGTGTTTCACGCGTGCCTCAATGAGATGTCATCACATCTTGACGGGGTCCACGAAGACTGATGCCTCCTGGGTCAGGGTTACGGGTTAGTTAAAGAAGAAACCGTTTCTCTGGCGCATAGGCAAGTGAAGAAACGCGGGAGGGTTTCAGTCAGTAAAAGTCTGACACGCCTTTCCGCTCCGCCTAGAGCGGGAGAGGTCATTTGATGATTTCCCATCCCAAACAAAAAAAAAACAGTATTAAAAGATATTCTATTTCTAGCTATGTCATTAATTAGAAAAAAACTGAACATAAATTCTTTGGAAGAATTTATTGAAAACATTTCCCCATAAACTGTTAACGGTCGATCAGCGTGGGAAATTCTCTGGAAAGCTGGTGTTTACACAAACTATATTAACTGGCCGGTAATCGCGGAAGTATTTCAATAATTCGCATTACTCACGTGCTCCTCGTTCGTAACACTTATCATTGCATCACAACGACGGGTGTTTGTGTCATACTAGCCGCACTAATGTCGACAAATATCCAAATAATTCACAGCAATTGATGTTCATATTTTTACATCTAACATGTGTTCGGCGCTTGCGCTGGCTTGATAATGTTATGGTAGAGGCAGTTTTGAATGTTTTTTTTTTTTTTTTTTTTTAACACTATATTAATAAAAGTGAGATTATTTTCTATAATCATCCAAAAATAGGGTAGACCCCCGACAAGGTGGACCGACGACCTGGTGAAGATCGTGGAAAACCGCTGGATGCAGGAGGGGCAGGACCGGTTGTCGTGGAGATTCTTGCCGAAGGCCTATGTCCAGCAGTAGATATCTTTCGGCTGAAATGATAATGATGTTGATCCAAAATTAAATCATGATATTATTTTTCGTAAGCCACGTAAAACGAGCTGGGTCAACGTAAAAGATTTTGGAAATGACATTCAACGAAATATACAATATAGTCTTCTAAAAGTCACTTACTAAAACCTTGCTGACTCCCTTTATCGCATGTGAGCTTTGTTCGTACAGTTCATACAGATACGGAATAAGAAAGAAAATATAGAAAAAAAAACGCAAAAGTAGAAAATTCATGAAACTGTGAAGCGATCATCTCCAGTATCATTTCATAATATGTAGGTACGAGTATATAACTCGTGTTTAATAACACAGCGCATAGCACGGGCTCATTGATAACTTAAATTATAAAGTAAGTATTGCGTTTTACTTAGTCGTAATATTGGTCACATACTACTTATACATAATGAGACCAGGAAGTGATTGATATCGGCGGTTCACAGGGGGCACGCTGATGCGTCGTGATGCAGATGATACTGCCATTGTAACACTTATTTCTTTTATATTTAAATGTATTTTTTCTATTATCTTTTTTTTAGATTCAACGAATTGAGGTTCTTCTTCGACGAATTCAGCTTGCAGAGCAAAGCACTACTTACACTTCATCATCATCCCAGTGTTTATCCCAGTCGCATCCGAAGCCTTTTCAGCTTTGGAGTCTGGGGTCCGCTTTACCAGTCCAACTGCTGATATGGCTAAACTTCGACATTTTCCGTGAAGCGACTGCCGTCTGACCTCCACAACCCGAAGGCGACATCGAAGCATTGCAGTTAGACCAATTGTAGGACTTTTGAGGGCTCCAACAACCCGTAACGACTGCCACTAGATGTTCGTAGGGCAACCGGGACCAACGGCTTAACGTGCTTTCCGAGGCACGACCAGGCCAGTACAAATATTCATATTCATGCATACAAATACTTGCACTGTGCGGGGATCGAACCCGCCCCACCTTGCGCAGCGGCCGCGTCCGCTACCGCTACGCCACGGAGGCTGTCGAAGCACTACTTACACTTATTCAGCATTAATTCATAGGAAACAACGGTTTTTTATGGAGTCCGTACGCGGCCGTAAAACTGAACGAATATAAGAAACACAATAATATTTAAGTCTGTTTAAGTAAATTCACTAATTATTCATAATTACTAATAATTATGTTCATAAAGTGTTTACCTGATGATAACATAGTTCGTCGCAAATATTTATAGGCCAGTGTATGAGAGTAACAGTTATTTATTTATTTTATTTTATTTAGGAAACAAACAGTCTCTTACAAATCAATGATTACAATTCAATTAGATACATATGGACTTAGAGTTCCATAACATTAATATTATAACAGGATGCAGGCACCAATTTTAAGTAGCCTATTCTGTAGTTGCAAGTAAAGTTAAAAATATTAATAGTAACAAAAGAAAAAGAAACAACAGAAGACCTTTACAACAACATGGCAATGCACAAATGAGGGTTCAAAATGTATCCGATATGGGTATTTTACTGCTAAAGTTTACAATATTTGATATTTGTTCTTAATTTTAGATTTATAGACACATAAACTAGTGTTAAAAATGTCCAAGTCATTAAATTCCTCATTATAAGTGCTAACACTGCGCTTAAAAAAATTGTTACTAGTGTATATGGTTCTATAAGAGGGCACGGAAAACAATGTTCGTAAGCGAGAATTACATCGGGGTACTCTTAGACATATTTTTTCTAATAGCGAGGGTGAATCAATGTGACTATTGATGATTTTGAAAAGAAACGTTTGATCAAAAAATTTTCTTCGGTCGGAGAGCAAAGATAATCCATAACGTTTCAACGAGGTCTCGTAAGATATATGAGGATGGTTGCAACGATAGTCTAGACTTCTGACAAATTTCTTTTGAATTTTTTCAATTCGAGAAGAATGACATGCATAGAATGGGTTCCAGATAATACATGCAAAATCCAAGATAGAACGCACGAAACTAAAGTAAAGCAGTTTTAAGGTACAAGCTCGTTTAAACGGCTTGGAGATTCTTGTAATGAAGCCAAGCTGTCGATACGATTTCTTAATTATATTATCAATATGTAAGTTAAACGAAAGTTGCGAGTCAATTAAAACACCCAAATCGCGAATCAAATAGACTCGATTAAGGCGATTGTCATTTATATGATAATTATAGTCTATAGGTTTACGATTTCGTGTATACGTGATAACAGAGCACTTCTCAAAATTTAGGTAAAGTTGGTTCTTAGAGCAATAACTAAATAGTCTGTTAAGGTCAGATTGTAATTGCAAGCAGCAGTCAACCCCAGAAACAATTTTAAAAAAATTTGCGTCATCCGCATATAAGAGAAAGTTAGAATTTTGAAGGATATTTCCGATATCATTGATATATAAACACAACAAACATCAAAACAAAATAATAACATTACACTAAATATAAAACACCAGCTGATTGATTCAGTAAATATCTTAATTGAGCTTAGAGTACCTAACCTCTCAATATTGTCAAACCCCCAAATTCACTCCACGCTCACTTCACCTTAGTTTTAACGGTGTAAGGTTACATAATCACAATTCTGTTATACAGGGTGTCCAATAGAAAGTAGCTTAAACTAATTGACTCTCATTTCAAAACATATGCACAGAATCAGAAAAGTCGAATTGCTTTAAATAGACGAAACTCTGCAGTATAAAAACCCACTTATATAAAATCGAGTCAAATATTTTCTTATGTCAATTTATTTATTCTTTCGCGGATGGACTTAATGCCTTAGGCATTCTCTACCAGTCAACCACAGGTGGTGAAGAGATTAAATGGCAGGTGCTTTAGTTGAAAAAACTATTAAGAAAAAAAAACTCTTAACACTATAATTTATTACATCTTTTCTTCTTTTTTATGATCGACTTCGTTGATATTCTTTTACGTGTCTTCGTTGATGTCTTTTTCCCCTCGAGAAGAAGCACTCAATAAGATATACTTTATCTTCCGTAGCGAACTCACTCATTTTGACGGGCGCGTACTTGCTTCAAGCATGGCTGAAATAAAACTGCGGGGCCTCAGGCGCCTTAGAAAAAAGACTCCTATTGAATTCATGGAGGGGAGGGAAACTTATAGTTTTAAAACTAAATAGTTTTAGCAACATTCTATTGGACACCTGTAGGCATCAGCACTATAGATTTTCTTTTCTCAGAAAAATTAGGAAAACTACGTTTTTCAGGCTTTTTTAGCCTTTTTGAGCAATATTATGGCCAAGCTAGATATACCAAAGCAAAACCGCTATAAAAAGCACCTTTCTAATTAAAACTGTTACAGCTTGAGAGGCGGATTCACATATGAATGGATAGCATTAACTGAATTCAAACGCAATTGAGAGAAATGACGAATAGTTCAAAAACATTCGTTCTTAATAAAATTACGGATCATTATGATAGATTTAACCTTCCTGTTTGTTGTGAATATTTGTTACAATTTCCTATTTTTAAATTAATGGCGGTCAATAATAAGTTAATTGACAAATGTTGTATATAGGAATAATTTACGACGGCCGCCCACTAGTGGTGTACTGCGACATCGCCCCTATAATAAAATTAGTTTTGTTCTAAATTTACATCAATCTACGCGTCGATCTGTCGGCCTGCATTCAAATCTAAAAGTGTAGAATAAACAACAATTATTTTTAAGCATTACGTGAAAGATTTTTTGATTGAATTTTGTACTAACTTGTAATATAATTTCAAATATATCTATGTTTTGCTAATATTCACTTCTCCTTCTTCTTTAGCCTATAGATGTCCACTGCTGGACAAAGGCCTCCCCCAAGGCTTTCCACGATGACCGATCTTGTTCTGCCCACATCCATCGGCTTCCCGCGACCGTCACTAGGTCATCAGTCCACCTTGTTAGGGGCCACCCTACGCTGCGTCTTCCGGCTTGGGCAAAATGCTCAATGACCTCAGCAGAGCTTCCCAACAAGTGGGCCTAAAGATGAACATGGATAAGATCATGTCGCACCCACTCCAATTCTAGTTGGTCGCTCTGCACTCGAAGTTGTTGACGAGTAATATATACCTGGGACAAACAGTTCATCTAGATAGGTCCAACTTCGAGAAAGAGTTGTCTCTTCGAATCCAGCTCGGCTGGGCAGCGTTCAGAAGCTATCTATAGCTATATACATCTCTTCGTCCAAGATACCACAGTGTCTCACGACCTAAGTCTTTGTCCAGTGTGTGTTGCCAGTGATGACTTACGGAACTGAAACGCGACCACGTTTCAGTTCCGTAATTCTCTCTCACAATGGGCCTCATACGAAGGCTCAAGATCACACAAAGGGCGATGGAATGAGCTATGCTGGGAGTTTCTGACAAACCCACGGAAACGCATTTCAGGAAAACTGGAATGTTGTAAATTCCGTAATACGCATTGGGGGAAATACATTACCCATGCAGGCTAGGGTGGAAAGTACTGAAGAATTAAGAATTATGACGTAAGGATAACTGCTGAATATGTTCTAGGAGTAGGGGGGTACCAATGTCCCCCACATTGGTAACAGCCACGACTTATGTATGCGTTGTCGGCTGTGAGTTCGAACCGGGGCTGTAACGGATCTTTGCTTCCGCCTCCGTCATTACGGATGTCCGCTAGAAATTATGCTATCGCATTCGCTCTGCCTCCACAAACTTTGCAAGAATTGTAACATAGGTTTAATTGCATCATGTTTAATTGTGCTTTAGCCTTGTAACAGCTTATCATCAGATACATCTAGGTGTTTGTACATCAGAAATAAATCCAGGTTTGTATATGACGTTACGAACAATGAAATGGGTGGATAACCTAGTGATAACTGACCTAGAATCTTTTAATCAAGGTTTGCATAAGATTTATGCTCAGTATGTTCACAAGGTGATAAGATGATAGTGTCGGCCCCATGTGACCGACGTGATAGTATGATGATAATCACGTCCTGTTGTTACCTATACAACAGAACGTGATTATCATCATAGTCACCTGGCGGTATTTGGCAGAAGAGTTCTTAGTACATGGAATAGACTTGAAATTTGTATAAGGTAAGGTGGATAGGTCCAGATCTATCCACCTTACCTATCTGTTTATTTCCAATGCCTAGGCTTTGTTCAAACATACTGATATTACAACAAATGACAGCTCATATATTGACTGACCATGATGTTACATGAGTAAAACCGTCTGGCTACTAAAAATGTGCAACGTATACAATGTAGCACTATTTCATGAGCAGGGCTATTTATTTTAGCAGTAGCTTGGCTGCAAAAGTACTAAAATAAATATAGTTTAAAAAACAAAAAAAAACATGCTTTTAAAAAATATCAAACTAAAAAGTTAAAAATAATTTTAAAAAAAGCGTGAGGCGCTTTGTGCCATAATTTTTGTATATTGAGCTTTTTTGTATATTGATGTTTTTTTAGTTTTTTAAACTATACTTATTGTAAAATTTTTAGTTCGATATTCTTTTTTAATAAAAAACGAACGAACGAACGTATTGAAAACGGTGGGACATTTTACAGTAATGAGCCGCTCACTCGTAGTCCAAAGAGTTAGAGACGGACAAACAAACAAACAAGCAAGCAAGCAAACATACAAGTGAAGCTAATAAAAAGCATGTAAAAAAGAGGTGTACTTAATTTTAATTTAGTTAAAAGAAGTGGAACAATGACAAATACTTTTACATATTTGGTCTTACCTCCCGCCGAGGGTATTGACTTGTCAGAACTTGATTTTTTTTTACTCAAAATTAACATAATGTTAACCCGAGGCCTGACCTCTGTTATCAGCTACTTCATTCATGTCGGTATTATATTAATTTTGTCAATATATTTATTTGACAGATACTCCAAACGTGCGGTTGATAATTTTGATGGGAACTGGGAACACGAAACCTAAGGCGGATATGATCGCCCTGTACGTTGATATTTTTCCAGACGTGTTTCAAAAATATTTTAACCAATGATATTTCTGTCATGTTTGTTTAGTTTGATAGCAAAATTGTATAATGGGAACTTCATGTATTATATAAGTTTCTTTTTTTCATAAAATAACGCAAATTCAAACACAATAGCTCCTGAAAAGTTATTAAAACTGTTTATACGCTGAAATTAGACTTATGTACGAGTATTTCATGTCATTAACATATCGATGCGGTAACTTGATGATCAACTTTGATATCAGATAGATCTGATGGTGCACCTGATGATGAGTCAATACAGCAACATTACTATGAAACTTTGGTATTATAATATCTTAGTGGTGTTATATGCATATTACAACAGCAGGTGTCATTGATTATATCTAGGTTTCTAGAATCACTATGCAATAATCGCCGGATTGTATCATCATCATCAACAACCTTTTTATCGTCCCACTATTGGGCACAGGTCTCCTCTCATACAGAGAAGGATTGAGCGTAATCACCACGCTTGCTCAATGCGGGTTGGCAATTTCAGACTTGAAAGTCCAGGTTTCCTCAAGATGTTTTCCTTCACCTTCAGTCATTGGCGTCCAAGATATACTTAGAAAGTACATATAACTTTAGAAAAGCTACATTGGTACTTGCCTGACCTGGAATCGAACCCGCGCACTCATACTTGAGAGGCTGGTGTTTTAACCACTAGGCCACCACTACATTTTTTGACATTGATTGTATCATAAACTTTGTTAAATAGAAAAGAGGAAGAAAATTGGAGCTAACCTAATCAGGCCTCAAGTCTACATGCCAAATGTAAATTGACAATAATGTCATACAATACTATTCTGAATTATGCAATATTCACCAAGTAGAGATAAATTTTCATGTTTGGAAAGACGTAGTCACACGTTACATATACCTACCTACCGTAGCACCTTGAGAACGTGTGACTACGCCTTTTCAAACATGAAAATTTATCTCTTTAATTTATTAGCAACTTTGTTCCGTTCAGTATTCTGAAAATCTTGTTTTATACTTTTTCAGCGTCGTTTTTTGTCGTAGTTGGGTTTTAGTTCTTTTACTTTTTATTATTTCTACTATTTTGGTGTTAAAGTGTATTTGTGGCGCATAATATTAACACAGTCTAAAAATCATACAGTCGTCCGACGAAGACGTCTAGACAGAGCAATCGTGCGGCTTGTGAGGGACGAGACGCGGGTAAGCGGCACCCGAGCTGCAAACAAAACGATGTTCGTAGCTCGGTATCTATCATTAAGGACTAACACGTGTTCGTTTTTTATTTGTTTGTTTTATAATTTGATATGAGTGTCAATTTTGAGTATAATTGGGGTACTTGTCACGAAAAAGCCATCCTTTTTGACATCCAAAATGGCGGACGTAATTTTTTTTATAATTTGATATGAGTGTCAAGTTTGAGTATAATTGGGGTGCTTGTTACGAAAAAGCCCCTTTTTGAAATCCAAGATGGCGGACGCCAATTTAAATGTATATTAATATGATATGGGTCATATGGGTGAGTGATGGGTGAGTGATATGGGTTGTATTCCGAGGTGGATTGGGGTGCTGCTTACGAATATGCCATCTAAATAACTTAAATCTGTCTCGAGTTGTTTCCGTAGTAAAAATAGCAAATTAATTAAATATAATACAGCTATCGATGTTGATCTGCAATAATTTCATAAATATTGTTTATTTGTGACAACCCTGGCCGATGCGTTACTGTCTCGACGATGTCGGCATTTTACACGAGATCAAAGGCGTCGACCTACTGTATGTATTTTATACTGTGATATTAACAAAAGTTAAAATGACGAACTAAAAACTGGGTAGTTAACATACGACATTTCTTTTGACTTATGTATCGGCGCATAGTAATATATAGAGATATCCTATTTTATTATTTCGCAGCACGTGGATCGTAGCGCGTATAGCAATGGTTTCCCCGTATGAAGCTCCCAGTATTTCGTAGTAGCGACGCACATTTGCGTCGATGGCAGCGAATGGGTCATGAATTAGTGGATGAGGTCGTTAGTAAATATACCTGGGAAGATTTCTTAATCTATGTAATTCTGGTAAAGATCGACTGTCATGTGGATTTTTAAGTAATTTATTATGATCCAAGGCAGTTATAAACAATCACTCTATGGTTTTGACTCTACTGAGAGCGACATAGGCCTGTCCTTTAGCAAACAATGACTTTTCTAGATCAATAACTGCTTTATCTAGAGTACAACCTTGTAATTTATGTACAGTACTACCCCAAGAAAGAATCAGTTGGAGGATTTTACGCTGAATTTTCCCAGACCCCCTCAAGCCGTCAAATTCAGTGAGGCAAGGCTCGATTCTGATAAGTCCGTTAATATCTGCTTTTATGGATGCGTCGTCAAATTGTATGAGAACAGCGCTAGGCTGTTCTCCCTGTTCCAACTGATCGCGCAGAAGAGCAGGCCATTCGAGGGTCTTCACCACTTCCATCGCTCCGTTTACCAAATCCTGGTTTACATTCAAATTTCTACGAAGCATTACTCGGGATTATGTACAAGCATGAAGTACTCGTGAAGCTCTTTCAAGTGATACCAAATACGGTATATTTATTTTAATTTTATATTATCATAGAACTTTTTGACCGCTAGAGGGCGCAATACTAAATTTGGTGACAAGCTTTATAGCTCACTAGCAGCCGCCAGCGACTTCGTTCGCGTGGAATTAATTATGCTCCGCTCCTATTAGTCGCAGCGTGATGTTATATAGCCTAAAGCCTTCCTGGATTAATGGGCTATCCACCGCAAAAAGAATTTTTCAAATCGGACCAGTAGTTCCTGAGATTAGCGCGCACAAACAAACAAACAAACAAAATCTTCAGCTTTATATATTAGTATAGATAACCAACAGAATATCAAGGCCCTTCTAATGGTACTGCAGTGGTCTTATTCTGATAAGTAGTAAAGAAGCTATGAACGAAAAGATGTGAATTATATGCAATCAGCCCATGAATACAGGTAAAGTCACAAGCAAATGCTAGTAATATATATATATTCAAAATGTACAAGTAAAGCACTTTCAAATGATACCAAACACGGCATATTTATCTGAACTTTATTTTTTTACTTTTGTATGTTTTGTCCGCTAGAGGGCGCCACATTAGATTTTGTGAAACTCCATATAGCCTATAACCAGCGGACAATTAAGACGCTTCTAATGATTTGAACTTGAACATTTGTTGAATTCTGATAAGTAGTTTAGAAGTTACGAGGGAACAGATGAACATACATACATACATACATACATACATACATACATACATACATACATACATACATAGCCTGTCAAAATCATAACCCTCCTTTTGCTTTGCCGTAGTCAAAGCACAATTTTACATAAGTGCCAACCTTGACTCGATACAAAACAAAGCATAAAGTTTAGGATTAGTTTTTTGTGGTGTCAGCTGTCAGTTGATCAATTCTCAACACTCCTCCTTGATCAACTTACAGCGGCGTGTTTCAAATACTCTCCTGTTGAGTGTCTTGGATAGGATGTCTGCAATCTTATTGATGCTCTCGACGTGTTGCAGCGTGATAGTCTTGCCGGCGTGTTGCTGAATGTACTTTTGTGGTATCTCAATATGCTTCTTTCCTTTACTTGTTTTTCCTTCATGGTCGGATACCGAAAGAATTGGTAATTGGATTTTGTTGTGATAAACGTTCGCCGTCAGTTTATCACATAACACTATATTTTTCTCTTCTTGTTCTTACACACTATTGTCTGTATTAAAATTTTACTTCTTTTTTCGTAGGTCTGCTGGAAGAAAGGAGATGTTTCAGAAATATATGGAGCCTGGGCCAGCACATTGTACACTTAATGCTAGGTATAGTTACGCTATAGTTAACTATTTTTAATGTTAATTTCCTATATTTTGGCTTAGTTTTTATACAGATTCAATTTAACTCGGCTAAGGAGTGCAACACAACTACTAATAAATATGGTGGTCAGCAATAAGCGAAATAAGATTTTGACAGTGACATTTGATTGACGTGTCATGTATCTAAGGCTATCGTATCTATATTATCTACCATATGACTGCGAAAAAAACAAAACATGAATTCCGAACATACGGCCCATTAAATAAACACAATCAACTCAAATCAACACTCGACACGAACACAACGGGAAAATAGAACTGTCAAAGTCGCCAATCAAACGTCATAACCAGTGTCATGGCTACCTTAATAAAGGGTTATCTCACTAAAAAACCGTTTGAAATAATTAATTATTTATACTTGTATTCATATTCAAATTAATTTAGTAATATTGTTATTAAAATCTTTTATTTTTTTTCCTTTTTATCTACATAGTGTACATAGTGGTGGCCCAAAATGAAACATCTCCTTTCTTAGTAAGCAGCACGTTTGTACTTAGTTTTTAATTTTGTTATATCGCTATGTATTTTAGTCCGTGGTAATTAATAAAATAAATAAATAACACATATATTATAAAGGTATTTTTTTACTATTTGTGTGTGATTGTATGTTTGCTAGTTCTCTAGCACGAAATATTTCGTACATTGTTCTACATGCTCCTTTTGGCATTGCAATTTTGAAACGAATAAAGGGAAGGCTTGTCTTAAGAATAACACTGACGACATGAATGTACATATCTTAAAAACATTTTAGTTTGTTGTCTGAAGGGCCCTTGTTTATGACAATCGGAATTCCTAAAAAGTAATAAAGCATGCCGCCAAGAACATTAGACCGTATCAACCGGCTCAGTAATCACCGACACCTGTTAATTTACCTTTGACGATCATAAGATTAATGATTAGTTTAAAGATTATTACTGATTAGTCAAAATACTTAAATGAATGATATCACCTCGTCACTCGACGAATAGCGTAATCCTGAAATTTGATTTTGCGATCACCTACCTACGTGCAGTCGTATTTTGTGATAGTTTGGGAAAATTATTTGGAAATATAGGCCCAGGCAGGCTTACACTATTAAATGGGAATTTGCAAGAAGCTTTTGCAGATCTAAGTCGGATTGAGGACAGAATTTAATTCCTTAGAATCTAGTCTAGGGAGTTGAATCTATATATAGGAAATATAATTATATCTATATCTAGGGCCTAGATACAAAGGTGAGTTCATCGTAAACGTAAACACACCAAACATAAGGTCTGTAACGCCTTCCTGAAACATGAATGCATTAAGTAAACCCTAAAAACTCCAATAATAGTACGAAAATTATAAAAAAAATACTGAGATCACAATAAAACTTTTTTACAAAAAAACAACCGACTTCTAAAAACCACTACAAAGTGAAAAATAACTAATTTCGGAAGTCGGTGTCTTTGGTTTTGTATATTCAGTTTTGACACTGACTTCCGAAATTAGTTATTTTTCACTTTGTAGTGGTTTTTGGAAGTCGGTTGTTTTTTTGTAAAAAAGTTTTTATTTGGCACTTTTTAGTTGTTAAAAGTACTATGCATTCAGTTGCATCTGCAAATATAGTTGAGAAACGACGTGATTTTGTTTACTTTAATTTTTACCCGTAACTATTCCCTCAACTGCCTATGGTCTTCATCATCAAACTAACTGCAGACCATTATTTTAACCCAATGGGTGCAAAGGTCTCATCAATATAAATGAATTGAGTCCAAATACAAGGTAGCTACTGTAAATCGTTTAGGAGTTCCCTGAACTGACCTTTGTCATCATCATCAGCTCCCTAATGACAGTCACCACCCATCTAGGTGTAAGGTTCTTATCAATACAAATTATTCAAGCACAAACACAAGGTAGCTGCTGTGAATTGTTTAGGAGTTCCTTCGACTGTCTCCCGGCTCCATCACCAGATCTACTCCAGACCTTTATTAAATTGTAGTGCTTTAAAATACTTAATGAAAATGCTAAGAAATGCACTAGTCGCCCCTACATTTTTTGAAAGTTCCACTTGTTTTCTCTGATCTTCCGCCATCAAACCCTGATATCCTTATGGATATATCCCCATGGGGCCACCTTGGGAATGTCTTCTTTCCAACAAAAAAAGAATTATCAAAATCGGTTCATAAACGACGAAGTTATGCGCGAACAAACATAAAAAAAAAACATAATTATACTCGTATACGGTCGAATTGAGTAACTTCCTCCTTTTTGAAATCGGTTAAATAAATTTAAAAAATAATTTATCATTTATTTTCTCTCTACAAAGCTGACTTAAAGTAAATGTGTACAGATGATAGCAGCTCAACCTACCCGAAACTGTCAAATATTCTTAATCAACTTTGAGCTTTAATGCTTTATTAATCATCATCCATCATCACATCAAACCAGCAGTTAGACTGGCGAAGCGGTCCCCTGCGCTGATTTTCCCGCTGCCTCACGCGCTCCGCCTCCTCCTTTGCCAACTTCACTGCTTCACAGAAGGAGGTGATGGCTTGCCATGCACTCTCGCTCCGAACCATGGCCTGTATCAGAATCGGACGCGAGAGATCGCCGCCGATCGCCGCTACGAGGACACGGCGGTGCTCTATCCAAGCGGGGCAGACCTCCACCGTGTCCTCAGGGCGATCCACACAATGGTAAACCTATGATGATGATGATGACCTTAGTCTATTATTTCGACAGCTAAGCTGCACCACAACGCTGTCCTCCACCTTTCCTCCTCCGGTAATTTTATTGAGATTGTCAGTCCATCTGACGGTCGCTAACTATGCTTGCCGATACGTGGTATCCACTCTAGCCGGTCGATTATGTTTTCACGGTGACATTTTAGCAGAATAGATCGGCTGGGCTCATCGTCCACCGGCGATCGGTCCATCTACAAACATGACCAGCTGACTGCTACTTCAGCTGGCTTATTCTGCAAGCTATGTCAGCAACTCTTGTACAAATGGTGGTAAAATATAAGGCATATTTCCGTTTTGTTTCATGGGTATAGAATGCAAGCTCAAAGATCGGGGCCAAAGTCATTTGTACAGAAACTAGGACACTGGACACCTGATCGAAGTCTACAATTAGTAATAATAACAATATATTATACATGTAAATATACCTTTTAAACACCATATTTTGTTGCAAACTTTCCTTCGGCCTAACAAGCTCATGAACAGAGTCCGTTAGCCTACATTTCAAGTTTTCTCACCGTGAAAATGGTGGCCTTCTGAGTAAACGTGACTGGTGGAATTCGTTCATGGTTTTCAGTGAATACCGCTATGTCTACGGCGCCCAAGCAGTGGTACGGTGGTGCGATGGTTCGGTGATCCGGGTGCTGGCTACGTCATCATTTCATGAGTGGGCAATTTTCATGTGTCAAGGTTGCATGTTACTGGGTAAGCTTAAAGCGCAAGCGTTTGTAAGCAATCGACGCTATTTCTAGAAAGTTCTGCTAGTGATTTGAGCTTCTGAATAACTTTATTTATATCTTTGTGGTAAGTGTTGCCTAAATCAGTAAAACATCTTTACTGTTTTCACTTACTAAATCAGAAAGTTTTTAATTTTAATTGGTATGGTAAATTCTCGACCCCATTCTCGGGTGATTAAAATTATGCTGAGTCATCACAAATCGTCGTTACTCGAGAGAGAGCGAATAAAATGTCATAAACCGAGATCTGTTCTCAATAAACTGAGATAGATAATTATGTAAATCAAACAAAACGAAAGTCTAACACAACTGTCGTGAGATAAAATGATGATAGGTATTGTTACAAATGTTTCAGTCGCAATATCACCCTCGCTTGCAATAACTTTTAATCATATACTTACTAATTCTAGAAAATGACTAATTGAATCGATTTTCGAATTATCTATTAAGAAGTTTGTAGTGATAATAATTGTACTTAGCTCATTTAGAAAGATTAGCATACGTGTGTCTATAATCATATAACCTATGCTTGAACTTACCAAACGTTTTTAAACGTAAAATTTCAAATATGATAAATGAATATGTTCGGTAATCTTTATTTAACTTTCTGTAACATTTATTTATAACTAAGAGGGATAATTACTGTTGCACAACTGGGCGTAACTCCGTTGCATGGATGATGATGGTTAAGATAAAAGTGTTTATTTTTTCCTCAAAAAACCATTTCAGACATCGGTCTATCTGGTCTTCTTATGGTCTGTCCAAGATTGAAGATTTCTGGATTTTAAAAGAGATTGTGACCAAGGTTATGGCGGACCCTATTATTATCACTCTGCGGTCTATCTGTCACTCACGCGTGGAATGATTACTTACAGAATTTTTCCATATTTTCTTTGATAATTCTCGCTACTGTTTACGTATAACTAACATAGAATAGTGCGCCTTTTCACCATACACTAAATTCAAGGCAAGAAGTAGGTATGCCAGAACGACGCGGCGATTGTAAATTGGCATTATTACAAAACTGACCATTACATCACTAATCTGTACTTAGAACGAAATCTACACTGTTAGTCAACAGATAGATGTCAATCGTTCAGACTGTCGACCTGCTTTGCTAATGAATACACCTAATAGAAAAAAAAAATGGGCCAAAGTTGCAATGAAAGCTCTAGTAAAATGAATAGTTTAATGCCTGCCGGGACTGCTTAGTACCTAATTGATGTCATTGACACTACTATTGGTCATATTTTATAAATTTAGTTGGAAGTCATCATTATCCGAGGCTAGTTCTCAGAAATTACATAATGTTTTATCATCATAATTTTTGTTGCACTTTTATCTTCAAATATTTATAGTAGATATAATCATGAAGCCGTTAAAATGTAGTAGATATACCTTATTATGAAGCCGTTAATATAATGAGCTGTTCTACTTGATCTTGCTTATTAACATATACTGATACATCATACACGTATCATATATTGACACATTATCGAGTTTATTTTAAGCGAGTACTCAAAACAAGTTTTCTGGTTGACAAGTAACGTTCAATGAGAGAAGATCTGGGTCATAGGAAGAAAGTGACATACAAATTGTTGTAATTGTAAAACGAACATGTTACAAATTAACACCTGCAGACTTGTCTCCAGCGGTCTTCACATAATAATTTAAGGTTCTTTAAGGCAATAGGCTCATAAAAAACTAGTGCACTTTACCAGCAACTGCATCACTGCTTACCATCATGTGGAATAGCAGTCAAGCAGTAGTTTATATCACTGAAAAAAGAACTCAATCTGATAAAAAAGTTGGTCACTCGACCGCTTGTGGATTGTACCACGACTTCTGAAAAATCAAGCTCAACGACGAGTGGTCGGGGGTGGTTCGCATTCCAACCAGTCACCATGACAGGTGACGTCATACCAAAGTCAAACTATGACGTGTCATACAGACATGCTTTCCTAGAAACATTTTCACACAACACAGGTTTAAATTGGCCTTTATAATTTATTCCTTGGAATAATTACTAACTAGAACCGTAATCATGCAAGTGAAGTTTGTCTTAACATAGGAAAAACTTTGTGTTCCATGAGCTAGTCAGCAGTTACTGTGAAAATATTCATGTATTTATGAGTTAGTTTTAAAAACGCAACTAAATGCACATACACGGCACGGAAGTGACATAATAATAATAATATTTATGGTCGGGCTTGCAATATTTCCTTCCGTATCCTTATTATATTATTTTTAATCGATGTCTTGATATAAATCAAGCGTCCTTTTCTGATCTGAGTAATTGACTGTCTCTCAGGGGAAGCACCGTGCGACAGTGTAAAGTGACTATAAGGATAATGGTGTCAGGGGATGTCAGGAGGGAAAACCATACTTTCGTGAGGAAGATCTTTCTCTATCTCTAAAAATGTGTATATGGGAGCGTTTAAGAACCGGTAAGGCCGACAAGCAAGTGTAACTAAAAGAGTCAAGGTCATCAGTATTCTGTAATTGAACGGTCAGAAGCAGGTACAATAAACCCAAAACTGACAGATAAATTTTCAGACGGCGCCGCGTTACGGGGAACGCGTGCGCACGTAATGATTGCAAATCAAATCATAGATAGTATTTTAAATAACAATCACGTAAAGTGACCGAATATACAAGTTTACGATAATATTTCTTGATAGTGGACTAGGAATTCCCCACAGTTGTAATTTGATCCGATATTGTAATACATTGGCATTTTAAGCTGCTTAGGAATGTAGGAAATGGTTTGATAATAGTTTGTATATGTGATATTGTTTCATATTGCATTATTACACCTAATAAAAATCAATACATAATATTACTTTTATTGATTTCCCCAATAGTATTCGTAAAGTTGCGCGAACACACTGCTCTAACCTAGATTAGGTTAGAGCCGTGTGTAGGCGCAAGCACTGACTTGTCCGTCTAATTCAAACATATCACACGCAACATGTACGACTTGTTACATTATTTGCTCTTTAACGGTAAACATCGTATCAGTTTTGTGGACCGCACCTCCTAAAGCGTTTACCCCATGTGTAAAAAAGCAAGTCTGTGGAAATTGCACAATATTTTATAATCGACCCTAATTTCTTCACTACTTTCTCAATTCGTGACCTGTCAAGGTTATTCTTGTCAGTTACTAACTAACACAGATTACTCTGATCAGTGGGAGAACCCTGTAACCGGTCTCCGACCTCAGTGCCGGCAGACACTGCTCGTGACGTCATGAGATTACCTGCTGTCTTAGGAGTTTCCTTACTCGTACTGTGCCGCAATCTCGACCAATTTATCTTGGGACTCGATTTTTCAATTAATTTTATAGATTAATTACTATAGAAAGGATTAAACTGATAAATTATTATGTATGATGAAACTCTGTTAAATTATGACGTAGACGCAGTGTCCGTCAATTCCTTTAAGGAAAAATATGTTATACATATCCGTGCCTTGGGTAGAGTTCCGTTTAAAGTTCCCAAAATTCGGGAGCAAGTGGTTCATGAAATTTTGGGTTGTCAGCGTGGTGACGTAGCATCAGCTGTGCTAATAGAGCACGTTGGTTATGACGCAAGCAGTCGTGCCCTCCGCGCGGCACACGTGTTGAGTCAGGCTGCTTTGCTTTATAACAGAATACCGGCCCGCCTTCCAGCAGAAGCCAACAGACCGGCGAGCGAGTAACACGCAGTGACAGTGAACACGTGAATACCTCGAGATAACAGTGCTAATAAATCGTGAATTAAAAAGTGATAATTAAAGTGATAGGTGAAATAATAATGATGGCTAAAATTGTAATATTTTGTGTGGTGTTGTTTGTGGTGGTCGCAGGACATAAGCACCACCCCAAGTTCCCTAAAAGTACTGAGGATTTTATCATACCGATGCCGAGGAAAGGTAATTGTTTATTTTGTTTTTTTTTTTCGGGGTCATAATTATTGACAAAAAAAATTAGTTGACTGAAGAATCTAACAATTACAGTAACAATTTTCCCGAATAATTTGAATGTGCTCCAATGTAAAAATAATAAACATTAGGTCTTAATATATATTTTTTTGTCCTTAGTGGCATGCTCTGGTGACAATGAACGTGAACGTGGTAACATTATTGAACAGTCCAAGTGCGGAGACCCCAAAGAGGTCTTCGAATACTTGAAGGTGAAGGCTGCGCATGAGCAGGTAAATATCACAAAATAAACTTTCTTTCAATATAACCCCTAATTAAGTAAGTAATTATGGGTTTTTAGATTTTAAAACATGTCGATTATGACACAGTAAGTTGCCCCTGCGCCAACTTGAACATGTCATTATAATTAATTATCTAATGACCTCATTAACACTCTACTTGAGTGTCGCGCAATTCGATCATTACAAGCCAATGACTCTGAAGATAATTATAGTTATTAGAAAATATAAATATTAATCCTGTCCTTCATCCGTTTTTGGTCAAATATTTGCACCTGATTAGCTATCAATAGCTGCGCCTTGCTGACGTCTCAAATTTCGTCATTAAATAAATCAGCAATGTTTAATAGATTAACATTTGCCCAATTATCAGTCACATTACTCATAAGCAAATATTAGATATTATTATAATGTACATCCGCGACCGTCTCGCCGCTACTAAACACGCCGTGATTAGCGTCGCGTGAGAACATCTCGACTTCCAGTTGTATTGTAGAAAAGCTAACGAGTCTGTGTTTCCCCAGATAAGTCCGCGCGCGGTGTGGGTGAAGAGGTGCGTCGGCCTGTGCGAGTACGTCAACGAAGGCACCTGCGTGCCCACCGAGACCAAAGTCCGACACATTCCCGTAAGTACAGTTATCTTCTTATCTACACTCAGCTGAATTTCAAGCATCCTTGACCCGCTTACTAAATTCGAAAAAGAGAACGCCGAGTTGCGTAACTTTGATTGTCCTTGATGATAATAATGACATAACTGTGAACACTGCACCACGAGTGAGTAACATAGAAAGTCTCGGTAGTACTAGAGGAGCTGAGGTACCGGTGGTTGAAGGGGGTGCTAATGATTTTGTTGTTTCAGATACGAATATACAACGCAAAGACCAACAAGGAGACGTGCGCGACATACCCGATCGTGGAGCACGTCTCGTGCGGCTGCTGCTCGCTGTCGCCCGAGGAGTGCGCGGCGCCGAGGGTGTACAATCCTCGTAAGTGCTCCTGTCAATGCCCCAACATGGAAGAACGTCGCAATTGTCTCAAAAAGGTTCGTAAGATAATGGATGTCTGTCAACACTAACGTACCGTAGAGCGCATGCCTCGCTCAGTCAGCGTCAGCACTATCCTTTCCCGCTCTGTTAACACGCTTCTTTTGTTTCTATCTCGATGTTGTTTATCGTTCACGTCTATCATTCTACCTGTGGTATCTGCGTGTCTAGCTGTGTGTGCACGTAGAATGAGGTCAAGTCAACACTGGCCTATGTACAAGTAGAAGAAAAAATACATTTGGTTAATGTCTGACGGCTGCTCTGTGTCGACGCATCTACTACTGACATCCATTGTCTTTCAATCTTTTGCTTTAGTGTGCACACTTATATTTTTCTCGCATGTGCTTTGTCACTATTTTTGTTATCATTTATAATCAATAGCAAATTATCAAACTTTAAAAAGTCCCTTTCCATAATTTTATAAGAAAAAGATAACGTAATCATTAATCGTTAACGTAATCCAAAAATTATTATAAAACTTTCGATTCACTTTAAAATTAAAATCAAGAACTTTCAATTTAAAATCATAGTGACAAACTACTTTTTCGCCGACACGGTTTGCAATTTTCCTTTTGCCTTGTTACAGCGGAACCTGAATATGAGGTGGAATCGGTCTAAATGCGCCTGCGAGCAGCGGAGGAGAGTCTAGTGCGCTTGCACATATAAGACTTAACGTGGCCCGCCAAGTGGTGGCTAGTGATAGCTGACTCCTGAGCTGACTAGTGTTGTGAAACTTACAGACAGTAATCACATGAGAACATTGAATAGTGAGGTGACATCGGCAGACTTTCTTCTGTGAGAGCTAGTGACGTGTGATGTCATGACTCAAACACAATATTTGGACACGATGGTCACCGGTCACGAGGTGACAAAACTAAAGTCTCGTGAAACCTGTATACGTATTTGACGACTGAGTGAAGTGTCTTAATTGTTCAGAATTTAACAGTATTATAGTATTGTAAGTTATTTATTTGTTTAGCTTTAAGATCAAATGGGGCCAAAAGGTGCTGTGAGTAGGTACACGTTGCTAATATATTCCATGACTTTTTGGTTTGCTATCTAATGTACTTAATAATGTAACTCAATGCGTATTGTAATTTATCATTTATTGTAAGTAGTTAATATTCCTTGGAACTTGAATGGCTGGGTGAAGATGGGTTGGTGGAGTTCCGCATGCTGCTGACCAGGCTGCGGGCTCTCTCCTAAACGAGAAGTAGTCAATTTCTCATTCTCACCTAATACCACTTTTCCCCGGCCTTGCAGTCAAACGTCGCACATGACGTTAGTCCTAATGTGCGAAGCTAATGTTCATTACTAATGATAATTATTTATTTAATGTTAATGTACATTATTCGCGATTTTTCGAGCGACATCACTGTTCAGTATTTTAGTAAGTTTTAGAATTTAATTATGGGCGTGAAGCTGACTTTGCGCAATTCCTAAATTGTGATAATAGGTATTCCATTTCTGATAGGTTAATTTTATATTTGTTAAGTATTTAAAGGCTAATTTAAACTAGATTCTAAAGTATTGCTGTCTAGTCAACAATCAAGTTTCTATAACATTACGTATATTTTATTAGTAAAAGCTCTCTTTTTGTTTATATTTTGTTAGAGGTAATGTAATTACTGAAGCGAGGCACTTCCTGCACTTAATATAATAGGAGCTAGTCTTATATTGTGCCAAAGGCATAGAATCTCGTAGGTTGTCTTATTTCGTCAATTTACTATTTATTTAATTAATTTATTATTGCTGAACGGAGGTACTCGAGCTTTAAAAGCTAAGCGACGGACATGATTAGAATTAAGCTTTTGTATTTTAAATGAATAAGTTATAAAATAAACAGTTTTTTATAAAACAGAATTCATATTCTTTAATTAAATATACTCATTATTCCTAATAATCTTAGATCAAATGAAATCATTGGTGAGTTTTCATAAATACATAAAAATCTATAACAGGGAAACTGGAACATTCCTAGGGAGACATTGTTTTACCTCTACTGTCGTGTGACAGTAGAGGTAATCCATGCCCGTGTAGTTAAGGCCTTAGCTGTACTCAAATGACGATGTATATAAATCACCGTTAATTTGATCAGAATAGAAGACAGCTAGATGGGTCGACTATATAATCAAACTTAAAGGAAATTGGAAATGCAATTTCTTGTTGTGTATTCAAGAAAAACGTGACACGCTCTGAGGAGCTCCTCACTGTGTGTCAGTTAGTGACTCAAAACGTTTTAGTAGCCAAATCACGAACCTAACACATTTTCAATCACAATCCGAGAGGAGAGGGAAATAAGCATCGCTTTATAGGTTTTAAAAACTCGTCTGATTAACAACATAAATGTGGGGAACTGTCAAAATTAAACCTATTATGATCGACCAATTCCCCTTTTACATAGCTACACATCTACCCCTTAGGTTATCTTGCACTGTTACACATACAGAGAATCCATAGAAAATAAAAAGCAGTTAGAAAGTATGAACATCCGTTCCCTTAATCACGTGACCATCACGAGATCGTCATAACTATATAAATAACAACCGTATCACACATGCCTTACATGAAAATTGCGGCTAGAAATGTGCTGCCTTTGACATGTGCGAACACAATGATAGTATTAATTTTACTTATTCATTAGTATTAATTAATCATTATTGTAATACCTATAATACACATTCTTATCTCATTTTCAATGCAACCATAATAGTGATGAAAACGGGTTCATGATTCATCTATGTTTACATAAGTCTGCTCTTGCGACGGTTAGATACTGTATGTTTGGGTAATGGATCTAAAACGTTTGCGGGATGCCTTGTTTGACTGTGAAACCTATCATTGTGGATTGACATGTGATAATCTCCGAATTTGGCGAGCTTATGTCTGTCAGAGGACGTCTTTAGGCTGAAATTATGACGGATGTACCTACCGAAAATTTGTTTTGTAATAAAATAGACAAGCATTACTTGTTAGTGAATAAAAAAAAGACCAGCAGGTTCCCTAGCAGTTTTCAGTTCACCTATAATATAAAAGTTAATTAGTTAATTTCATTTGTCAAAATATTGTTAGAAAGTTTTTAATTTGCATAATGTTTCCGGCGCGGTACATTTACGTTTGGGTGGCGGTAAGTTTCTCAGAAGCAGAGCAGCGGTGGCGTAGTGGTAACGACCGCGACTTATAAGTTGTAGGTCGTAGGTTCGAACCCGATCAGGCGCTTTACTTTGTCTAAATTATTTCATCACCATTGCTCACAAAACGGTGAAGGAAAACGTCGTGTGGAAACCGGCATGTCCTAGAGCCAATAAAATAAATATTTAAGACATGTGACATCTACTAACCCACACTGGGCTGGCGTGGTAGATTACGGCCCACTCCCTCTCACCGAGAGGAGGCCTGTGTCCCAATAGTGGGAACATTATAGGCTGATTATGAAGGTTCTCAGAGAAAGCGACAACAGACAATATATTGGAATAATCATCTCCATCAACCTTTTTATCGTCCCACTGCTGGGCACAGGTGCCCTCTCATACAGAGACGGAAGGAGCGTAATCACCACGCTTGTTTACTGCGGGATGGCGATTTCAGACTTAAAGTCAAGGTTTCCTAAAGATGTTTTCCGTCACTTTGTAATCAGTCATTGGTGTCCAAGATATACTTAGAAAGTACATATAACTTACAAAAGTTACATTGGTGCTTGCCTGACCTGGAATCGAATCCGCGCACTCATACTTGAGAGGCTGGTGTTTTAATCACTAGGCCACCACGACTTCACTAGGCCACCACGACTTAGCTAGGCCACCGCGACTTCAACCATTTACCTATTATTACCTATTTATTTATTTTTTGGAATGATTGGTCTCTTTTGCGTCATGTTTATCATATTTTCGAACCTGCATACTCATGGTGTTTTAACCACTAGGCCAGCACGACTGTGTAATAATATTTAAGAATAAAATAACGACGTTGGGAGTCTTTGAATAAGCCGACTAGATATCAGATACCAGAGATGACATTGATCTTATCGCGTTATCACGAATAGGCAGTGTATAGCATCACGCCCTTTACGCCTGGAGGCTTTTATTTAGGTGTTAAATTTTGTTTTCATTAATAATCTTAAATACATATTTTTTAATTTTATTGTTTGAGTATTACATTCTATTTATTGTTATATGACGTACCTAGCTGACATGTGGCAAACAATTTAATTTGATGTTCCGTGTTTCGCCGTAAAAAAAGCTGTTCAAGCCTACTATTGCACGTTTTTCTTATGTGACCAGATAGCTGTGCTGCTGGGGAGTTTGTAGTGCCACTTCTTCTCCATAGCGAAAGTACTAAAATGGTTCAATGAATTTTGAATAAGTCACATATTTATAAATACCGAAATCTTTGGCCTTCGAGCCCTAAAACCTTAGCTATTGAGGCCATTAACCTAGATGTGAGTCAAGATTTAGATCGAGATTCGGTTCCGAGTCTGGGTGTTTATACCCTGGAATTAATCAAAATTAATATTGAGTGTGATCGAATCAGAAATGAGGAGATCCGCAGAAGAACCAAAGTCACCGACATAGCTCTGCGAGTCGCTAAACTTAAGTGGCAGTGGGCAGGGCACATTGCTCGTAGAACCGATGGCCGATGGGGCAGCAAGGTTCTGGAGAGGCGGCCACGTACTGGAAGACGCAGCGTAGGGAGACCCCCAACAAGGTGGACCGATGACCTGGTGAAGGTCGCGGGAAGCCGATGGATGCGGGCAGCACAAGACCGGTCATTGTGGAAGGCCTTGGGGGAGGCCTTTGTCCAGCAGTGGACATCTATAGGCTGAGGAAGAAGGAAGAAGAAGAAGAATATTGAGAGCCCCTTTTAAAAAAGTAACCTTTGAATGGTAATAAAAAATACCTAATTCCATGTATTTCCATGGGTATTGCAACAATATGACGCGAAACTAGAACAAATGCATATATTACCATGATAATTACACTGTTACTGATAAGGACTCGCTTCCTAATCGAATGGCGTTTAACGCTTTGGATTTACCGATCTAAATAAGTGCCCACATCGTGGGCATATACTACGTACGTACATATATCGTAATAATATCGATATACACACATCAAAAGTGTCTAGGGATCAAGCATTTTTATGCGGATTTCTTGAGATTGAGATGTGGCTTTGTAATAAATTTATGATTTTATAAATTTATATGGATCCTTTTTGGTGCATTTCATAATTTGAATCAGGAACTGTGAATCAAATTCGAGTAAAAGATGAAAATCAGCTGTCAATATTTTCCCTATAAAAACATACAACGCATTGAAGACATTATTAGTGCTACTGTTTCCCTACTACTGATTAAAACCAACGTTATTATGGAGCGGCGACGTCATTTAAGCAGGGAAGAAATGCTCAGAGCCGTGGGAATGATAGAAGCTGGTTCCCGGCAACGTACTGTGGCTTTAGCTCTGAATACAAGTCAGAGTGTTATCAGTCGACTTTGGACACGTTACCGAAGCACTGGTACCGTGGCTGAGCGCCATGGAGGACGGTATCGCTGCACCACACGGAGACAAGACCGATACATTCAAATCTTAACTCGAAGAGCTCCAACAATAACCGCCATGATGTTAGCCGTGAGGCTTCATCACTCTTCAGGGAACTTAATTAGCGACCAAACAGTCAGAAACCGCTTGCATGAAGTGAACCTTCATTCCTGAAGACCGCTACGGGTACCACCTATAGCAATGCACAATCGTAGGATTCGATATCAATGGGCTCTTGAACACAGAAATTGGGCAGAAGAACAATGGCGTTTCGTGTGCTTTTCTGATGAGTCTCGTTTTGGTATGAGACCGGATACAAGACGTATACGACACTGGAGAACCCCTGGACGCCAACAGCGATTAAAATCCTGCCAGGAAGTCCATCCTTATAGTGGTGGAACCATCATGGTATGGGCGGGTATTTGGATCGGCGGAAGAACTGAGTTGATTTGGATCAGAGGCAACCTCAACGCTCAAATTTATGCTGAAACGATTGTATCAGACGTCATCGTTCCTCTACAAGTGCAAATCGGTCCCTTATTTCAGTTAATGCATGATAATGCACGACCGCACACCGCAAGAGTTGTAAGACAGACTCTCGCCGCAGCTAACATCAATGTCCTGCCCTGGCCTGCTCAGTCGCCAGACTGACGTAACTTTGACATTGGAATATTAATTGATTTAAAACCACAACATTTAAATGTATCATCTGATTTACATATTATGTATATAATAAGCATTGCTTAATCTTTAATTGGTTCTAAAATAATTAATTATGTAAATGTGACGTAGGACACAAGAAATTTTGGGGAAAATACTTAAGTTACGGTTACGGGTATATCCCTCTCGACGTATACACTATGTAAAAAAAACCCTGTCCAATCTTTGAAGGTACTGTTAGATATCACCGTATCAATAACTGATTCTACTAATGCCTACAAAGCCAGGCTAAATTAAAAAAAAAACCCCTAAAAAATAAATATTATTTCGCAAAAAGAGGTAATACTAATACACGTGTTGTAGGCAAACATGCGAGGGTGAAGGGGGGCATGCCACGCGGCACGCGGTCGCTTCGCTATTCGCTCATAATAAAACCGTCCAAAATGGTGTTGTCACTTTTTAAGACAATACCAAATTTTGAGGAAGTTTGAATTAAATCGCGAAAAGAAAACGATTATTTTAAAATTCATTAGTATTGTTATTATGATAATTATGTTAAATTTCATATTTTATTTGGTCATGTGTTTACCTAACCTTTATTATCCTTATGGGTCGGACGGGATTTTCTTTACATATTGTATAAGTATAATAGGTAAGAGTACCAAATATGACTTGCTCTACTTTTTTAATTAGAGTGTAGTGTTTTTTTTTTTTATTAGTTATAAACTAGCGCTTGACTGCAATCCCGCCTGATGGTAAGCAGTGATGCAATCGTTGATGGTAAAGCGCACTAGCTTATTAAGCCTATTCACTCAAAAAAAACTGAGTAAATAGGAAGGAAGACAGCAGTTGAGCGAGGTGATGCTATGTTTAACCCAACAACACGACCAACGATGCTGCGCCAGAGGATGATCTGGAGACCCTCCACGACCAAACTCCCGACACAACAACATTAGGCATATCGTACTCGGCACACATCGCAACACAACTGCTCAGACCCGTCCACCGTACGGCTTCACCAGACATCATGCCGGAACATGACGAATCGCTTGGCGGCAAGACTTTGTCTGGTGGGTGGTAACTTATGCCGGCGGCTGATGTTGTTGCCTACCACCGAGCCACCACCTATTAGTATTGGTTCGATAGATATGTTGCACAGGCGGCGGCTGCTGGGTGCGGTTATCATACATAACAAATGGCCCTCAATTCGATGCCACAGTGGCGGTTCTGTATATATGTGTTATCTAACACATAAAGGACTACCTCGATAGTCTATTTATTGATCCTCGAGTCAGGCAAAATGCTATTCGGCTCATCCTCTAGGTAATTCTCAATCAGAAATTTTTCTCGATTAAAAGAATATGTTTAGCGAAATTCGGGTGTTACCACACAAATTTACCACCTTTCATAGAATTCAGGTGTAATATTATGTATTATTTGGTAACAAATACTAGGTGCCTTTTTCAAGAATACACAATTGGAATCAGTGAACCGAATAAAATAATATGTATGAATAGCAGTGACAGCCCACAGGTGGCTACGATGAGCTACGCCCGCGCTACGGCGTAGCGTGTAGCTTCTCGTGATACAACAACGGGCCCGTAGCGGTGCAGCTACGCAGAGCTTTCAGTACTTTTTGACTTTATTGTGAACTTATGATAGTTTTTCGTGTATGTTATGGCTAAAAATTATAGTGATGGGTACATCAATATGACATAAATATGATGTGTAGACACTATAATAAAATTATAAAAAAATCTTTATAACATTTACTTTGGAAAATAAAAATATTTGCAGTGATTTGAAAAGTCATTTCCATGTGATTACTAAGTACTGAAATATTCGTGTTATCCTTTGTGTTAAATCCTGCCAAAAAGTGAAGGCGATTAATAAAAATAACGTTTATTTGCTAAATACAGTACTTTATAATAACCACAAAGAGATATTATAAATACAAGCGAGCGAATGCAAGTGTGAATGGCAAAATGATTATGATATTTAATTTGATACTGTGTTACAGGTCACCAGGCCAGCATGACTAGAACCAGCTTTTACAGAGATACTGAGAGCACGAGACGTACTTAAACTATATGCATGACTAAAACAAAAACTAAGTGAGCGTTAAAAAATATGCTCAACACTAATATTAGAAGAAGTAATAACAATACACAATACCTTCCTATTATTTTACAAAATTTATATTGAGTCATATTGTGAGACGATGTGTGCGTGTTTATCTCGTGAGAATTGTTGAACCACGAGAAAATTAGTTCTGATAGAAATAATTATTTAGAACAAGATAACCTCCAGTATCAATTCTATAAATATTGTAACATATTGCAATCACAAAGCATTGGTCTTTATCGTCGTAAAAACACCAACTCAAAGAGGCGTGGCCCGGGTGAAGCAGGAGTCACTTGTTATTTTATCGAATATTATCGATAATATCGAATTAATTAATTTACACTAGCTTTTGACCGCAACTTTGCCTGCGTTTATTTCGAAAATTATCCCAAGGGAGGAAACTATAGAGATAAATTATATATTTACAAGCAACAGGTTTTGTTTGTCTTTCATCGATATTTGTGCTATTCGTTGAAACCTAAAAACTTAACTGATAAACATTAGGAGTGAACTCTAGTGCCGAGGAATTATGAGAAATACGTATTTGAAGAAACTATTGCCGTCGCGCCGCTTTCAACGTTTCCCTGTAAAGTGAGAAAGAGACAGTTGCAGCTCAGGCTGATTTTACCTACAAAAACGTTGACCAAAAGATGTTTGGTATTTCGCTGTTTTCTTTTTGAAAACAGGGTAGATCTCAATTATTTTTATATCAAAAGCTCGAGGATGAGAATACTTATGCCTCTATTATTTTCTTTTTTGTCAAAAGTTTTCACGTTTGTGTAATAGTCGTCTGAACCTTGCGGTAAAAGTGGGTTATTTTTCGGGATTTTGATACATCATATTCTTTTACTAATTAAGTTTTCGAAAAAATCACATAATAGGGGCGCGTATAATCAAGGTGTGAAATTTTAGAAAAAATCATTGCTCTAAAAGCGTTATCCACGAAGAAAACAGCGGAATACGTTTGTATGGTGAAAACGCCACCCGAGTCAAACGAATCCCCGCTTAAGAGTAAGGATGGGTCAATAAGCACGAATGAAATAAAATAAACAAATTGAATGAAATAAACAAATACATCAAGTAATCCTAGTCTCCGCGCTTCTTTTATTTTTATACCAATTTTTAGGATTCCGTACCTTTACCGTTCACTAGACACCTATCGACATCTACAGACGTCATACAAACATCTACATACAAACATCTACATACAAATATCTACATACAAACATCTGCATACAAACATCTACATACAAACATCTACATGCAAACAACTTTATACAAATATCTACATACAAACATCTACATACAAACATCTACATACAAACATCTACATATAAACATCCACATATAAACATCTACATACAAACATCTACATACAAACATCTACATACAAACATCTACATACAAAAATCTACATACAAACATCTACATACAAACATCTACATACAAACATCTACATACAAACATCTATATACAAACATCTACATACAAACATCTACATACAAACATCTACATACAAACATCTTTATACAAACATCTACATACAAACATCTTTATACAAACATCTACATACAAACATCTACATACAAACATCTACCTATCTATCTGTTGTATCTATGTATGTATCTATTTTATAAATAAAGTATCGTCACAGTTGACCTGTCTATTGTGGTATCGTTGAGTTAGTATCTCATAACACAAGTCTCGAACATACTTTGGGGCTAGCGCAATCTGTGTGATTTGTCCGTATATATTTATTTATTTATTTTTATCTACATACAAATACCTACATACAAACATCTTTATACAATAATCTACATACAAGTATCTCATGAACCGGGGTAACTTGACACTTGAAATTTTCAGACTCATTTTTGCTGGCGCTATGACAACTAAAACTAAACACATAATATTTTTTTGCTTATTATATATAACGAAGTACCATGGTCATTGGAATTAGTAGAAACCATTGTCTCCAACACTAGGCTCAGATGTAGCAAAATTGAATACAACTAATTGTTTTTACGTACATTTTTATTGTTCTCGCTTAATAGCGATCACAAACACAATAAAATAAACTTAAGCATCTTAATGAATAACAGCAATTGTACTTACAAGATATTCAAGATATTCAAGTGAAAAACCACATCTTCGTCCTATTCTCCTTGACAATCTGTTCTGACAGCCGCTAGGCTTTCTTTTTTTTTATGAAAAACGTCATGGCGTCGTACTAGTCGTTACACTGCTTTTGCAACAATTTGCAGGTAACAATAATTAGAGTTACAAACTATAATTTGCTAATTCGTTTTACTATTTCTAACACTCGGTTTTAACATTGAATTCATTATTCATTGCATATCATGTTTAAACATTTTTTACATGCGCCATGCTTTTTCGTTTTATCAAGAGTATTTCTATTAAAACCGATATTAATCCAAATCCATCCAGCGACATGCTTTACAATATGTATGTCGTTTATTAATCATGAAATGAATTAACTATAGATAACTATTTCATGAGACCTCAGTTTGGATAAAACCTCAATTATGGGTTGCTATCAAACAACCGGAAATCCTAACCTGGATTTCTACATTGAAAAAGGAGCAAACTGACAACCACAGATAAATTTAAACCAATTTACAGCTAGCCAGTCATATTAACTGTGAAGTCTGAACTTAAGGTTAATACCATAAAGGTTTAAGTTAGCCTTGCGCCGACATATATAATTTAAAACGCATGAAGGGTCTATTTTCTAGCGTGAGTCCGACTCACACTTGATCGGTTTTCTGTTTTGAAACAACTTCATTGATTGTGATATAATTTTTCCGTTAACATACACAAAAATCCTCCAAGTGCAATTGAATCAGCACAATTTGTGTCGACTCACATGCTAATTAATCAATGGTCCGGCGAATAAGAGCCTCGATAATTTCAAGGTGTCAAAGGCGGTTGGCTCAAAGATTAAGTCAGGTAGTCTCCCGAAGCCCTGACCGCAGGTTTCAGCAAATAAAGGACCGCAACTAATGGAAATGTACAAGTTTAATTTTTTCAATAGAAGTCGTTATAATATTAGTTCGATAGTGGATTAGAAAAAGACCAAAGTTGCTCCATTCTACAAACAATAACAACAAGAAGCTTTTTCTAAATCACTGAAACTACGATTAAATTAATTGTAACTAATGTTTCGTAATCCTTTAGCACTTAATTATACAACTCGTGACGTAACGGGAACATAACCTCATATATGTGGGAGTAGCGAGAGGACTCAAAACGCTGCCGCGCCAGTGAATAACTCCGCTGCCGCGAGAAATCAAGGTACGGCGGACAGAGATCCGGGGTGTCTCATGGCGACATGGAGAGTGCAATTGTCGCAAAGTTGTGCTGGGCACGCCACAATAGCGGTTGTGCGAAAGAATAAATAAATAAATAAATAAATAAGTCCCCTCTTTAAAGCTAGAGAGGCGCCACGCCGTCCGCAACTTCCGCCTGACGCAGGTCCTCAATGGACACGGCTGTTTTGGGAGGTTCCTGTTCCGGATAAGGCGGGAGGAAACGCCAGGGCGTCATCACTGTGGGGATCGCCCTGAGGACTTGGTGGAGCATACGGTGGGAGTCTGCCCGGCTTAGGCGGAGCACCGTCGTGTCCTCGTGGCGGCGATCGGCGGCGATCTTTCGTGTTCGGCCCTAGTCCAGGCCATGGTCCGGAGCGAGAGTGCAGGGCAGGCCATCACTTCGTTCTGCAAAGCAGCGAGGCTGGCAAAGGAGGAGACGGAGCGCGTAAGGAAGCGGGAATCTCAGCGCTCTCACGCCTCTAACTGCCGCAGGAGAGCCCCTGGTCGACAGACAGCATCGAATTCCCGGTCATCGGAGGCGCGGGCTTGCGGTAAAGACCAGGCCCAGGTTGACGGCGCGTTATGTTTCCCGCGCGCCTCAAACAGATGGCAGCACATCGTGACGGGGTCCACGAAGACCGATGCCTTGGTCAGGGTTGCGGGTTGGTCAAAAAGAAACCGTGGCCCTGTTGCACAGGCAAGCGAAAAAACACGAGTGGGTCTTAGTCAGTAAAAGTTTGACACTCCCTACTGCTCCACCCAGAGCGGGAGAGGTCATTTAATGATTTCCCATCCACACCATCAAACGAGATTGGAAGGGATTGTTTATCCTACATGTTCGGATATTGAGATATATTTATTACGTTGATATCTGAAACCAACTTTTCAAATTGAAATATACAAATCACTTTATCGTAATATTGTCAAGCAATGAGGAAAGTTATTGACCTATGTCGCCGCGTCGTGCGGTGGCACGTTTGTTATGATTTGAATTTAAGAAATAATATGATATCTTAAGTTCAAACTGTCTGTAGTGATTCTATAACAGCTTCTTTAGAGCTTCAACAAAATACCTTTTTCTATAGAAAATTTTGAGGAAACCATAACCTGTCAGGGTTGAAGGAGGACACCAAAGGAGAGTCCTTTCTAAGGTTTTCAATAAAAGGTACCTATATTATCCATTTATTTATATACTTCGACATGTGTGTCTCATAGGTATGCATAGAATATTTCATACATTTATATACATATTTTAAGTATGAGAGTCAAGGAAGCATTTTACAATAACTAGTGCAGAAAATGTCAATAATAATTTGTTGAATGTAACACCACCTTAGTGATTCCCCGACACATGTAGATAATGGCGCTAGCGTTAGATAGGCAATGATCACAATTAACAGAATATAAACAAACCGTTTATTAAGAAAGACGTTCATATATTGTGAGGTTACAGGTTACAGGAAAACTGGTGATGTTACATATGTATATTGTAAAGGTGCACTAACCGCTTCCCATTGGGTTTTCCTCCATGTATGTTGATATATTAGTATTTCCTGTCTCGGGTATATTTGTGTACATGTTACTGCCCGCTAGATTAATTAACCGTTTAGTAAAACAGCCTAGCCTGTTACTAAACGGTGACCGTTCAACTATAACGACCTCAATGATGTTCAGTAAGGCCCAACTGGTCGCAGTTATTAAGCCAAGGCACCTCGACCACCGTCAAATAGTTGGGGCTTATCTGTCCGAGAGCTATGTCACTTACATGGAACGTGATGGCTGCGTGAGGGCTCGCTCCTAGGCCCGCTCATGCTGTGGAATATCGGGTACGACTGGGTGCTGAGAGGTGAGCTCAGACCGGGGGTAGACCTAGTCGACCAAATCGATAGTCGGCAGCGAAGAGTTCTTGGATGCGGTGGTTTCCTTCTGCGAAACAGTCGTGTCTCGCTGCGAAAAGGGAGAGGGAGATCTCGTCCTCTTACCTGGCCCGCATCGGCGGAGGGCAGATAACGCCCTCTTCCGTTGTAGTATTCGTTCTCGCAACCCCCGGTGTAGGAGTCAGAAGGAAAGGAAGGTTTTTAGTCAGTAAGAGTCTGATTGACCCCGTCGCCCACCCCAGGGCGGCGGACATCCATGTGGATTTTCCACCCCGGAAACAAAGAAACAGGGCACCTCGGCCATTGGGTTAGGTTAGAACCGTGTGCGTCCAATGCGGGGAGGACACGGCGCAGCACACGCTCTCCGAGTGTCTAGCTTGGGAGGAACAGCGCCGTGTCCTCATAAATGAAGTAGGAGGCGACCTGTCGCTGGCGGCAGTAGTGTGGAGGATGGTCGGTAGCGCAGTGTCGTGAGCCCGGTGGTGTCCTTCTACGAGGACGTGATGTCGCAGAAGGAAGCTGCGGAACGGGCGAGGGAGATCTCAACTCACTTCCCGGGCCGCAGTAGACGCACCGGGCGTCGAGGAAGGGCGGATGACGCCCTCTTCCGCCCCCCATGAATGGGTCCAGGGGCGAGGGACATGGGGAAGTCCCCGCCCCCTATTCGATGGACCTCGAGGCGAAGGTGAGGCGATGCACGGGGTAGTTTGACACCCCACTACCCCGTGCAGGAGACGAGGCCCGGACAGACCGGGCCAGCACGGGCCGTGGAAGAATTTAGACTCCCGCGGCCCCACGCGCGCTCGTGATAGAAGAGACACCGGGATGGTTTTAGTCAGTAAGAGTCTGACAGACTCCGTCGCCCACCCCAGGGCGGCGGACATCCTATGAGGATTTCCAACCCAAAAAAAAAGGTTAGAACCGTGTGAGCCGAGAGAGTGAAGCGCAGCAAACACTACTACTAAAGGCCGGGCAATTGAAAAAATCGCTAATTTAACTAATTGGCTGCAACAGATACATTACGGTCAACAGATAGGTACTTGTGTACACTTCACAATGGCCGTCAATATTTCTTTACCGGTAGGTAAGTACTTTCAATTTGTGTTGTATTATGAAACCGGCAACTACTCATGTTTTTAGGTATCAACATCTTGAGTATCTTATTACAAGGTGATGAATGTTGTTGAAGAAAAAACTAGGAAACCCCACTTTTTATCGCGGCACGTGAATCACAATCTACTGTTAGGATTCCGCAGCCGAACGACTGAAGCGAATACTCATGATAAGTACAAACACGACTCTTCATATCATGTCAATTAACTTGGCTGTGTTACTGAAGATTGACTAAGATCTAGACATAACCAAAATAAAGATTATTATTGGAGACCTATAGAGTTGGAGACACAACAAAGATTTTTGGTATTAAATAGATGTCTGATTCGATTTAAAATTATTATTGAATAGATTTGTTTATAACGTTTTAAACTAGTGCGTGATTGCGATCCCGTCTGATAGTAAGCATTGCAATCGTTGATAGTAAAGCGCACTAGTTCATTATAAGCCTGATACACTCTAGCCTTGACTACTGGAACAATTTGCCTGCAGCGGTCTTCTAAATTAAAGAGAAGACCGCTGCAGGCAAATTTTTCCAGTCCCGTGTTATACGCGGTATCCATATTATATATATTATACGCGGGATCGTAGCGGTGCCAACATCTTAAGGGAGGATACCCGCCGTACGATGCATAGCTTGCATCAACCTTATGGAGAAGGAATAAAGTCATACTTAACATATACATATTATAGAATCTGAATTAAACACTTCACACACTTGACCAGTTTTACGGTTAATCATCTTAAATAACTCCAAATTGCAAAACTTGAATATATTCTCAAAAAAACAAAACGATTTAGTTCGGGTATCGTTTTCCAATAACCTCGAAATAACTATGATACTTAAGTCAGTCGAGTTTTTATGAGAACTTGAGAATACCCGGCGGAAGTGCATTTGGTAAACCCGCTGTTTGGCCTTAATGTCTTGATCAGTTTTTGTTGGTAACACGTGTATCTCGTAGCTAGCCACTTGTGCTGGTCATGGTGTAAGTATCTATTTTTAGCTGGATTAACGGACAAAGGTGCTTATATACATTTTTGTTCTTGCTATTTTGTAGGAGGGGCGAGGTCGGAAAAGTAACGTTAATAAATAAACATGTTACATTTAATTTTACTTGTATCTATTGCTATACTTCAATTAATCTTTATCAAGACTATCATCATCATCATCTCAGCATTAATCCCAGTCGCATTCGAAGCTTTTCAGCTTTGGGATCTGGGGTCTGCTTTACCAGTCTAACTGCTGTTTTTGGCTAAACTTCGATATTTTCCGTGAAGCGACTGCCGTCTGACCTCCACAACCCGAAGGCAATATCGAAGCATACGACCTCTCTTCACTCAGCGCTGGTGCCAGCAAGCACCAGCGCTGAGGATCTTGCCACTCGACCTCCGCATACAGGAGGCAGCCGCCTTGTATGAGGCGAGGAGAGGGGCATCTCGGCCGGAGCTAGCAAATAGGGAGATTCAGCGGAGAGCCGAATCTTCCAGAACGCCTCATCCGGCGAAACACACTGCGCTGGAGTTCGTGAGCCTGGTAGACCAGGACGAACTGGCCCGTCAAAACAATCAGGACATCCGAATATTTACCGATGGTAGCCGGATCGAGGGCAAAGTCGGAGCAGCGCTATCTGTTTGGGATAATGCTGCAGAGAAGAAGACCCTCAAATTGAAGCTGGCCTCATACTGTACGGTGTACCAGGCGGAACTTCTCGCGGTGTTTAGAGCCACTGAGATGATTCAGCGGAGAAGTGAGAAGAGCTACGGGATATATAGCGACTCCAGATCGGCTATGGAGACCATATGCAATTGCAGCACAACACATCCCCTTGTCGTGGTGGCCTAGTGGTTAAAACACCAGCCTCTCAACTATGAGTGCGCGGGTTCGATTCCAGGTCAGGCAAGTACCAATGTAACTTTTCTAAAGTTATATGTACTTTCTAAGTATATCTTGGACACCAAAGGAGCCCGTTCACCTTGGCCCCTACTTTTCGGAATGTGTCCTTGGAGTGTTCCGACCGCCTTCAGCTCTTGGGAGTTGAGATTTCCTCGAACCTTAACTTTGGGCGGTTCATTGAGTCCAAGGCCAGGGTGGCTGCCAGGAAACTTGGCGATATCGCAAAGGTCCGGCAGTACTTCACACCTGGGCAGCTTCTAATGTTATACAAAGCACAGATCCGTTCGTGTGTGGAGTACTGCAGCCACATTTGGGCTGGTGCTGCCAAGTGTCACCTGGCCACTTTGGATTCAGTGGAGAGACGTGCAAAGAGGCTGATTGGTGACCCTGATCTAACTCGAGTTGGTCTCCAAAGCCTAGAGCACAGGCGTAGAGTAGCCAGCCTTTCGGTGTTCTATAGGATGCATTTCGGGGAGTGTGCGAGGGAATTGCATGATTTAATTCCCCCATCTCCGTTCCACCAGCGGACGACCCGTCGCACGGCTGGTTTCCACCCTTACGTTGTTAACACCACTACGATCCGGACGAAGCGCTTCGGCTCCTCCTTTATACCGCGTACATCGAGGGACTGGAACAATTTGCCCGCGGCGGTGTTTCCGTCGGACTACAATTTGAGTGTCTTCAAGGCTAGAGTGAATAGGCTCTTAATAAACTAGTGCTCTTTACCATCAACGATTGCGTCACTGCTTACCATCAGGCAGGATTGCGGTCAAGCGCTGGTTTTTAATTTATAAAAAAAAAAAAAAAAAAAATGACTGAAGGTGAAGGAAAACATCTTGAGGAAACCTGGACTTTTAAGTTAAGTTTGAAATCGCCAACCCGCATTGAGCAAGCGTGGTGATTACGCTCAAACCTTCTCTGTATGAGAGGAGACCTGTGCGCAGCGGTGGGACGATGAACAGGTTGATGATGATCATGATGACATCCCCTTGCAGTAGACACCCGCAAAAACCTAAAGGACATTGAAAACCAGAGCAAAACTGTGTCTTTGTTCTGGGTCAAGGCACATGTGGGACTTGCGGGAAACGAGAGGGCAGATGAGCTCGCAAAGGACGCGGCCCTTAAACTGAAAACCAAGCCCGACTATGATCTGTGCCCGGTTTCATTCATCAAACGACAAATCCGTAAGGGTTCGGTTGATGAATGGAACCGAAGATACATAACAAGTGTTAGAGCCAGAGTAACCAAACTCTTTTTCCCTGATGTTATTTCATCGTACAAAATAGTTCGCCAAATAGTCCCGTCAAGCATCTCCACCCAAGTATTAACGGGGCTCGGAGGATTCTCTGAATACCTGCACCGATTCAGGCGCAAGGAGGACTCGTCGTGCATCTGTCAGCCTGGTGTGCCAGAAACGGTCGAACATATATTAACCGAATGCCCGGTTCACGCCTTAAAGAGACTGGAGGCTGAAAATAAGCTGGAATGCAAAATAGCGGCTAAAAATTTCCCAGAACTCATGTCCAGCAGGAGACATAGAAAAATGTTCATCGACTTTTTTACGGATATTGCAAAATGTGTTATACATAGAAACAAATAGAAGTACACTAAATCAATGCTATATATACGAGTATATATATATATATATATACAACGTGTAACAAAAAGGGTATATACATACCAAGGGCATGGCATCTTTAGATGATATCAAACGATATCGGAAGGGTTTCAACTCAAAATAAAATACTCAAAAAATTGGTACCAAATTTTCGGTTTCGTATGTTTCTTAAAATAAAATCATAACAAACGTGGCAGCACCCTACATATGTTAATAACTACTCGTTACCCGTCACGTTACTTGCCAAAATCCGAGAAATGTCTTCAATATCTCTGTACGACTAGTATGATAGTAGCCTATCACAGGCGGTGTTTTTCCTCATAACTTCCAAACATAAAGAGATAGAATTAAAAAACCCTTCCATCATCGTTTGATATCATGTAAAGATGCCATGCCTTTGTTATGTATATACCCTTTATGTTACACGTTGTATATATATTAGTGTAAAATATATAGATTAGCATAATTAATATACAATTATAAAGTAAGGTGTAAGATAATTAAGGCATACAAAGTAATGTTAAGGAATAAGTGTTCTTGTTCTATATCCATATGCGACTTATAGCATATGGATATAGAATAAGAAATAGTATAAACATAAATGTTTCCTGTAATGGAAAACTTGTAAGTCGCATAATACAAAATTATAAATAAAATTATAAGTATCGGTGTAAGGTAGAGGAATAACAATAGGCTATTATTAGTAAATAGTTAAGTAAGGACTTTAATAATGTTAGAGGGATACTTAGCAAAGGCAGGGGTGGGTTTTAGCCGGTAAGAGTCCGGCACTGCCCAGACTGGCTCAAAAGCGAGACAGTATGGGGGTCCATGAAGATTTCCCACTCATGCCTAATTTAAAAAAAAAAATATCGAAGCATTGCAGTTGCCATAACATCAGCTGCCGGCTGAAGTTACCATCCACCAGACAAAGTCTTGCCGCCAAGCGATTTGTCGTATTCCGGCATGATGTCTGGTGAAGCCATACGGAGGACGGGTCTAAGCAGTTGTGTTGCTATGTGTGGCGGGTACGATGCGCTAAATGTTGTTGTGTCGGGAGTTTGGTCGCGGAGAGTCTCCAGATCAATCTCCCTCTAGTGCAGCATCGTTTGATCGTGTTGGTCTTGGGTTTAACATTGCATCACCTCGCTCAACTGCCGTCATCCTTCCTATTCCTAAATTTTTTAAGTGAATAGGCTTAATAAACTAGTGCGCTTTACCATCAACGATTGCATCACTGCTTACCATCCGGCGGGATTGCAGTCAAGCACTAGTTTATAATTATTAAAAAAAAAGACCAATTGTTGGACTTTTGAAGACTCCAACAACCCACAACGACTGTCATTAGATGTTCGTATGGCAACCGAGACGAACGCACGGCTTAACGTGCTTTCAGAGGCGTCAATTTTTATCCAGACTATGTTTAGAATTAAAATGTTAGATACTAAAATATAATAATGGTAATTGGTATTAATGTCTTCAAAATAACTATATTTTTTTAGTTTATTTGTTTGATTTCCAAATTTTTTGGTTGAATATATTTACTTTCCCAAGACACAAGTTTGTTTATTTGTGGTCCTACTAGACTACTCAAAACAATCATAACAGGTCCCACTCCCCCGAATAAAATAGACGGGAAAACGTTAGGTATATTGCTTTATTTATAAACCTTCCAAAAAGGTTTTATACTAAACATTGTTAGCGCCTTATTTTTTATCGTGTTTATAGCACGGCAATGATATAAATTATGTTACCCCGAAATCTGGCCACTTAAAATAAAGTCTATGTGTATTACCAAAATGATTATATTACAGGTGCGAGCAGAGAGTTTAAAATTAGAATGGGGTTTAGGTTTCTACCTATAGAACCTGCGCGATCTACCAATCTGTGATTATCCGCCTGTTTCCCACAAAATACATACATATCATTGATTGAGGTAGGTCCATCTGTACGTTTCTCAATATAATATACATAAGTAAACAAACAGCAATGATGTACCTCGACCTATGTTTTGTTACCTAAACTTTTTATTTATGTACTGTAATTGCAATTCCTTAACTTATGCAGATTGCCTTGAACTGGGCTTAATTTAAATTCTCGCACTTTGTACTTACCCACGTATTGTTCATATGTTATATGACTTATTACACATTGGGTGAGCGGGAATTGCATGATTTAATTCCCCCATCTCCGTTTCACCATCGGACGACCCGTCGTACGGCGAGTTTCCACCCTTACGTTGTTAACACCACTACTGATACCACTGTTTTGCCAGCGGCGGTGCTTCCGTCGGACTACAATTTGAGTGCCTTTAAGGCTACAGTGAATAGGCTCTTAATAAACTAGTGCGCTTTACCATCAACGATTGCGAGGCGGAATTGCAGTCAAGTGTTTGTGTGTCAAGTTTATAATTTATAAAAGAAAAATTACATATTCCCTCTTATTCATAAACGCTGCTTAGAGTTAACTAGTGATTAACAGTGTTTAACCATACATTTTTGACGTTTGCATGTCATTACCCGACTACGGCAAAGCAAAAGGAGGGTTATGATTTTGACAGGCTATGTATGTACTTATTCGAATTCGACAAATGACATTATCATTAGAAGCGTCTTAATTGTCTGCTGGTTATAGGCTATATGGAATTTCACAAAATCTAATGTGGCGCCCTCTAGCGGACCAAACATACAGAGTAAAAAAATAAAGATAAGATAAATATGCCATGTTTGGTATCATTTGAAAGCGCTTTACTTGTACATTTTGAATATATATATATTTTTTTTTTTAATAATTATAAACTAGTGCTTGACTGCAATCCCGCCTGATGGTAAGCAGTGACCCAATCGTTGATAGTAAAGCGCACTAGTTTATTAAGCCTATTCACTTAAAAAACTTAGGAATAAGAAGGATGACGGCAGTTGAACGAGGTGATGCAATGTTAAACCCAAGACCAACACGACCAAACGATGCTGCGCTAGAGGGAGATTGATCTGGAGACTCTCCACGACCAAATTCCCGAGACAACAACATTTGGCGCATCGTACCCGCCACACATCGCAACACAACTGCTCAGACCCGTCCTCCGTACGGCTTCACCAGACATCATGCCGGAACACGACGATATATATATTACTAGCATTTGCTTGTGACTTTACCTGTATTCATGGGCTGATTGCATATAATTCACATCTTTTCGTTCATAGATAGCTTCTTTACTACTTATCAGAATAAGACCACTGCAGAACCATTAGAAGGGCCTTGATATTTTGTTGGTTATGAGCTATAAAGCTTGTCACCAAATTTAGTATTACGCCCTCTAGTGGACAAAAAGTAAAATAAATATACCGTATTTGGTATCATTTGAAAGAGCTTCACGAGTACTTTATGTTTGTACATAATCCCGAGTAATTCTTCGTAGAATTTTGAATGTAAACCAGGGTTTGGTAAACGGAGCGATGGGAGTGTGCAATATGCGCTGAAGTATGCAATATTCACTATGTAGAGATAAATTTTCATGTTTGGAAAGGCGTAGTCACACGTTACATACCTACCGTAGCATTTGGATAACGTGTGACTGCGGTTTTCCAAACATGAAAATTTATCTCTACATAGTGAATATTGCATAGGTACTTCAGAATAGTATTGTATGACATTATTGTCAATTTACAACGAAGGCATCTTGGTAGAGTATACTGTGTCCATTTACTTGCAACTACATTAGCAACTTTGTTCAGTTCAGTATTCTGAAAATCTTGTTTTATACTTTTTCAGCGTCGTTTTTTGTCGTAGTTGGGTTTTAGTTTTTTTACTTTTTATTATTTAACTTTATCGTTGTCTATAATAAACACCATAGTGTTTAAGGGGTTTACCTATTGATAAACTATGATTAAAGTTAAGAGTCTCTAGTGGTGCTTTGTCTATACAAACGTATTCCGCTGTTTTCTTCGTAGATAACGCTTTTAGAGCAATTTTTTTCTACAATTTTACACCGTGATTATACGTGCCCCTATCATTTAAATTTTTCCATACCTTAATTAATAAAAGAAATATGATAGGTACTTCAAAATCCTGAAAAATAACCCATTTTTACCGCGATGTTCAGACGACTATTAGACAAGCGTGATAAGTTTTTGACAAAAAAGAAAATAATAAAAGCATAGATATACTTTTCCTCTAAATTTTGATATAAAAATTATTGAGATCAGGCATGTTTTGAAAAAGAAAAGAGCGGTATACGAAATATCTTTTGGTCAACGTTTTAGGTTAAATCAGCCTGAACTGCAACTGTCCTTTTCGCACTTTACCGGGAGAGGTTGGAAGCAGCGCGACGGAAATAGTTTCTTCAAATACCTATTTTTCAAATTCCTCGGCACTAGAATCCCCTCTTAAGTGTAAACTTAAATTTAGTTTTTTTAAGTACGAGTTTTTCTCGTCAGAGTTATCTTAGTAGTCCTGCCGACAGCGGCCTTCCAGGCTGGGATAAAGGCCTCCTCCAATCGTAATCTTTTCGAGACTAGTTCGCACCTAAAGTCGATCATATGTAAACTGATATTGTTGGGCAGGACTTGGCATAAACAGCGCTTCGATCGTAATCTTCGGTAAACCAAACTCCTTTCTCGGCGAAGGCAGTTAACGTAAGTTCAGGTTCTTAAAATAATGTGACGTAATCAAATGAGAGGTCATTTGTTGATTTCCCGATTCCAAATCAAAATCAAAAGTCATTTATTAAAATTAGGCCGAGAATCAGCACCTTTTGAACATCAATATTACATAAGACAGTCCGCCCAAAACGTCTGCCCTTCGCCCCTTTTTAGTGCTTTCACTGGGAAGAAGAAGTGACGGAACAAACGTCCCAGCAGCACAGCTAACTGTTCATTTAAAAAAACACATGACTTTATCAATACCATGTATAGTAATGAACACAACAACAATAAAATTATTTACCATATGTAGCGGGCATATGGTTACGTCAAAATACCAGCCAAGCAAAAAATAATAATTAAAATATCATTAAAATGAAAATTTAAATAAGTAAAAACTTATTACCTACCTAAATAAAAGCCCCAGGTGTAAAGGGCGTGACAGCTCACATATTTATGTATTGTAAAAAAAGACAATTATATGATCTCATAAACCTGTCAGTACCTAAGCTAATTCTGGAGAAAGAACACAAACATTGTCTTGAGTAAATCAGAGCAACCAGCTATTATTATCATTTAAATAGTCGTTTATGGAATAATATGCCTTTGAACAAAGGTTGGATTTGATTTGTGCTTTAAATGCATTGTAAGGCAAGTATAGCATAGCAGGGGGTATCTTGTTATAAAAAGTTATACCAAGCCCAACAAGAGTTATGAACCTTTTGAAGATGGTGAAAAGGGGCAAATCAAATCAAATCAAATCAAATCAAATGATTGCATTATTTGTGAAGACTAATCTGCACTTATTTGTCAAATTATCAGACGTTAAAAAAACTCCAATGCGTGCTAAATATTTAAATCAGTTGTGTCACACAAAATGTAAAACAGCTCTAATGTACAAAAGTTTCTTTGGCATCGCTCCAAGAATATATAATAAAATACCTGATCATATAAAAAAATTACCTGTACCCGAGTTCAAGAAAACTTTACAAAGAATTTTAATTGACAAATGTTATTACACGGTTGACGAGTTCTTGAACGATCAAGTTTTTTCTAATTTCTGACCTAATTTTTTGACATTATTTAATTTTTATTTTTGTGAACTTTAAAAAACTATGACTATTACATATTTGTATGTCTCACCAAAGACAAATCATAGCGCACTGTACATTTTGTCTTTAAGATCTGTATTTTTTTGTTACCTATGTTTTACAAATAATAAATGATTTGATTTGATTTGATTTGAAAAAATGTGTTCGCCTATTAGGGGGCTGGTCGTTCACCGAGTCTCAAAAGTTCCGCCTTGGAGTTTGCCAATGATCGATAGAGCGCATTATTCTGAATGTTAGAAGACAGAACAGTAACCGCTTTACTGTTCTGTCTTTTAACCCTAGACTCCAAAACTGAAAAAAGCTACGGATGCGACTGAAACTAACGCTGAGATAATGATGATGAATGATCATATTAAAAGACAGAACAGAATTCGGAACTCCACGTTGCATTCCAAAATAAGCATAATAGATGTAGGAAAGAAGGCTGCCAAGCTAAAATAGGATTGGGGGCTCACTTCCGTCGTATGCACGATGACCGATGGGCAAAAGCATACAATAGGTGTCCGAAATTTAAGGCCTTAAAAGCAAGCTGGCAGCCCAGAAAGAGAAACATACCGCAGTGGCTAGTTTAACGTGGCGCGGGAAAAGAGTTCCTAGTCGTTTTTTGGGAGGCCTAAGCCCAGCAGTGGGACAGTATAGGCCAAAAAAGAAATTTAAAAAAAAATTAGATAGAGATATTTTCATTACAATTATGATATGAAGTCATCATTTGTTTCATTACAAGTCCGATATGCCGTTACTCACCTATTACGTCTGTGCCGTCACAATAAGCCGACAGGCACGTTCCCACTTGGTGGCTCCTCTATGATAACCTAATCTTAGCTCTAGACAAACGCTTATTATTTGACTGCCCGTTGGAGTGCGGTGTTTTCCAGAGTGAATCACTTTTGTGACATCTTACGATATGAGTAATTTATTGGCAGGTTTAAGAATCGTCGAAAGAGACACGGTACTCAGTATTTTTAGTGAATGACTGTATAATTCCGGCAAAAAAAAAAATCACAATACACAAAAATACTTCATGTTAACTACACACCTAATGGCAATTCCTCTATTTTATTTTGAAAAACACTAATAAAGAAAAAACAGTTAGTTTTACTTCTCTTACCTTTGATAAGAGCATGATCTGAGATGGCCTGCGCCTGTCCATACAGAGTAACGCACGCTCCATACGCTCGCACGTCAGAACCCTCGTAATGTGAACCGCATTGTTAATGAGTCAATGTTTATGTTACCCTTGTTCATTATGCTATACGCTTTATTATGGTGTTTCAACTCAAGATAATCACATTCCTGAATCGTTACTCTTGCAAATTTAGCTATTATCTGTGGGTTGCGTGACGTAGACATAACGTCATAACAATGAACATTTTTGAAGTTAAAGATGTGTGTTCATATCTCAGTAGGCGGTGAAAATTAACGCCATGTTATCGCCCCACTCCGCCTAAATTCACAAGTTAGTGATCGTTCGAGGGATCGGATGCAACATCCACAAACTACAAGAGTAGCACTGTGTCGTCTGGACGTGAATAAGGCTAATGGTCCAGATGGTATACCAGCGATTGTTCTTAAAGCATGTGCCCCCAGTTGTCTCCTGTATTGACACGCTTGTATCGCCTCTCATTTAGGACTGGTATAGTGCCCAAGTCCTGGAAGCTTGCCAACGTGCTTTGTCTGTCCGCGTACTGCACTGTCTATCAGGCGGAGCTTCTGGCTATTTGTAAAGCCACGAGCGTCATCCTCAAGGGTAAGGAGTTGACCTATGGTCTATACAGCGACTCGAGAGCCGCATTGGAGACGGTCGTTAACCATGGGTCACTCCACCCACTGGCCGTGGAGACGAGGGAGAACCTGCGGAAAGCCTTGGCTCTGGGCAAGGCTGTGTCATTGTACTGGGTCAAGGCCCATGCGGGACTCCCGGGGAACGAGCGTGCTGATGATTTGGCTAAGGAGGCGGCTCTGGCATCGAGAAGGAAGCCTGACTACGACCAGTGTCCCATATCGTACGTGAAGCGGCTTATACGTCAGTCATCATTGGATGAATGGAACAGTCGGTATATAGCCGGGGACACTGCGTCGGTCACTAAGATGTTCCTTCCCGATGTCAGAGTGGCTCACCGCTTTGTACTTAAGGTCAAGCCCGAGGGGAAGCTCACCCAGATGCTGACGGGGCATGGTGGATTCTCCCAGTACTTAAGCCGGTTTAAGTTAAAGGAGAGTCCATCATGCGTCTGTGAGCCAGGCGCCGTAGAAGATGTCGTGCACATTCTCGTCGTATGCCCGATTCATTCAGTGCAGAGGTTCAGCCTGGAACAGAGTCTAAGGTTAAGAATAAGTAGGCAAAATTTGTGCGATTTACTTACAAATAAGAATAGCCAAAACCAATTTATAGATTACTGCACAACTATATGTAAATTAGTAAATAATAGAAATAAGTAGATATATAAGTTTGTTAAACTATATATTTGAAAATATATAAAAGTTAGCAAAGTGTTGTTATTAGATAAATAATTAAGTAGACAGTAAGTGTGTAGAAATAAGTAATAGTAAGTAAGATTGTAGTAAGTAGGGTAGATGAAGCAAAGAATGTAACAAAAGCAAAAACCTAAATGTAAATAAATAGACCTATAATAAGAAAGTAATAAATAGAAGTAAGAAAAGAATAAATAACTGTCATGTAGTACTAGTATATAAGATAATGATAGTTAGTATATTATGTATGTTAAAAATAAACAAAGATAAAGATCGGGCTAGCCGAAAAGGAATAAAATAAATAAAGTTAGGAGATCCCCTCCCGTAGTAGTACAATCCTGGAAGGAAATCCGGGTTCCCCAAGTAGCATAGCTCATAATGCCCTGTGATTATACTGGGCATAAATTAAAAAAAAAGAAAAAAAAAAAGCTTGCCAACGTGCAGCCCGTGCCAAAAAAGGGTAGTCGTGCCGATCCCACCAACTATCGGCCGATTTCGATCACCTCCATACTTTGCAAAGTTATGGAGCGTGTGTTGAAGTCGTGCCTCTTGGCATAGGTAACGATCTCCTCAGTGACCGACAGTACGGGTTTCGCCGCTATCGGTCAACTGGGGACCTACTAGTGTATGCCACTCACTTGTGGGGCGAGGCCCTCGAGAGAAATGGGGAACCGATTGCTATCTCCCTGGATGTCTCGAAGGCCTTCGACCGGGTATGGCCTTTTGAGTAAGCTTCCAGCGTACGGCGTTTCCCCTGGACTGACTGGCTGGGTAAAAGACTTCCTGACTGAACGGTCCCTCCGAGTCGTTGTCGACGGATGCTCATCTGAGCCCATGTCGACTAATACCAGTGTTCCTCAGGGGTCTGTTCTCTCTGCAACTCTGTTTCTGCTGCATATTAACGATCTGCTGATTCCCGGTATCTATGGGTATGCAGATGACAGCACAGTTGTGAAGAGATACCTGCCGGATGCTCGGGCTAGTAGGGAATCAATCCGGTCCGAAAGAGAGGCTATGGTAGAGCGAACGAGTGTTGCATTACAGGCAGTCTCCGAATGGGGGAATGCCAATCTTGTCGCATTCAATGCCGCCAAAACACAGGAGTGTCTTTGCACCGCCAAAAGGAGCCCGTTCACCTTGGCTCCTACTTTTCGAAATGTATCCTTGGAGTGTACCGACCGCCTTCAGCTTTTGGGAGTTTATATTTCCTCAAACCTAAACTTTGGGCGGTTCATTGAGTCCAAGGCCAAGGTGGCTGCCAGAAAACTTGGCGGTACTTCAGACCAGAGCAGCTTCTAATCATGTACAAAGCACAGGTCCGTTCGTGTGTGGAGTACTGCAGCCACATTTGGGCTGGTGCTGCTAAGTGTCACCTGGTCACTTTGGATTCGGTGGAGAGGCGGGCGAGGAGCCTGATTGGTGACCCTGATTTAACTCGAGACGGTCTCCAAAGCCTAGAGCACAGGCGTAGAGTAGCCAGCCTTTCGGTGTTCTATAGAATACATTTTGGGGAGTGTGCGAGGAAATTGCATGATTTAATTCCCTCATCTCCGTTCCACCATCGGACGACGGAAACTCGCCGTACGACGGGTACGGCGAGTTTCCACCCTTACGTTGTTAAGACTACTACGATCCGGACGAAGCGTTTCGCCTCCTCCTTTATATCGCGTACATCAAGGGAGTGGAACAACTTGCCGGCGGCGGAGTTTCCGTCGGAATACAATTTGAATGTCTTCAAGGCTAGAGTGAATAGGCTTTTAATAAACTAGTGCGCTTTACCATCAACGACTGTGTCACTGCTTACCATCAGGCGGGATTGCGGTCAAGCGCTAGTTTTTAATTTAATAAAAAAAAAGTACCTACAGACGATAGCACATCAAGCTACTACAATCTGTCAGATTTTTGATTGGATTTTCAACTTTATCACTGAAGCAGGCTAAGGCTCAAGGTTCATTGGGAATATTTGACAGTTTCGTGTAGCTTAACCAGCTGTCGTCCTTATAAAACATCTGGGGTGGAATCTATTGACTATTCTTGGAAGTGGCCATTTAGACGAGAACCTTAAGGTGACTGATGTCTACTAAGATGCCAGAATGTTAAGAAGGAGGAAGCTAGTCCTGTCTCTTAGCTCTCTTAACATAGGATAAAGGAGAAACAGAAAGAAGAAAGCAATCGTTTTCGTTTAGTGTGAGTGGCGTCGTACTATCTAATATCTAAGTTAGGTCCAGCCATATAGAAGAAAAGGTATATAGGTACTATATATCGTTCCAACTAGACACTGTGGCCCATATCTGTGTTGGAGTTAACAGAATTTATTCATTTTCGAATAGAAAGTATAATGAAACCACTGAAAGCCCAAACACAAAGGTACTATAACAAATACCTGGCTCATGCTGCTGCAGCAACCACCTTCGTCTATATCAGTGTTTGGTATTTAGGTCGCGGAGAGTAATGTAATAACATCAACAAGAAACAACCATTTGTTTGGCATTTTGGCTATTGAAAATAGATAATGACAGCTGTTGGCACGAGTTTTCACATAGGAAACCAATTTACTAGCTGTTTACACGATTGTGCAAAAGCGAGCGATGCCCATAAAAGGTTAAGCGTAGGTGAGGCGCACGACCGGATCGCGGGTCGAGGTGGGCCAAGGCGAGTCGAAATGGGTCGAGATGGATAAGGTGGGTCGAGGTGGGTCGCGGAGGCGGCGGCGCGGGTCATACGCGGCGTACGTGGTGTTATTTTTATACTCCAGCTTCATATTTAGTTCAATCCACCGTTATAGCAAAGAGTGTAAACACTAGGCTTTAATTAGGAACAGTTGAACGTTACACATGCGCGTGGGACGCGGGGCAGATTGATGGGCGCCGAACGCCGTTTGTTTTGTATTGCGCGGGAAGTCAGACGTGTTTGTTTTGCCACATACGATTTAGTGAAAATTCACTAAGACCGCTGACAGACGCCGTTTTATATCCGAAACTTTAGCTTATTAGTTTGTATTCAACACATTGCTATATATAAAGGAATTCAGGGCTTAATATAACTCTCCGATATTTTTATTCGGACACCAAAATAGCAGGTGGAATTTGTAGAAATTGAGGGTAATTGCTTTTCAACTATAAACGAAAGGCAAATAAATAATTAGGTATGGAAATAAGTAACGACTAGTTTATTTCTTCAGAGTTAACTAACGACTGACTCGGCGGAAAGTTTTTAACTAGATGGAGCGGATAGCGTCATGCTGGGAGATCTGTTACATCAGTACTTAAATCTATATCTTATGAGTGTATCATAAAATAAATAGGAGAACCTACCGGGCACACAGGGGCCCATTGATGTTGGAGGTATCTAAAGTGGTTTATAATCATCCATAATCTATAAAAAACACATTTTAGGCAATTATTGTCGTCAGTTGTGGATCAAATAAGCAAGGTATATATCGTAAATAAAAAAGAAAATTCGCTTATTAAAAATAAAAACATTTTCCAAAAAAAAAGAAAAACAAAACTACAAAGTGAAAATAATTTCGGAAGTCGGTGTCAAAAACGAGTAAGTACATATATATATATATTTTTATAACTTATAAACTAGCGCTTGACCGCAATCCCGCCTGATGGTAAGCAGTGATGCGATCATTGATGGTAAAGCGCGCTAGTTTACATATATATATATATATTTTTATAACTTATAAACTAGCGCTTGACCGCAATCCCGCCTGATGGTAAGCAGTGATGCGATCATTGATGGTAAAGCGCGCTAGTTTATTAAGAGCCTATTCACTCTAGCCTTGAAGGCACTCAAATTGTAAAGTGACGGAAAGACCGTCGCTGGCAAATTGTTTCAGTCCCTCGATGTACGCGGTATAAAAGAGGAAGCGAAACGCTTCGTCCGGGTCGCAGTGGTGTCAACAACGTAAGGGTGGAAACTCGCCGTACGACGGGTCGTCCGCTGGTGGAACGGAGATGGAATTAAATCATGCAATTCCCTTGCACACTCACCAGAATGCATCCTATAGAAGACCTAAAGGCTGGCTACTCTACGCCTGTGCTCCAGACTTTGGAGACCGTTTCGAGTTAAGTCTAGGTCGCCAATCAGCCTCTACGCACGCCTCTCCACTGAATCCAAAGTAGCCGGGTGACATTTTGCAGCGCCAGCCCAAACGCGGCTGCAGTACTCCAATCACGAGCGGATCTGTGCTTTGTACAACCTTAAAAGCTGCCCCGGTGTGAAGTACCGCCGGACCTTTGCGATAACGCCAAGTTTTCTGGCAGCCAACTTGGCCTTGGACTCAATAAACCGCCCAAAGTTAAGGTTCGAGGAAATCTCTACTCCCAAAAGCTGAAGGCGGTTGGTGCACTCCAAGGATACATTCTGAAAAGTAGAAGCCAAGGTGAACGGGCTTCTTTTGGCGGTGAAAAGACACGCCTATGTTTTGGCGGCATTGAATGCTACAAGATTGGCATTGCCCCATTCGGAGACTGCCTGTAGTGCAGCACTCGTACGCTCTACCATAGCCTTTCTTTCGGAACGGATTGTTTCCTTACTAGCCCGGGCTTCCGGCAGGTATCTCTCCACAACTGTGCTGTCATCTGCATACCCATAGATACCGGGCATCAGCAGATCGTTAATATGCAGCAGGAACAGAGTTGCAGAGAGAACAGACCCTTAAGGAACACCCGTCCGATGAGCATCCGTCGACAACAACTCGGAGGGACCGTTCAGTCAGGAAGTCTTTTACCCAGCCAGTCAGGCCAGCGGAAACGCCGTACGCTGGAAGCTTACTCAAAAGGTCAGCGTGCCATACCCGGTCGAAGGCCTTCGAGACATCAAGGGAGACGGCAATGGCTTCCCCATTTTTCTAGAGGGCCTCGCCCCACAAGTGAGTGGCATACACTAGTCGGTCCCCAGTGGACCGATTGCGCCAAAAACCGTACTGTCACACACGTGCACGCGTGCGGACACGTGTGTTGTATGTAGATACATATACAAAAACCAAAGACACCAACTTCCGAAATTGGTTATATTTTACTTTGTAGTGTTTTTTGTGTAAAGTTTTTTTTTTACACTTTTTAATGGGAAAAGTACTATCTAGCTGCATCTGGTCAGACTGGATGCTGACGCCAATATAGTTGTGAAAAGGCCTGCAAGCAAACGACGTAATTTTGCTTACATTGATTTTATCCGTAATTTTAGTTTAAAAACTAAACGACTGAACCGATTTCTATAAAATTCCTATGGGACCAAAGTGAAAGTATGAGCATTGCTAGAGATGCGATTACGCAACTTAAATTCAGTCTCTTGATTTTAATTGATTGTTGCATAAGCATGACGATTAGGTAGTGGTTGTCCTATGTTAAACTTCAATGCTGTAAATTATTCAGGAATTCCCTCGACTGTCTATAGTCTTCATAATGAGATCTACTATAGTCTTTAATTTTAACCCATGTGGGTGCAAAGTTCTCATCAATATAAATGAATAAAGTCCAAAGACAAAGTAGCTATTGTAAACGGTTGAGGAGTTCCCTTAACTGTCCATCCTCTTCATCAGGGGTATTATCCCTAATAACAATCATAATCCATCTAGGTGTAAAGCTTTTATCAACACAAATTAATCAACCACAAACACAAGGTAGCTGCTGTGAATAGTTGAGGAGTTTCCGCAGACCTTTATTAAATTGTAGTGCTTTAAAATACTCAATGATAAAACTTAGAAATGCTTTAGTCGCCCCTACGATTTTTGAAACCTCCCCTTGATTTCTCTGGTCTTCCATGGTCCTGACTTGATTACTATGAGACCACCTGGGAAGTATACCCTATCAAATAATAAACGGTGAACAGACATAAAAAAAGAAAAAAAAGATTCCGACGAATTGTCCTTTTTTTGAAGTCGGTTATAAATAGTTTTTAATTTGATAGATTTGTTTATGTAACCTGATAATTGTACTAAAAACTTACTTTATTATACCGATATATCACTTTGTTTCAGTATCACAACGGAGCAAATAAAAACGGACCAACTATCGCCCCCTTGTGAATATTATTTACGCGTCAAAAGAACCTTGCAGCACTCTAGTTAGAACTAGTCGAAAGCTCAATGCCTATAGGGAGTGTTATGCTAACCTGAATTTAACTGAGTTATGGAAGTTAGATGGAGGACGGCAACGGCTCTGTGAAAATACTGATATACAGCAGCATCTGTTTAGTTTAAAAGCCAACCCCAAGTTTTAAAAAGGCTAGTGTCGGTAAACTTCCCTTTAACAAAAATGCCATCTCGATGTTATTCCATTTTCTAGCTGCATTCATATTAGTATCCTTTCATCGTGCATATCTTCCTTTATTCTTACGGCCACCAATATTTCCCGGGTGTCCATGGAAAATCCCCGGCTGGCCACTCTCAGTTGCACACGAAAGGTGCGAATTTGAGCACACTGAAAATACTTCTGTTATTACTCATTAAACCAGAAACAAATTCCTACAGGTAACACGCAAATACACGTTACACGAAATTCAATTTAACATTTCGCCCACGTGCAGCTCCTGGGCCGCGGGGTCGATCAAAACAAGTTATTTTCTTTGTTGGAAAAAAAAAGATAAAAATAAACCGGTATTTTAAGCGGTCATGTGAGTAAATAGGGTAATGAAACCGTAAATTGTGCAGGGTGAGGAATCTGGGAAACACAGCTTCTTATAGTTGTATTGTTGTTCGGAAGGTCGCGAGTCGCGGCGTCATATTAGTGTTCTTTGGTCAGCCTTTTTTTTTTGTTTTGTCTGCGAAAACATCAAATGACCTAGACTTTTACTGATTAAAAACCACCCGTGTTTCTTCGGTCTATCGGTCTTCGTGGACCCCGTCACGATGTGCTGACATCTGTTTGAGGCGCGCGTGAAACACACCGCGCAGTTCACTCGTGGCCGGGAGCTCTCTGTTGTCTCCCGATCAGGGTCTCTCCTGCGGCGGCTAGTGGCGTGAGGGCGCTGGGATTCTCGCTCCCTCAAGCACTCCGCCTCCTCCTTTGCCAGCATCACTGCTTCGCAGAAGGAGGTAACGACCTGCCATGCCCTCTCGCTCCGGATCTCGAGCCGGAACCGAAAGATCGCCGCCGATCGCCGCCACGAGGACTCGACTGTCCTCTACCCAAGCCGGGCAGACCTCCACCGTATGCTCCACCGTGTCTTCTTCTTTGATCAGGCTCTGTTTAGTTAACTATTGTTACATATACTTCAAATTAAGACTTAAAGATTTAGAAGGTTTAGTGAATCGACCTTTGGGATAGATACCCGTACCTACTACTTACTTATCCCTACCACTATTCCCAACTATGTTAACATCACCTCCCATTCTAACCGGACGTGGCTCAGTACGAATATTTTACACGGACCGACTATCTAGCTGACCTAAGTAAGACTGGTTGCCATACTTACGGGCTTCTGACGACTGTCACAACTTTTGATTCCCACGAAAGAGAGCTGAGACCTAATAAAATAATCCGTGGCTCTGGCGCACAGGCAAGTGAAGAAATACGGGTGTTTTAGTCATTAAAAGTCTGACACGCCCTTCCGCTCCGCCCAGAGCGGGAGAGGTCATTTGATGATTTCCCGTCCAAAAAAACCTAATAAATAAATTCTTAACAAGCCTCCCGAGGCACGGAAGAGTCTTGGTATGTAACCCATCTATGGACCAACCGCAGCAATATGTGCATCATCGTCATCATCATCATTATTTCAGCCGAAAGAAGTGCACTGCTGGACGTAGGCCTCCCCAAAGTATCTCAGCGACGACCGATCCTACGCCTCCCGCTTCCAGCGGTTTCCCGCAAACTACACCAGGTCGTCTGTCCACCTTGTCGGGGGCCTGCCCACGCTGCGTCTGCCGGTGTGTGGTCGCGACTCAAGAACCCGTCGGCTCCATCGGGTATCGGTCCTACAGGCAATGTGCCCGGCCCACTGCCACTTAAGTGTTGAAATCGCTCGTTCTTCTGCGGATCTCCCCATTCCTCATCCATACTATCCATACTAATATTAACTCTGTCTGTCTGTCTGTCGGTCTGTCTGTCTGTCTGTCTGTCTGTCTGTCTGTCTGTCTGTCTGTGTGTCTGTTACGCTTTCCCGCTTAAACCTCTCAACCGATTTTGATGAAATTTGGCACAGACAATCTTTAGACCCCGAGAAAGATCATAGGCTACCTTTTATCCCGGAAAAATTTGATGTTCCCGAGGGAAATCTAAAAAGCGCGATATAACCGAACTCCATGCGGGCGAAGCCGCGGGCGGAAAGCTAGTAATATTATAAATGCAAAAGTAACTCTGTCTGTCTGTCAGTCTGTCTGTCTGTCTGTTACGCTTTCCCGCTTAAACCTCTCAACCGATTTTGATGAAATTTGGCACAGACAATCTTTAGACCCTGAGAAAGAACATAGGCTACTTTTTATCCCGAAAAAATTTGATGTTCCCGAGGGAAATCTAAAAAGCGCGATATAACCGAACTCCACGCGGGCGGAAAGCTAGTAAATAATATATGCGTCTGTTGTTATTTACCTAGAAACCCCTCAAAGAACTTCGACTATCTAGTTTACTATAGACTTATTTTTTTTTTAATTACTTGGATAGTGACCTATTCTTCATAGTTCCACATTACAGTACTACCTACGTTTTTGTAATTTTTTAAATAATTTATTTTATTTTAGTCTTTTTCTTTTTAGTTATAAGTATATTCTTAGCAGGCGTTAGTACAACATCCCAATTACGTTGGAATTTAACTTAATTTTTAATTTTATGTCCTACTTTACCTGGAGGAGTAAAGGATAGGGTAATATATTTCTAAAAATATATATATAATCAATTAGGTATAGTTCCAAATAAACAATTTTAAAACACTTTTACTTTCATTTTTTTTTACGGTTCCTTTTTTATATTCTTTATTGATTTAATATCATGGGTATGTTTTTATTATTGTTTTTCATAATTTTAGAATTTTTATATAAATACTTAGTCACTGTAATCGAAAACTGAAAAGAAAATTAATAATAAACCTATTCGACGATATTCCACTTGACATATTTTATTGATTTTTTTTATTTCCATTTTCACAATATGGCGTTTCATGGTCGCCATTTTGGATTTTCATTATTTCCATGTCTTTACTCTTTAGTGACACTCGGAGGACTAAGAGGAATCGATTGACGTATTTATAATAAAAAATTGACCCAGGCGTTTAGTCTGCATAATGCTTCATACGAACAAACATACATGATGAACACATTCACACGCTACTTTCCAGCGCGCGGTTAGGTAAAAAGCTGCTCAGCAAATTAGCCACGGATTCGATGTTAACTGATAGCGAACAACTTTTTTTTTATAAAATTATAAACTAGCGTTTGACCGCATTCCCGCCTGATGGTAAGCAGTGACGCAATCGTTGATGGTAAAGAGCACTAGTTTATTAAGAGCCTATTCACTCTAGCCTTGAAGACACTGAAATTTTAGTACGACGGAAACACCGCCGCTGGCACATTGTTCCAGTCCCTCGATGTACGCCGTATAAAGGAGGAGGCGAAACGCTTCGTCCGATAGTTAGCTAGCCGATAGCTCGCCGTACGACGGGTCGTCCGATGGTGGAACGGAGATGGGGAATTAAATCATGCAATTCCCTCGCACACTTCCCAAGATGCATCCTATAGAACACCGAAAGACTGGCTACTCTACGCCTCTGCTCCAGGCTTTGGAGACCGTCTCGAGTTAAATCAGCCTCTTCGCCCGCCTCTCCACTGAATCCATAGTTGCCAGGTAACACTTAGCAGCACCAGCCCAAATGTGGCCGCAGTACTCCACACACGAACGGACCTGTGCTTTGTACATCATTAGAAGCTGCCCTGGTGTGAAGTACCGCCGGACCTATAACGCCAAGGTTCCTGGCAGCCACCTTGGCCTTGGACTCAATGAACCGCCCAAAGTTTAGGTTCATGGAAATCTCAACTCCCAAAAGCTGAAAATGGTCGCTACATTCCAAGGATACTGTTCGAAAAGTAGGAGCCAAGGTGAACGGGCTCCTTTTGGCGGCGAAAATACACGCCTGTGTTTTGGCGGCATTGAATGTTACAAGATTGGCATTGCCCCATTCGGAGACTGCCTGTAGTGTAACATTCATTCGCTCTACCATAGCCTCTCTTTCGGACCGGACTAATTCACTACTAGACCGAGCATCCGGCAGGTATCTCTCTACAACTGTGCTGTTATCTGCATACCCATAGATACTGAGCAACAGCAGATCATTAATATGCAGTAGGAACAGAGTTGCAGAGAGAACAGACCCCTGAGAACCTTTGGGCATTAGTCGACATGGGCTCAGATGAGCATCCGTCGACAACGACTCGGAGGGACCGTTCAGTCAGGAAGTCTTTTACCCAGCCAGCTATCGTGTATTTAACACATTCACTGTCGCACTTAGAAACGTCACTTAAAATTAATTAACTAATGACTTTAACCACCTGTCAACAAGTTATTAGTGATAACTTTTATTTAGCCTTCTTTACAAACAACACTAGGGGAGCACAAGAAACAGAATTATAGTTAAGATGTTGTACCTAGACAGACAAGCGAAGGTTTAATAAGTGAGCACTCGAAGAGAATGAAGAAAACGATCAATAATTTTAAGTGGATCTCCAAATCAATCTTGATAACACGGTGATGCCGTGGTTGAGTGATCGACTACTACGCTGCGTGTCGAGGGTTCGATCCCCGCCCGGAACAAATATTTGTATGGCCTACTGGTAGTTGTTCCTGGTCTAGTTGTTTGTTTATGTGAGTTTATATGTTTGTAAACGCACCCACGATACAGGAGAAATTCCTAGTGTGGGGACAAAGTCTGTTTTTTCTTAAAGAAAATATAAAGGTTTTTCTAAACAACGATCGAAGATAAATGACTAAACTTTAAGCATAAAATGTAGATAGATATGGTAACAGTCATTCATCACCACTTAACTTTAAGCAACGTTTATGAAAAGGAGTCAGTTACCTATAGGTACCATCTCCTGATGTAGATTTGCTTCGGCATTAAAAATAAATTAATTACTTATTATAAGTGGGGAAGGTACCTACTAACTGCAGATAATTAAATAACTGACACAATAAGGCAGTTACTTTCGTTTTGATTGATTGGATTTGTGTGTTTTTGTTAGGATTTGTCTTTGAATAGCGGAAATCTGTGACTGCTTTATCAACACTTAGCCGGTAAGTGGTGTAATATTGCAGATGGAAGTGATACAGCAATGATTTTGCCCATTTCTGATCCGGGGGTTAACCTGTCTCACTTCAAGATTTTCAGCGGAGGCAAGATCCGAAGTTATACTTCTATCATTGAGATTGTTACCAGTTGAACATGTGTATTAGGGGAGGGTTGTGTGACTGTAGATTTGAAAACATGTTTCAGTGTCAACGTATTAAGGTAATCACTATCCGCTTTATTTATAAACGTTACTCAAAAACAAGTGATAATTAGGATCGTTTAACCATACATTTTTTATTTTTAAACGTCTCTTAACTTACAGCTCCTACGTGATTAGCGAAGGCAATCAAAGGTAAGAAAGTACTAAGAGTGTGTTCCAGTAGGTATTAAAATGTTTAACCTATCTAAGACAGAGTGTTATGAATATGTTTGTTTTTCATATGTCAATTCTAGCGATCTTAGCAAACGAAAATCAGAACGTACTTATAAGTAAAAAAATAAAGGTTTTTGGCAAAGGGTATGCTGCTACCTAATTGAATGATTAAAGGAGATGTTTCAGAAATGTATGGAGCCTGGGTCAGCACATTGTACACTTAAAAAGTGTCATGGCTACCTTAATAAAGGGTTATCTCACTAGAAATCGTTTCAAATAATTAATTATATATACTTGTACTTGTATATTACTTAGCCTTATAAGTATTTTAATGTGACTAAGTTTCTAAACAGGGGAATAACTGGAATAGTTGGTAGGCATTCAACCGGAAGCGGGCCGGATACCGGGAGATCTTGCCGAACACATCACCAGGGTCGAGTTCAACGGGACGGATGGCATTCGCTCTGGATGACTTTCTCATTGCGCATTCGCAAGGCAAATGTTTTGACTAAAAGATTTCACAAGAAAATAGGCTAAGAGACCAGAACTGTAAAAGTAAAATGTTCTTTATACTAGCAATTAGCTACTTAAAATAGCTAGTATAGTTGAGGACAGGAGTAAAAAATGTAGTAGCCAATGTCCTATGTTCGTCTAAACATGACCAATCCGTGTACAATTCAACCAAATTCATTCAGATAGACAGAACTTAAAAAAATGGCCAAGAGCGTGTCGGGCCAAGCTCAGTGTAGGATTCTGTATTTTTCCGCCCGTCACAATAATTGAGCCCATGTTACATTGAGTTGACATACCTACTCCACCCCATCAACTCAGGAAAAATCTTTACAGCTCGAGCTTGAAGTAACCCAAAGTACAACGCCATCTCTCGGGAAATTGGGTTACACAGGGTGGCCCAACTAGTGACGTCAACAATTTTTTTTTTTAAATACCTCGTAACTGGGTGTATCCGCAAATACCCTATGTACCTATGTTCTGCGATTTTTCTTAGTTTTCGAGTTATCAATTTTTTTGTGTACCTACCTAATTTTACTAATTTCTGCCAGCGGGTTTCAAAAATTCTTATCTTTATTTGTAGTAAATATTTAGCAGTCTTTTTTGTGACATAATTTTCTTCAATGTTGTTCTAATAAAAAGAATAATTCAGCTTCCTGAAATTACTTAAAGTTACTCAAAAGAGGCTTGAAAGTTGAAATTTCAGTTTTAGTAGGATTTACTCAAACATTCAACTTCAATTTAAAAATACAAATGGAGTATTCATAGCTTCTGGCTAAGTTTAAAAACTCCGCATGCTTATAAACTAATAAAATAAAAAAAACTTATTCAGCCTATTTTTGTTATAATTAACTTTCGAAAGCGGAGACTAAAAATCATTGAAACACGATTAAAGCATTTAAAATTATTTTATCTACTTTTTATCATTGTTATGGTAAATTAAACTTAGCACGATGCCACTTCGATGCCACATGGAAGCCGCTTCGGTGCCCCATGGAAGCCGCTTCGGTGCCACATTGGTGCCTCTTCGATGCCGCTTCGGTGCCACTTCGATGGCACTTCGGTGCCACTTCAGTGTCACTTCATTAAGAAAATTATTATAAAAATTATACAACGTGTAACATAAAGGGTATATACATAACAAAGGCATGGCATCTTTACATAATATCAAACGATATTGGAAGGGTTTTTTAATCCTATCTCTTTATGTTAGGAAGTTATGAGGAAAAACACCGCCTGTGATAGGCTACTATCATACTAGTCGCACAGAGATATTGAAGACATTTATCGGATTTTGGCAAGTAACGTGACGGGTAACGAGTAGTTATTAACGTATGTAGTGTGCTGCCACGTTTGTTATGATTTGATTTTAAGAAACACACGAAACCGAAAATTTGGTACCAATTTTTGAGTATTTTATTTTGAGTTGAAACCCTTCCGATATCGTTTGATATCATCTAAAGATGCCATGCCCTTGGTATGTATATACCCTTTTTGTTACACGTTGTATACCTACAAAGCTGAGAAATAAACAATTTATTTATTTACTGCCACTTCAGTACCTCTTCGATGCCATTTTTAAGTATGATTTACCATAACAATGATAAAAAAAATTATTATAACAACATTAAAGAAAATTATGTCACAAAAAGCGACTGCAAAATATCTACTACATTACCACTATTATTTAACCACTTTATCGGCGTGATTGATTAGCATATTAGTAGGTACAGTCAGAAGCAAAAATATGTATACATTGCCAAGGCTCCAAAAATATGTAAACATCTTCGACTTAAGACGAAGTGTTCAACTTGAAGAGCATAAAATTGTAGCCACCGGTTCACATCATAAATATGTATACGCTCATTGCTTAATTAATTTATGAACGAACGCGTGAATACATGCTATTGATGGAAGCGTGCATACATAGTATTGTTCCTTTCGTGGTGGGCATAAATTAATGAAGCAATGAGCGTATACCTACATATTTATGATGTGAACCGGTGGCTACAATTTTATGCTCTTCAAGTTGAACACTTCGTCTTAAGTCGAAGATGTACATATACAGAGTGGTGCTGACAATACGACAATAAATGAAAACACGAACAATGGTGGTTTATATGAATAATGCTAAACCATAGAAATAAACCTAGTATCAAAAATAAAAAAATGAAAATTTCAAACAAACTAAATCGCATAATATTGCAAACGGATAGAACATCCTTTAAAAATATCGGTTCACTGATCTGGTCGGCGACAGCGCGATCATAAATGATATACTATAACTGAGCGCGGTCCTGTATCGACTTGCTTTTTTTGCGCCATTATTATTAAAGTTTGGTAGAAGCGCTTCCTTATCAACATGTACATCATGTAGAAAATGTGAAAAATGAATGCATGATTTCTTATTTTTTATTTATGATTTCTTATGGGTAAACTGAGAATGTGTTGAGGTACACGATGTTTAATTTATTGTCGTATTGTCAGCACCACTCTGTATAGCTATGCTTGCATAGCCATAGCATAGTTTTCAATCCTTTTTTATGTAATATACGTACCTGCTTCTTTGCCTTACCGATGACTTTGTCTAAAGGGTCATAAAATAAACAATGACAATAACAAGAAACTCATTTATTCTCTTGAAAGCTTAATTATGATAAGTTACACGTATTAATTACAATGTACAAAAAGTATAGAATCGTTTAAGTATGAAGTTATTAACAGTGACTGTGCCTTTCGGAATCATAAACATCATAAACATCTGTTACGGATCACGGAAACGAATCACAGATAAACATTTCTGTTTCAATATACCTAATAATACGAAAAGGTTTGATAATGAGGTAATCGACTTAGACATTTAACAAGTGGGAATCGTTTCAGGTCATCACGATTGATTAACACTTGTCTAATTACCTTGGTCACTAGATACTGGTTGGCTTGTACAAATATTTTGGAAGGAGTCTGACTAAACAGTGTACTGCGATGTCATTTTCTTATGGTTTGACTGTCGCACCGTGCCTTAGGACTGCGCGGCGAGGCGGGGTCCTGCGCATATACCGTGGCTCTTAGCGCATAGTTTTATTCAGTAAAAGTCCGCCTAAAGCGGGAGAGCTCATTTGATGATTGCCCATCTAATAAAGGAGCTATCTATTGGAGTTACATTTTTAACAATCTCCCTCTAGCGCAGCATCGTTGGTCGTATTGTTGGATTTAACATTGCACCACCTCGCTCAACTGCCGTCTTCCTTCCTATTTACTAAGGTTTTTTAAATGAATGGGCTTAATAAACTAGCGCGCTTTACCATCAACGATTGCATCACTGCTTACGATCAGGCAGGATTGCAGTCAAGCGCTAGTTTATAATTATAAAAAAAAAATAGGTCAGTAGGACCATAGGATATAAAATGTTGGTACAGGCAGGTATGCCTTTGTAAAAATGTTCTCACGAATCTAATGGGTGTTAAATTTTAAGATCCGGTATCATGTGAATAAGTCAAGACAATCATAATCATTGAAATAATAAAAATACTAAACCGAAAAGTGGAAAAAATTAGTGCGTATGCATCACTCTGATGGCGCTAGAAGATTATTGTCTTGTCTGTTCGAGTTGATAAGTGTTAACCTCAATGATTGAACAGAATTACTAACACGTTTAACCGTACTTGTGGAATTTCAACATTATATCTGATCACATTTCTGTCTCTGAAAATCATCGACGAAAATTAAAGTTACAAAATTAACCTCTGTTTTCAAATGAAACAATTTAGGTGATTTAAAGTTATAATTTCCGGTCTAAGTATTCAAATCATCAAACTAAAGCACTAAACACCACAAATCCACAGGTACTTTATCAAGTAGATATATTTGTTTACATAGGACATATACTTCTGGAACTATGAGTTATACGCCACACTAGCTAGAGTGAGCTGTTTTGAAAGCGTTAAGCGTGTCTCATTAGTCCCAGACTAATGAGACACGCTTTCAAAACATTACCGCCAGCGGTATGTGCATTCCTATATAGGGTAGCATTATTTCGACTTTATGATTAGGAGTCCAGAGACTGGATTTGTGCATGACAATAAGTCCGTCCCTAATAAGGTGGCTTAACATAACCGGTAAACGTAGGTCTAATATCGAAATGTGGCAATCTGTACCGACCAAGAAACAATAGGTATACAACATAACCTTTTATATAAAAATTCATTTCGAATGTTTAGCCAGTACTGTTCATGATGTATATTTATTTAACTTAGGTATCAAATTCATTTTCACTTGTCCCCATTATGTATTAATTAAATATAATTGTTAATAATATTGTTAATAAGTACCATACGGGTTACCCCGGCTTCTAGCAAGTTGTTTTTTTTTTAAATACCTATCATGTTTCTGTTCATTAGCAGTAGCGACAGCAATTAATTATGCAATAACATTAAAAACTTACTAATTGTTACATATATTTATTGCTTTCATTCATTGCCATGAAAAGTATGTATATTTTCGGAATATTTCTCACTATTCAGGAAGTATTTTACAATCGATATCATTGTTGATACTAACAATAATAGAAACAACTACATACTGCGTAGGAGTCGTTTATAAACAAGGAGCTCTACGGCAACTACGTCAATCGGAGAAGATATATGGAGTTATTTTTATATACAATTTCACATAGTTATGTCTACCAACTTAATTAAAATTAAGTTCCGAGCATTCCTTTCTCCATTTCATTAAGAGAAGGACAGAAGACATACACTAGTTTACATAGTTCTATCAAATTAGAATTTCCTGTCTTATCTTAACAAATTAGAAAAACATATAAGTAATTTAATTTGTGAACAAGCGAATCGCTTATTGAAAAATTCGTCCAAAAATTCTTCAAAACACTGTAAAAGTTATACATTTGATAGGTGCTAAAATGGCCATAAGATTTTACAGGTTTTTAATGTATGTATCATTATTCTTCTGTTAAACGCGAAGTTACCAGTGAGGCCCTCGTCAAAACGTCCTGCTTAGTATCAGTCATTGGCACTATGTGAACTCGAAATAACAATGTTGCTATAATTCACTATAATTTATTATTTTATCATAAAATTATGCATTAACTAATATTACGCTTAAGTTATACATAACATACATATTATTTATTTTAGCAAAAAATAAAAATTCAGTCTTTATTTCAGCACATTACTAGACTTAATATTTCAGGTTATTTACAATACATATTTTAGAGGTCACCTTTATTTCATTTTAAAGTAAATATTATTTATTTAGCTATTTGATCATTAACTTAGAATACATAAATAGCACTAAATTATTATATTTAATTTGATTATATTTCTATATCATACTTGTATGAATAAGTATATAATAACTGTTTGTTTAAAGGCCTCTTTAATTGATTAATACAAGTGATTGTGCGTTAAAATCGCAAGTTTGCTATGATGGGTAACTTTCTAGATGCTGCATTTTTCTGACGCGCGTCTATAATTCTAATTTATACCTTATTGCGATGACATAACGACTCACATGATACGCGCTCGTAAATTGTATTATTACGGTATCTATAGTGAAAGTACGCAGTACTAAACACTCCTACACTATTTTTAGTTAAACAAATACCAACTTTATTTCAATCACAATTAAGTTTATTACAGAGTGACTAGCACTAATGGAAAAGATGGATTTTATTGTGCAAGAATTAAGGTTTCCTTTAATTCATGTTTAAATTTTTGAGGAATACGTCGCAAATACTTGATTAGTTAAGTAGGTGCCGACGACAGCTACAACAATCTATTAGATTTCTTTATTAGATTTACAACTTTATCTCTGTAGCATTAGACTCAAGGTTGATTGGGAATGTTTGAGTTTCAGGTAGCTTGACCCGCTGTCGTCTGTACATTGGTTGGTCATAACTAAGCAATAGTAACCTGTAATGCGCGAAATATTTCATATTATGAGAGTACGGGTGTACCCCATGTACAAGCATGGAAATTAGTTGTTTATGGCTTTGATGCATGTATTCTATTCTGTATCCAAGGTATTAAAATCAAATAATAATTAATCCGTCTTATAGATAATCAAATAAATTAAGACCCGTATTTTTTATTTTGTCGAATTTATTAAAAACTACTGAGATATAGCGTATTAAAGTTACGGGAGTGGAGGCTAATTACGCCGTGGTACAAAATATACCACGGCGGCGGCGTGACGTCATGCGACATTTCAAATCAATATATCTTCCTAAGTATTTATATGAAATAAAAAATACGTGTTCAATATTTTTTATAAACCTATCTGATGGACATTGAATTATTTTTTAAGATTAGGAATCCAATTCTGACAATGTCAGAAATGATATGTGAAAACCTGTACCTTCGAAAAACGTATACCTTCTCTGGCTTGATTTCAAAAACTATCACTCGCATGACCAAATTATGGTGAATATAAATGTTACTGCTGTTTTCGTTCTAGGTATCAATTTTACAATATTAGAATGTACTAGAATAAGCCCTAATGCTTATCCGCTGACTTGTTGGGAACAGGTGGCATGCATTTATTGCACTTGTGCATGTATGGGCAGCTATTAACATAAAACTATTATCACACAAATATTGTATCTATAAAAAAGATGAAAAATAAAACCAACTCACCTTTTGCTTTTAAAAGACTTCTTGAATGGATTTCTATTGACGATACAGAAGCCATTACAACCAGTCAAATTTATTTAAGGGATTTTCAACTTTATCGCCGATGCATTAAAGGTCAAGGTTGCTTGGGATTTGACGGTTTCTTTTTTTTTTTGTCAGCTGCTGGCTTTATTACTTAATTATTTTAATTAGCTATAGTATAATGTTTCTGTACCTTGCGTAAGGTCAGTGCCGATATAAAATACAAACAAAGCAGTACAAACCTAATCTAAACTTTTATAAAATGTTACCTCATTATTTGACATATTTTGGTCCTAAGTTATAAGTTTGAACGCCACTAATATCGCTTCTAGGCGCTACAGAGCTCCTGGTAGATTATTATACCTTGTCTTTGCTTATTTATTTCATTATAAGCTTTTTTATAAACAAATTAAATATTTGTCATTAATAAATACTTAGCAAAAACTGGACATGAAAAATCGTATTTCATATTAGCAGTCTTCATAAATATTATAGTCTTATGATTAAAAAACTTGCTAAGTAACGCCCCAACTTATATTAGAATTCAAATTGTAACTAGTTGTAATAGTTATCACAGTTATACAGCGGGTATATTGTACAAGGCTGTAAGTCTCTCTATGAATCCGTTCTCCGTGGTCTCGCCGTGGATCTCAGTCCGTACCTCCCGCTCCAGGTGCCGTATGTCTCCGAGCGACACTTGAGAGTTGGGAACAGTGCTCTTGTCTATGTGCGTGTAGACTTGCAGCTTACCGTCAGTGTCGGTCCTGAACTCGGGCTGCTCCGGCTCGACACTGTCGCACAACACCGTGTGCCTGTACATCGGTCTAAGTATCGCTAACTCTCTCTCCTGTGTTTCTTCGTCTTTGTATTGGGCTATAATTTGTTTAGTGAAGGTGTTATCTAACTCCTGCTTGTAGTTGGGGTCGCTGTATATTTCCTTAACTTGCCGCGTGTCAAACACCTCGACATTGTTAGTGTAACTGTCGTCCAGCTGGTCAATGGTAACGTTGGGCGCTCCTTTCTTGGCGCTCTGGTTCTTTTTAACAGGTTTCTTTTTATCAGTCGTGAGGACAGTCCTGAGAATGTTGGCTGACTTGGTGGTGGAAGCGAGGGCGATCTTTTTAATGTTCTTAGATACTTCGGTGTCTTCAATTTTGATGTTGGGATGATGTTTTTCTTCTAGTTTGATAAGTGGTTTCTTGTCTTCCTTGAGGTCTTTGAGCTTGGCCTTTTGCTCGGTGACGCGGTTCCTGACCTTCTCGTGTATGAGCATGTGTCGGCGCAGGTCGCCGGCCACGCGGAAGCACTTGTCGCACTGCGGACACTTGTGAGGACGGTCACCTGGATCAGAGAGACACATTGTATTATGATAACATGAACTACAAACTCAGCTATACTCCATTAGAATGGAGTGTAGTAGTAAAAAAGTAATGAAGGGAGGGGTTGAGATCCTTTGGCAATACCTAGATTCAAGGAGATGGGCTTTGAAGTAGTAAGAACTAGAGTTGCCACGAATATTCGAATGCTATTCGGAATTTGGCTTATTCGGCCACTTTTTTTGGAATTCGGTATTCGGCCATAAAGTACTTATTACCGAATATTAATCATGGACAAAAAAGACACATCATATTACTCTAGATGTGCATTTATTACCAAATAACAAAATTTTTAACACGGAACAATTGAAAAATAACTAACAAACGAACTATTCTACAAAATCGTAGGTAATGTTTTATTTATGATAATGAGCTGACAAAGCGTCCCTTGACGTGTCTACTCACAATAGAAACAAACTACGAAATGGCCGCACGCCCGCCCGCGCACGTTTGAGATAGGGCACGACACGTATTATTATTTTTACGCGTTCGACAAGCATGTTTTTAGTGCCGAATATACGGCGCTTCGGCCGACAGCGTTGCAGAATATTCGGTATTCGGCCAAATCACTATTCGTGGCAACCCTGTGTAGTAACCGGTGTGCGTGCGCATGTGAGTGAGTCGGTAGGAGGAGGCGCGGAAGGTCTTGTTGCAGAACTCGCACTTGTAGTTCCGCTCGCCCGTGTGTATGTAAAGTATTAAGAACACTAACCGGTGTGCGTGCGCATGTGAGTGAGTCGGTAGGAGGAGGCGCGGAAGGTCTTGTTGCAGAACTCGCACTTGTAGTTCCGCTCGCCCGTGTGTATGTAAAGTATTAAGAACACTAACCGGTGTGCGTGCGCATGTGAGTGAGTCGGTAGGAGGAGGCGCGGAAGGTCTTGTTGCAGAACTCGCACTTGTAGTTCCGCTCGCCCGTGTGTATGCGGCGGTGCACGTTCAGCGAGTACTTGCGAGCGAACTCCTTGCCGCAGAACTCGCATTTGAACATTTTCTGTAACAAGCGTATGTGCTTACGATTAACATCGATCGTAACATAGCGACATATTTGCCAAAACCGTAAACAAATATGAGTTTATAGAACTATAGCTTTAAATTCTTACACAATAAACTTCAGTTTACGTTATAACTTCAACATGTTTATGGCTTCTACAATAATACCTGTCTTTCCAAAATGAACTTAACTGGTATTGAAATAAAGTTGATATTTATGTATCTTGAAATAGTGTGATAAACATGAAATTGCTATTCAAAATATCCAAAACAAATATCAAAAAGAACAAGGGTCAATTTTTAAAGTTATTTTTTTGAGCCATTAAAATGATGCAGCGCCCTCTACAAGTTAATTATTACTTTTGACATTAAACTTTTTCTTCCTTAGTCTACATTGTTCCACTGCTGGACAAAGGCCTCCCCCAAATCCCTCCAGGCACATTCCTAGAGCCACCTAATCATACACAGGCTTGTCTGCACTCGCGGCCTGGTCACAGCCGTCGTTCATTCGATGGTCGAGGATTGAGGTATGCCTCCTTTTCCGAGAATGTCATGTTTGCAAAAGTGGCGGCTGAGGGAGAAAGAGAAACCACATCCTCACTTCCCTCCCGCAGGCGAGAAGAATACAAAAAAATCTGCTATCTCAATGTGATCTCTTGAGATGGCCTGCGTCGTCCAAACAGACAGGCCCGAAAAAAAATGTTATGTGATAAGAAATAATAGTATGAGTATTGTTACCTGGTCGGAATGTATGGACACCTTGTGGTACTTGAGGTCGCTCCACTGACGGAAGTCTCTCCCGCACACGTCGCACTTGTACGGACGGTCTCCGTTGTGCACACGCTTGTGGATCTACGGGACACACGAACGAGATAACAATATTTTCTTTAAATATAATAATAATTATCAAGTCTGTTTAAAAGAAACTATCATATTTCAAAAGTAAACATCTTTTTAAAATAAAAGGTTCAAAAGTAAAAAGTCTCATCACTACTTTACTTATTATAAAACAAATTCGCTTTCTTTTTCCCTATGTCTCTTTATATGATTAAATATTTAAAACTTCGCAACTGATTTTGATGCGTTGTTTTAATAGATAGAGTGACTAAAGCGGAAGGTTTATATGTATAAAAATATCCATTAAATAGTGGAGAAATACTATTATTTTTGAGGTTTCTAATGTGATATCGTAAATAATTTAATTTTTTCCACGTTTGCAGTGAAACGCAGGCTGAACCCTACAAGATTTATCAAAATAATGTACTAAATATTGTACACATTGAAAAGGTCTACAGAAAAGCCCGCGATTATATTATGTCTATCGCTTATTGATCTCCCACAATATTTTTTTTTTAATCACTTTTAACCAATACAGCATTAATCCTTATCCAATTTAATACCTTAAATGCATTGTTTATTTAATATAGATCTATATCACACTTTACAGCAAATGATTTAAATGAATATTTTCTAAGATATTACTGATTTATAAATTGCGGGGCATCGCGTTAGCGGCGGTACCGACCGGCCGGGACGGCGGGAGCGGCGGCCGGTTTGTTTGTATACAACGTTCACAGTTTTTCTGTAGTGGGGCGGGTTGCTAGTAACATCTTATTTTATGTTTGTTAATAGTCTTTGTCCCGCTATATCCACGGGATCTCAACTTATGCGGGTGAAACCTCATGACGCGGCTAGTATTATATCCTACCGGCTAAAAGTAAGCTATGAGCTCGCAGGCTAAGTTAATACTTAGTTTAGATACGTCGTATCGCTAACTTTTAGCTGCGTTAATTCTACAGCGGCCCTAGCCAATGTAACATCGCTTCGTTGCGAAGCGAAATCGAATACCAAACCAACCAATGGCGGCAACGATTGACCACGTGATTTGTCGCGTCGCGTGGTCCATCGTTCCCGCCGTTGGTTGGTTTGGTGTTCGATTTCGCTTCGCTATGAAGCGATGTTACATTGGCTACATGCCCAGATGTGTTTCCGCTTTAGTGACGAAACAAAAAGATCTGTCAAAAGTTGCCAACTGTTATAACATTGATGGTCGTGAGTGTATATTACCTTGAGCGCGGCGACGGTGTAGAAGCCCTTCCCACACTCGCGACATATCTGCTGTTTGCCGCTGTGAGACAGCATGTGGTACAGCAAACTATTTCTATAATTAAATGATATGTATTTCATTCAACACAACATAACAATTTCAATAACATTTTTGGTGTAAAATCTATTTTACACCAAAAATGTTATTGCAAAGCTAATTATGGTCGACGCTTCCTGCCACTGAAGAGACACTAAAACAAGTCATATCCAAATGTAAACAAATATGAATTAATGCAGAAATAACTTTAATTCCTACACCATAGAATTCAGTTGCCGCTACAACTTCAACATTTTTTATAAATTTTTCATTCTGAAATAAACTTTAACATCATTAAAATAAAGTTTTTAATTTATTCAACTTAGCATAGGGCGGGGTTTGCAGTTTGACCAAAAGTTAATTATACAGTATACGCGTTCAGACGTAGAGTTGCGAATACAGCACGATACACATTATAAGGGTAACAATCCTTGTAATGTGTATCGTGCTGTATTCGCAACAAATATTATATTGAAATTAGCAACTCAACACCTGAAGCCAGTTCAGAATTGGAAGCAGATTCGGTAAAATAAAGACGGGTCTTTTACCAATTTTTTTAATGCAAATTGTCATTATCCTGCAGTGGGGTAGTACGTTTACAAAGAACCAAAAGGAATAAATTCGACAAATTAAATTACGATACTAATTAATGGATTAACACGCGGTATCGACTAGCTCAGTAGCTCAACGTCCTGAAGGTCAGCTGATAGGTTTTGGTAAATAAATACACACATCAAAAGTGTCTAGGGATCAAGCATTTTTATGCGGATTTCTTGAGATTGAGATGTGGCTTTGTAATAAATTTATGATTTTATAAATTTATATGGATCCTTTTTGGTGCATTTCATAATTTGAATCAGGAACTGTGAATCAAATTCGAGTAAAAGATGAAAATCAGCTGTCAATATTTTCCCTATAAAAACATACAACGCATTGAAGACATTATTAGTGCTACTGTTTCCCTACTACTGATTAAAACCAACGTTATTATGGAGCGGCGACGTCATTTAAGCAGGGAAGAAATGCTCAGAGCCGTGGGAATGATAGAAGCTGGTTCCCGGCAACGTACTGTGGCTTTAGCTCTGAATACAAGTCAGAGTGTTATCAGTCGACTTTGGACACGTTACCGAAGCACTGGTACCGTGGCTGAGCGCCATGGAGGACGGTATCGCTGCACCACACGGAGACAAGACCGATACATTCAAATCTTAACTCGAAGAGCTCCAACAATAACCGCCATGATGTTAACCGTGAGGCTTCATCACTCTTCAGGGAACTTAATTAGCGACCAAACAGTCAGAAACCGCTTGCATGAAGTGAACCTTCATTCCCGAAGACCGCTACGGGTACCACCTATAGCAATGCACAATCGTAGGATTCGATATCAATGGGCTCTTGAACACAGAAATTGGGCAGAAGAACAATGGCGTTTCGTGTGCTTTTCTGATGAGTCTCGTTTTGGTATGAGACCGGATACAAGACGTATACGACACTGGAGAACCCCTGGACGCCAACAGCGATTAAAATCCTGCCAGGAAGTCCATCCTTATAGTGGTGGAACCATCATGGTATGGGCGGGTATTTGGATCGGCGGAAGAACTGAGTTGATTTGGATCAGAGGCAACCTCAACGCTCAAATTTATGCTGAAACGATTGTATCAGACGTCATCGTTCCTCTACAAGTGCAAATCGGTCCCTTATTTCAGTTAATGCATGATAATGCACGACCGCACACCGCAAGAGTTGTAAGACAGACTCTCGCCGCAGCTAACATCAATGTCCTGCCCTGGCCTGCTCAGTCGCCAGACTTGAACCCGATTGAGCATGCATGGGATATGCTACAGAGAAGAGCTCTGCCGAATATGGAGGGTATCCAGTCGCAAGAAGACCTTTTTTTGTTGTTGCAACGAACATGGGCGGCCATTCCACAGCGTGATTTGGATGAACTCATTTTGAGTATGCCAAACCGATGTTCTTGTGTTGTTAGTGTTCGCGGTAGAAACACGGATTATTAATTGTTTAAGTTACCCAATAAAATTTTAGAGAAAACTGTTATTTCAGTCTTTTTTTCGAACTTTTGTGTTAGTGGTTCAAATGTCAAATATCCCTTTATTAGGAAAATGGCAAATTTCTTTATTAATGCAAAGGTGACTTGGTTTATCGTTACTGTGACAAACGAAAACACTTTATTTGATGAATCCTTAAAGAAAATTTTAATTAATATCAATCAGGAGAAAAGTTATTGCAAAAATATATGTTGATCCCTAGACACTTTTGATGTGTGTATATGCCCCAAAGTAAGTTCGAGACATGTGTTATGGGATACTAACTCAACGATACTATATTTTATAATAGATACATATATAGATAAAGATCCAAGAGCCAGTCCAATCAGGAAAAGATTGTTTTCCATCATGACCTGGCCGTGGTCGAACCCGGGGCCTCCACGTCGCAGGCAGGCGTGTTGACCGCTGCGCCACGAAGACCGACTGATAATTTTATTAGTATTATTTTAAGCAATCATCATCATAATTTCAACCGAAAGACGTCCACTGCTGGACATAGGCCTCCCCCAAGATTCTTCACGATGACCGGTCCTGCGCCTCCCGCATCCAGCGGTTTCCCGCGACCTTCACCAGGTCGTCGGTCCACCTTGTCGCGGGCCTACCCAGCTGCGTCTTCCGGTGCGTGGTCGCCACTCGAGAACTCCACTCCACTCTTGTGTTTACTTTAGTTTTTTATGATCTTCCTCCGCATCAAACTACAAGGTGGTCCACAGTTAGCAACAACATAACTCTGCCCACAGTTTACCTGTGCTGGAACACTCGCTGGCACTGCTGGCATTCAAACCGCTTCTGTTTCTTCTTATCATCCTGTTTCTCTTCAGGAGGCGGCTCCTCGGGCGGCAGGTCGGCCGGCTCAGCCGTGTTGTCGGCGGTCTCATTCATTGTGCTATCAGTGAAGTTCTGATTGTCGGTGGCTACGTCCGTTTCTAAGATTCGTCGGAGAACTTCATCTGGAGAACGAAAACCAAATATTTAACAAAACAAAGACAGGCATATACATTAATTTACATTATAAAAGAAAAATTGCTGAATTGTTGGTAGTAATAATAATAATTTCTTCATTTGTATAGAATGCAGGTGTTGTCGTCAGATATAGTCACAGTACATTCTGCCTTTTGGCATACAAAAATATAGAGGTTCCACCTGGACATAATGAAAGAAAATTATTCAAGTGGGGAGTTAATAAGGCAGACCAACTTATAATAAAGTGTGCCAGAACACCTTTTTTACAGATACAATACAATCTCGTTGCATCAAAAATCAAATTAGCCCTAAGTTGATTTTTGAAATTCGTAAACTAAAACAGATACTCGAGTAAGCAGTACTATCATCTGCCTAGGCTTTGTGAAACTATGTTAGGGTCAGCTTCTAGTCTGACTGTATGCAACCAGAATTTGAAATTGTGCAGCTGCCTATCTGACCCCTACAACCCAGCTACAGGGTAATACGATACCTCTTTCTAAGACTGGTTGTCAAACATTCGGGGTTCAGACGACCCGTTACGACTGTCATTGATTCGCAGTCGCACAGCCGGTAATAAAGGCTTAACGTGCTTTCTGAGACACGGAGAGTTCTTGTGAACATGGTCATCCATCCATGGAACCACCGCGGCAAGCGTAGCTTGACTGGGTCGGTCGACTCCGGCGGCTCTTACATAACCACTAGCCATGGAAAAAAAAATCAAAGATTCAAACATAGCACAATTATGTCTTCACATTGAAACGAATTAAATATTAATAGATTATTGCTGTAAGATAAATAGAGTGATAAATAGTTGAAATAAAAGTAACCTTTAAGCAGCTTGAGGTGCTGCGTGTCGTGCGCTGCGCCGGCGCACGTGGTGCAGCACGCGGCGCCGCGCCCGTACCTACAGCCACACACATGATAAACACGATCATACTAGCTGGTAGGAAACAATCACGATAAAAACACATGTACACACAAAAAAGAAAGATTTTTTATTTTCTGGCCATTTTGTTAAATTGCTTCTTTATCATTATCATCGTCAACCTTTTTTTACAGTCTCACTGCTGGGCACTGGCCTCCTCTCATATAGAAAAGGATTGAGCGTAATCACCACGCTTGCTCAATGCGGGTTGGCGATTTCAGACTTAAAGTCCAGCACGGTATTTGCGTAACACACTATCAGTAGCAACGGGTTTCATTTTGACAGTTCAATAAGATTCATTGAGCTCTTTACGTTGTTGAACAGACATACTTCTCGGACACATGGAGCAATGGATTAGCAATATGCTCGAAATGATTCCAACTGACATTAATAGTGTATTACGTAATTAGGGTGCAGGTTTCCTCAACATGTTTTTCTTCACCTTGTAATCAGTCATTGGAGTCCAAGATATACTTAGAAAGTACATATAACATAGAAAAGTTACATTGGGACTTGCCTGACCTGGAATCCAACCCGCACACTCATACTTGAGATGCTGGTGTTTAAACTAGGGTTGTAACGGAGCTTCGCCTCCGCTTCCGTTACTACGGAAGTTCCGCAAGAAATAGTATCTTCGCTTCCGCATCCATTTATTTACGTATTTATAAAATAAATAACGCGCAAGCTGCGACACTTGACAACCGTGCGGTCGCGTTTTAACGCGAAATGGTCAAGAATCAACTAGTGCGAGGCGGGAATGCGGCAAATACAATTTGTTTGTCCTTAATTTTCATTACAAGAAGGTAATATTTTTTTACCAAGTATACTACTATTAATGTACGTATTTAAATTAAAAAAATTGTTTTAATTAACCATAAATTTCAATTTTTTTCTATATGTACTTTCACCTCCGCCTCCGCCTCCGTTAACCTCCGCTTCCGCGGAGGTGAGACTCGACGCCTCCGCATCCGCCTCCGCTTCCGCTAACGAGCCTCCGTTACAACCCTAGTTTAAACCACTAGGCCACCACGACTTTTAAATTTAATTAAGTTGCTTGGAAGATACGAAGTAGGGAAATATTTAGTGGATTTTGGAAATTGCGTCTTTAAACAGCCGGTGATGTCTCTTCCAAGCCCCCATCTGGTACTCACCAGTGTCGCGAGTTGTCCTGGTGCTGGTCGTGGTGCGCGTTGTTCTGGTGCGCATTAGAGTGGTGTGTGTTGTCCTGGTGCGCGTGACCGTTCTCCACGGTGAGGTGCGGGAGTAGCGTGTGCTCGTAGTGTTCTGGCTGCTCGTCCACGGCGACGTGAATGCCCTCCATCAGGTCCTCGGGCTCGCTAAACTCACCCATGTCCTCCAACTGTAAGGGTGACTGTAGTGTGTACTCATATAGTCAGGGCGTATTGCAAATATCATCGTTTCAAATTAAAAACATATCTGGTTTATTGTGCCTTATTTTCTATATCAGATTTTCATCTTTATCACTAAAGCATTAGGGTTCCTAGACACAATGCCGTCACCGCGCCAACGCCGCGCAATTACATCGCATCACCTATCCGAGATATTACTGTGTTCTATTTTTTTTAAGCGCTAGGCTATCAGATTCAAAAGATTGAAATATTTTTTTACAATCCGAATGTTAGTTCCTGAGATTAACGTTCAAACAAACAACTAATATTAGTAATCATCATCATCATCTCAGCGTTAATTCCAGTCGCAACCAAAGCTTTTTGAGTTTTGGATCCGCTTTACGAGTCTAATTGCTGATTTTGGCTAAAATTTGATATTTTCCATGAAGCGACAGCCGTCTGACCTCCACAACCCAAAGGCGATATCGAAGCATTGCAGTTAGATCAATTGTTGGACTTTTGAGGGCTCCAACAACCCGTAAAGACTGCCATGAGATATTCGTATGACAACCGGGACCAACGACTTAACGTGCTTTCCGAGGCACAACCAGTCCAGTACAAATATTGATATTCATGCATACAAATATTGGCACTGCGCGGGGATCGAACACGCGCATCCTTGCGCACGGCCGCGTTCGCTACCGCTACGCCACGGAGGCTATCAGTGCAATGTAAAACTGAGTGTGGACGTTAAAAATAACTTACTTAAAAATTAACCATATAATTTTAAACAACCATTATTATTATAGATAATAAAGTACCTTCATATTGGAATGCGCCTCCTTGATGTGCGCTTCACATTGCTTCTGCTTCCTAAAGGACTTGTTACACTTCCCACAGCTGTACAGGTCCAGTTTATCCAGAGTATCGTATAAGTCTGCCTTCTCGGCCTCTTGAACTACTGGCGGCGGTTCCTTGTCCATACTTGCCATAGAATACTGAAGCTTATTGTTAGCGTAGGTAAACGTCTTATCGCTTGTCGTGTATAGAACGTGTTTGTCCATGGATTGGTACATTGTTTTTGGTATGGAATTTTCTAGAGATAGTTCTACTATTGAATCTGGAATTGTTGCTACGTTATCTACGATGCACGAGTTGGTTATCTGCAAAGAAAATTCTACATCAGGAAAATATATTTTACAATTTGCAATTATTTTCTCACCGGTTATGAGATTTCTTTTACATTAAGTAGTTGTTTATAACGAAATATCATTTTATCGTCATAGAAAAAATATACCATTTCATGATCTCTATGATCGAGAAGTGTTTTAACGCACAATATGAAAAGAAGAACAGACAAACGATTTTATTTGGATCATACAAAGGAAATACAATTAGTAAGAACGGGACATTTACATCTACATAATTAAAATATTTTTTGAATTAACAAAACAGAAAAAATATGAAGACCGCTGCGAGACCCCGATATTTTCAAAATAAATACCGCTATGCGCTGATATTCTGATAGGACCTGCTCCCTAATCGCCGAACACATCTTTGTCAAATGATTGCGACTAGGTGGGATCATTTGCACCGAACGGACCAATGGGCGGGCGAGATTAGGGGTCTGGTTATAGTCCTGTCATATTTCTATGTAAAGATCATGGATATGTGACCACATGCATAATTATGATAATGTCATAATTATGGATATTAAGAAACACACACTTGCTACATACGAGGTGGTAAATAATTAGACAGTGCCACTTTTTAAAATCAAATACGAGTCCTTTTGTACATAAACAAGTGATAAATGATTTATATCTGTAGGTAGGTTTGTACAAACACCTTTACAAGTCAATCATATATTTTTTTTTTTAACTAGATTAGTTCGGACTTTCCTATCAGACTACTCTGAGAAGAAAGGTCGAAACAAACTCAAAGGTCACAGTCTCGTTTTGACCGACTTAAAAAAAATGAGGAGGTTCTCAAATCGGCGTAATCTTTTTTTTTTTTTTGTTTTAATTCCTGATACAATCGTGCTTAGATCAATGAAGACCATGTAGATTCCATGTCGGAAATGGTATTTTGAGGAAAGACCCACGCTGGCGCAGATGAGCGGACCCGTCCAATTAGTGCACGCATTTGTCAGAAATCGTGCAGCTCAATTCAAAATACATTGACCAATGATTCGATATACATCGCCCAATGATTCGATATACATTGCCAAAGAGAGGACATGTGTAAATAAATGACAGTGATAATACCTTATCAATTCCGAGGTCCTGCACGGGGTTCTCAATGATGATATGCGGCTCGTAGTGCTGTTTCAAATGCTGGTAGAACTTCAGCTGCTCCTCGCCGTAGAACTCGCCGCACAGCTGACAGAGTAATATCGGACGGACCTGGACATGGAAAGGCAAAAGAATATTATCTTATTGAATTAACTTATTTATAGCTTCTTACATCTATACTAGATAATAGGTAAATATTATAGAGACTACATAACGATTTTGAGTTTATAGTCCTATAAACTCAAAAACAAAAAAAGGGTAGGCTTAATTGATCCAAAGGTGGCCGGACTTGAGAGATCGCCGCCACCAGGACACGGCGGTGCTTTACCCAAGCCGGACAGACCTCCACCGTATGCTCCATCGTGTCCTCAGAGCGATCCCCAGAGTGGTGACACCCTGGCATTTCCTCCCGCCTTATACGGAACAGGAACCTCCCCAAAACAGCCGTGTTCGGTGAAGACAATATTGAGCCTACCTTACTTTTACGAATGAACATACCTCATGAGTAATATGATGCGCGTCGTCGGGAATGTGGTCGTGCTGTACGAAGTTGTCGGGCAGGATCTCCTGCTCCTGCGCGTGCTCCGTACAGCTCATGCGGCCCTCCACGTCCGTGCAGCTTATCACCACTATATCCTGGAACCCCGTAGATCGTATAAAGCGGTGCTCATTTTTATTGTGCTATAAATTTCGATAAATCAATACTAATAATACAGCTGTAAAGTTCCTTTGTTTGCTTGACCGCACTTATCTCTGAAACTAATTGTCAGTCGCATTAGAAAATCTTTTTGTATATGATTATTTAACGCGATGTTAGGACTCTTAGGAGTCGAAGGATAAATATATAAAGAACGCTAAACGTAAAAGAAATTAAATCCCGAGCAAGCGATGTGATAGAGTGGGTAAAGGGAATTAGATTCTTCACACGGACGCCATTGTAACTCATCATCATCTCAGCGTTAATCCCAGTCGCATCCGAAGCTTTTTCAGCTTTGGAGTCTGGGGTCCGCTTTACCAATCTAACTGCTGATTTTGGCTAAACTACGACATTTTCCGTGAAGCGACTGCCGGCTGACCTTCACAACCCAAAGGCGACATCGAAACATTGCAGTCAGACCAATTGTTGGACTTTTGAGGGCTCCAACAACCCGTAACGACTGCCATTAGATGTTCGTATGGCAACCGCGACCAACGGCTTAACGTGCTTTCAGAGGCACGACCAGACCAGTACAAATATTCATATTCATGCTTACAAAATATTTGCACTGCGCGGGGATTGAACCCGCTCCTCCTAGCGCACCGGCCGCGTTCGCTACCGCTACGCCATGGAGGACGTCATCGTAACTACGAGTATCTCAAGGTGATTCCACAAGATCGCTTCCGACTGGATGATTTTGATACGCGCAGCGAAATTTCGCTTTTATGTCAAGTCCTACTTCTTTTTAGGGTTCCGTACTCAAAAGGTAAAACGTGATCCTATTACTAAATCCCTCTGTCTCTAAGTTTGACACCAGGATGTGTTTCATGAACCGTGAGATTACATCAGTAGTTTTTGATGGCCTCTAAACTGTCTATGAAGTATCTTAATTTGACACGACTAAACTAACATTTTTATCTTCTGTCCTTTTCTTAATGAAAAGGATGGCGGCAGGTCACGGGAACAATCTGCGACTCCCGCATTCCCCTTAAACTTAAGGGGAAAATATATAAAACCATGATCCGACCTGCTGTCTTGTATGGATCAGAATGTTGGGCTACGAAAGGGATGAATGAAAGGCAATTGCATGCAGCCGAGATGAGAATGCTAAGAGGGATGTGTGGTGTTACACGAATGGATAGAATAAGAAATGAGTACATAAGAGGAAGTCTGAAAGTGGCACCGGTAGCTGAAAAGTTGTGTGGAAATCGGTTGTCATGGTACGGGCATGTGTTACGGAGAAATGAGGAGAATGTCGTGAGGAGAGTTTTAATTATGAATGTTGATGGCTATAAGAGTAGGGGAAGACCAAAGAAACGATGGATGGAATGTGTGAAGGATGATTTGGCTAAGAAGGGGGTGACTGCCGAGATGGCTTCTGATAGGGATGTATGGAAGAAAAAGACATGTTGCGCCGACCCCAAATAAATTGGGATAAGGGCAGGAGAATGATGATGTCCTTTTATTAATGAAATAGAAACAACAAGATGCACTCAATATGACAATAGTTTAGTTTGTAAATAAAATAATCGGCGCCAGTTTAGACACAATTATAAACATGGTTACTAAAAATACGTAACGTGGGGCGCTCACTAAACTAATATTTTATCTCCTGTCAAAAGGACTTGGTGAAATACAAAGAAAAAATACGCTGATAAGTTCTGTTCTCCAATGACTGATTGTTAAATACCGAACACCACGAAGGTACCCAGTACTTAAAAGTTGACCTTTATTGGTATACAAGTAGGGTTGACGTTGTCAAAATAAAACAACTACTGTATACTGTTCTATAGATGCGCTTATATTTCTTAAAATTCCAAAGGACCCAACCAAATCGTTGTCATACAAAGTTTGCGACTTCTAATTTGACGCCAACGCCATCTAGTTGCATTTAGTGTAAACTTATCATAAATATTTTTATGATGTTAAACTTGATGAACGGCTTTGATCAAGCATGATCATTAACACTGATCATAAGGTGAAGGAAAACATCAAGAGGAAACTTGGACTTAAAGTCTGAAATTGCCAACCTGCATTGAGCAAGCGTGGTGATTACGCTCAATCCTTCTCTGTGTTAGAGGAGACCCCAGCAGTATGACGATAAAAAGGTTGATGATGATGATGCATGATGAATATTTGCACCAACGACAGTCCCATTTGTGGTTCGGAAGAATCCGTCCATTCTTTGGTTGCCTGGAAGAGATCGCATTAGCGATAAGGCCGCCCATTGTATGTTTTTTTTTTTGTGTTAATTGTTTTATTCGATATTTGTTTGGTGTACAATAAAGAATATATATATACGGGGATGTTCGGTTCCCGGTGAAAAATAGATGTTGGCCGATTCTCAGACCTACCCGATATCCCGTCTAAAAAATCTCCATTAACAAAATGCCATTTATTAAATTCATTTGTTACAAAAAATTTAATAAATGAAGGACCACTCGACCCGTTTTGTGCAAACTTCACATAAACCATCTACTAAATAGTCCGAACAAACCCTGAAAATTTGGTTTGGATAGGTGAGCCCGTTCTTGAGTTATAAAGTGACAACGAAAAATGCCACTTAATTTTAAATATCTTTATAATATGAATTCAATTTACACTTCAGTCTAAGTAACACGTGGCCGGCTATGCTAACACCAAAAATTTTAAAAGTGGAAATAATTGATTTATACGGTATTTCGTTCACTACAAAATAAATTTAATTAATTTTATAGCGTCAATAACACGTGGTAATTATGCTGTTAAAATGTAGCTTATATGACACGTTCGTAGATTTACCATAGCAGCATCGACATCTGTTAGAATCATTTGGAGTTAACAGATAATTGTGTCTGTCAAATAATAACAGACAAATAATTAGTTATAAATTAAAATTGCGACTATAATTTGAGATTTAAACTATCCTATCTCTCAAGTTGGATCGAACTGCACATGGTGTGCGAATTTTATTATAATCGGTTAAGTGGTTTAGGAGTCCATTGAGTACAAACATTGTGACACGAGATTTATATACAATATGTTAAGAAAACCCTGTCCGACCCGTAAGGATTGTAAAGTTTAGGTAAACACATGACCAAATAGCATATGAAATTTTAAATAATCATCATAGTAACAATACTAGTGAATTTTGAAATTATCTTTTTTTCCCGCGAATTAATTCCAACTTCCCCAAAATTTGGTAATTTTTAAAAAGTGATTTTTGGCGGTATAATTCTGAGCGAATAGCGATGCGACCGCGTGCCGCGTGCCCCGCCCCTCTTCGCCCGCCTAGCCGCGTCGCCTGTATGGCCTACCGCACATGTTTTAAGTTACCTCTTTTTGCGAAATAATATTAATTTTTTTAGGGTTTTTTTTTTTTAAGTTTAGCCAGGTTTTGTAGGCATTAGTAGAATCAGTTATCGATACCTAACAATACCTTCACGGGTCGGACAGGGTTTTCTTTACGTTTGTATATTAAGAAATATTAAGAAGATAAAGTAATTTTTTCATTCTATTTCACCAAGTCGTTTTATTTAGTTTAGTTAATGTACAAGGTATTCGAGGCTAATGACTACACGAACGTATTAGCCAAGTTTCATAATTATCACACGAAGTGACACGGTAATTAAGATATTATCAGTTCCATCTTATGTGTGTTAATGAATACTGCCGCCGAACGCAGGCGACGCGCGGGGCGTGGGTTTGGTGACCGACTTTCATGTCTGACGGAAATCAAAATATTTATGACTCTATAACTATCCTTACTAAAATTATAAATCAGAAAGTAAGTTTGTTTGTTCGTTCCGGTTTCACGCCGTCTGGCTGTTTGTGCACATACACAACACAGTTTAAATGTTTGTAACCGCACCCACGATTTACGACTAATTCCTAATGTGGGGGCAACGTTTTTAAAAGAAAAAAACATGGTTTGGTTACGTTTTCATAAAACTCAAAGAAGATTAATGACTTAACAAATAGCCTTTAAATCAACATCGTTGCAGATTTAAGTCGTCCACTGCTTGGATATAGAGCTCCCTCAAGTGTGGACTCTTCAACCTGTTCTATGCTTCTCACATCCAGATTCCTGCAGCTTTCATAAGGTCTCTTACACACATGTAGGAGAGCACTGCAACTTAAGTTTTGCCTAAAGTCCGGGCTATGTTAGTTACTTTGGATCTTTTTATTTCTAATTAGATCATGTAGAAAAACTCCAAGCATTGCCTTAAGTATTAGCGACCATGTTTCAGAGCCATAGATAATCACTGGCAACACACACTGGTGGCCAAATACACAATCTATGTGAGACAAAAATATATTTATCCAAGTAGGTTGGATTCAAATATTGGCTTCTTCTCGAAGTTTGCCTTTTAATCACTCTGGGGTAATATTTGCTAGTAACCTGCTATAAATATCATACCAAACTGACCTGCTGAGGAGTACAGTTCCCATTATTCTTCTTTAGCTTCCTGGATATCCTCTTCTTGTGTGGAAGGCTCTTCTTGCTTTGCAGTTTGTGCTGCCCCGGCGACGCTCCCGGGCCTAGTTCTAACACTGGCCCGTCAGAATCTATCATTGAAGAATCATCCTGTTTTGAGAAGAAAAACACATAGTTTAATTGACAACCTTAATAGGTGGTGGTTAAGCTATAGAGTGCTACGCTGCGTATCGCGGGTTCGGTTCCCGCACGGAACAAATATTTGTATGACCTACAAGTAGTTGTTTCTGGTCTAGCTGTTTGTGTATGTAAGTTTATATGTTTGTAAACGCACCCGCGATACAGGAGAAATTTCTAGTGTGGGACAACTTAAAAAAAAACTCGTCGCAAAGAAATCCACGGCTAGTTGGATAGGCGTCCCTAGGCATATCATTCCAATAAGCTCTATTTTACCCACAACCAGTAGATATAGGAAAGCAGAATACATAGAATAGTGAAATATTTAGCGCCCAGTTATTGGGGATCAAAACATCGTATTATAGTAAAATATTTACAGTAAAGCAGGAGAGTGAAGTCGAAGGCACAGTAATCTAAACCTCTAGTACATTACAAACATAACAGTGTTATCTTACTTTGAGTGTTGATTTATTCTTATTGAACCAATCTGTTTCTTGGCACCGCTTCATCTCCTGCAGAGGAGGGAGAGGCGGCAGGGGAGGTACCTCCACCACTATCGGATCTTGTGACTGATCCTGCGAAAATTACATAAATTCATCACTCCTACTCTATACATGTTGTTAGTGTAAACACCGGTGCTCATGAAATCAGTGGTTTGGTTTCACTTTCAGAACGTAAATTCAATGAAAAAAGAAATCTTTTTTTTTTTAGTAAAATGTCCATTTTTCCACGAACTTATTTTCACTCTAGCCGCTAGCAGATCATATGTTTCGTGAACGCTAGGGTGAACGACCGGCACGCGAGCTGCGCGCGCGGCGCCTCGGCCCTCTCCCCTCAGTTCGGCGCAGCCACGGTATGGAAAGGACGTGCGCTTGCTCGCAGAGCAACGCTCGCGACGCGAAGTCCGAAGTCTGTCCGCCACCGCTCATTTGTCGTGCAAAGTGTGTCGTGTATGTATGTATGTTATGTAGTGTAATATTTTAGCGTACACAAAACTACAGTGGACCGAAATGGTGCGGCTTTACGCCGTGGCTGGCGATAACCTGAACGAGGCCCGAAGAATTTACGTATTTACTATGTTCACAATGAACATTACGGGAGCCGGGTAAATCACATACGGCACGAACATCGAATACGACAAAACAGTTACCACCATCGTTTTTCATCGTGTTTTGAGGTTAATGTAAGTGTATATTATTCAATCGATGTAAATTTAACAAGTACTTTTAATGAAACTATGATTATGTGAGATAAAAATGTGATTAACTTTTAAATACCAAAGCCAGGAAAAGTTTGAAGGGAAAGTTACATCACAGGTTATGTGTATTGTGTTTTTATTGGAATTTAGTTAGTTAAAACTTACGTAGGTAGAAGTTAGAACGGACGGCCAGTACAAGAGGTCAGCGCCCTTTGCACTGATACGTACCTCGGGCGCATTGTATCTATGAGTTTACGGCCGGTCTCGGACAGAAACCCTTCCAGGCTGTATATTTCCAATTTATTTGGGATTGCCAAAACAACTGTTTGTATTTATTTATCCCTTTTTTTAGTCAGTTTTATCGTTCATAAATTCCATCTGCATATTTTTTTTTAAATGTCTGTCATAGTACCAATATTAGTATTTGCTTACCATTGGTTGGCCATGGAAGAGTCTCATGGAACTATCAAGGATAATAGATGTATCCACATCGCCTCTCACTGTATGCACCTGTAAAACATAATTCAGGTAAGTCGCGCCCACGACTTCCACAAAAATGTTGGAAAATTAGATTCGTTAAACAATATAAAGCTAAGAGAAACAATATGGACTTTGCCCCTTTTTCATAAACGCTGCTTAAAGTTAACCAGTGATTAGCGATTGTTTAACCTTACTATTTTGATCTTTTAACGTCACTTAATTTTAATCATCCTTCATGAATAAACGCCACAGCATTTAAAGGGTTTATTCATTAAAGATGATTAAAGTTAAGTGACGTGCAAACGTCTAAAATGTATGAAATGAAATGAAATGAAATCGTTTATTAAGCAAGTAGGATCACTGATCACTTTTACACGTCATGTTTATTTTTTATTTTATTTTTTTAACTAGATGAAGCCGGCATTTCCTAACTGACTACCTCTGAGAAGAAATGGCCGAAACAAACTCAGGGATCATCGTCTTTTTTCAAGTCCAGACATTAAAAATGAAAATGTTTACAATAATTTACCTTATAATTACGCATATTGCTTAATAAAAATTAACAATGCTTAACAGAGCGAGCAGCTCAATCCCAAGCTTTTTTGTCTTCTAAATAATCTTTGATTTTATAATACCCCTTTTTGCAAAGTTTGGCCTTTATATGGTTCTTAAATCGTTTAATGGGTAAGTTTCGAACGTCCATGGGAAGCTTGTTGTAAAAGTGTATACATTGACCCATGAACGAGTTGCCTACTCTGTGGAGACGAGTGTGATGTAAAGCAAGATTGTGTTTGTTCCTGGTATTTACATTATGAATATCGCTTATCTTCTTAAAATTCGAGATATTTTTATGAACATACATAAGATTTTCAAATATATATTGTGAAGCTACAGTCAGAATGTTCACCTCTTTGAACTTTTCTCTAAGAGATTCTCTAGGACCAAGGTTATAAATGGCTCGAACAGCCCTCTTCTGTAAAACAAAGATGGTATTGATGTCCGCACAAGTTCCCCAGAGAAGAATCCCATAAGTCATAAGACTATGAAAATAACTAAAATAAACAATTCTGGCTGTATCCACATCAGTTATCTGTCTAATTTTCTTAACAGCAAAGGCGGCAGAACTGAGTCTACCCGACAGCTTCTCAATGTGAGGACCCCATTGTAACTTGGCGTCAATAGTTAATCCAAGAAAAACTGTCGACTCGACAGGGATCAACTCTACTCCATTCAGTTGAACATTGGTACTTAGCTGCCTGACATTTGGCGTAGAAAATTTAATGACTTTAGTTTTTTTTTCATTTAAAAGGAGGTTATTTACATTAAACCAATGGACAACTTTAGAGAGTGCATTGTTAACTTCGTCAAAGTTTGTTAGCTGACGCTTGACTTTAAAAACAAGAGAAGTGTCATCCGCGAACAATACTATGTTGTGATTATCCCTCACGTGATGAGGTAAGTCATTAATATAAATTAAAAACAAGAATGGACCTAGAATTGAGCCCTGCGGAACGCCCATGGTGACCACAGATCCTGCAGATCTCTTGCCATTAACATCAACCCTCTGAATTCGATTATTCAGATAAGAAGTCAGAAGGTCGAGAGCTCTGTCCCTCAAACCATAATGGTACAATTTCCTGATAAGAGTATCATGATGTACGCAATCAAAGGCCTTGGACAAATCACAAAAAATACCAAGAGCATCTTGCGATTCCTCCCAGGCCCCAAATATGTTCTTTAGCAACGCCACGCCCGCATCCGTAGTTGAACGACCCTTTGTAAAACCAAATTGTTTCACGTGCAATAAATTGTGTAAGTTAAAGTGCCTCAACAACTGTTTCAAAATTAATTTTTCAAAATTTTGCTCAAAGTTGGTAATATCGATATTGGCCGAAAATTCGTGGGATCAGTTGTACTACCAGATTTGAACAGTGGAATTACTTTGCTTAGTTTCATCAAATCAGGAAATACACCAGATGTGACACAAGAATTAAAAACAATTGCTAAGAAAGGTGCGATAACATCTATTATTGAAGCTACAGTGTAAACTGACAAACCCCAATGATCGGCAGTTTTTTTTACATCAAGATCCTTAAAAGATTCTATAATGTCTTTAGCAGTCACAAATGTAAATTCAAAGTGATTGTCACATTCTGGAACACATTCTTTTAGTATGGCATATGCAGAAGTGGAGGAAGAAGACAAAGTTTTTGTTGTCATTATTGGAATATTAGTAAAAAAATTCTCAAACTCAGTTGCTACCTCCAAGTCCGCCTTTATATCTTCATCGTTAATTTTAAGATGGAAATCGCGGTTCTGTACTTTGGTTCTTCCAGTTTCAGAATTTATAATTCCCCAAGTTGTTTTGATTTTATTGCCAGAAGATTTTATTTTATTTTTAATGTGTATGGCTTTTGCTGAGGAACAGGCTCTTTTAAAAGATTTTGAATAATTTTTAACAAAATCTTGAAAAGCTTCATCATGGTTAAATGTTTTTTCCTGATATAATTCATACATTTTTTCCCTGCTTTTATAAATACCTGGGGTTGCCCAGTCACTAAATATAATACGGTCGCTAACAGGCAATGTTTTTTTTGTGAAAACTTTCATAAATTCACAATTAATGAGGTTAAATAGTACACTATACGCATGATCCGGATTGGCGTGATAAGGCAAGTCCGGTAGCTTTTCAATTAAATTATTTTTAAATTGTCCTAAACGATTTTCATTTATAGGAACAAAACTCACAAGTTTTCTTTGAGCTCTGACTTCACTTTTCTGAGTAAAAGTAACTAACTGGCCACAGTGATCAGAGTCTAACTCGTTTATAATTAAATGGTCAGAAGGTCTTGAGTTAGTAAAGATGTTGTCTAAACAGGTGGCACTCGTGGCAGTTATTCTAGTCGGCTCAAAGAATCTTGCGTACAAGTTATAAGACTTAAATAATGACATAAATTTATTAACTGTAGCTGATTTCTCTAGAACATTAATGTTGAAGTCTCCACAAACAACAACTGTTTTGTTACTGCGACAAGTCTTTAATAAAACTTCCTCCATATATTTCTCAAAAATATCATAGGAAGCACATGGGGGCCTGTAGACACTTATTACAATGAACCGCTCAAGCTCGATGCAAGCAATTTCAATAACCCGCTCAACAGAGAGGCTTACAATATCAGTCCTTTCTTTAAATTTGAAATTGTTACGAACAATTATTAGGGAGCCACCCCTTATCATATTCACTCTGCTGAACGAGCTAGCAATCTGATGGTTATTAAAGCTGAACATGAACTGATGGGCTTTTAACCAATGTTCAGTAAGACAAACAATATCAATGTAATTACAGTTCATGAACAACTCCAATTCTAATTGTTTATTTATCACACCCTGTATATTTTGATGAACAATTTTAAGGTTATTATTATTCATTTTATTTTGAAAATTATTTAATGGGTGTGATATTATTATATCTTGGTTTACGGTTATGCTAGAGTTTAACTCTGTTGTCTCAATGTCCCTTGATAATGGGTACAAGTCTAACTTGGTATTTAAAATAGTGCTAGAGGTTGACTCTATTGTCTCAAGTTGTAATTTAAATAGCTTGGAACATATTCCAAGCTCTGCTCATTACCACTAAGTGTATTACTTAACTGCTCAATAGAAGCAGTATAGTTAGCCAAACACTTGGCTGACTTATATATATAGTATGATAGCGATTCTGCTACCTGTCCTTTATAAAAATTACAAAGATAATAGTTATCTTTGGTCATGAAATAATTTTGACTAATAAGTACATTAGAGTCAATAAATTCAAAGTATGTTTAAACAATCGCTAATCACTAGTTAACTGCAGCGTTTATGAATAAGGGGGTAGAATAGGCTATTTGACAGTATGAATTTTTTTGTTATTATTTGCTTTAAATGTATAACATGAAGGTTCTTTATGTCATTTACATGAGTTTTAATGAAAATAATAACAATTAATATATCCAAAAACACAAAAATATGTTTGGCATTTTGTTTCTCGCGCCACATATTGTGAAACGATTCGGATTGGCTAATGTCACGTTGACGTCACACGTTCATAAACACTTGCTGTCGTTCTATGTGTTCTCAGGTGTTTTAGCGTTTTTAGAAGATTTTTAACGGTATTTGGAGCGATGGTTAACCATTTTATTAGATAAACAACAACAATTAACATATAAATACAAACACCACTGCGGAACCGAAAATCGTTTATAAGTTTGTGACGTCACTTACAAAGCGCGAAGCCATATTGCTGATTAAAGCGTTTCGGCGGCTTATTTGAATTTTGAATTTTTATTTGCATGTTTCTTACGAAATACGTATTTAAAATAAAAAATAATACTTTCAGTGAACTTCTTAACTGCAACCAAGTAATTCAAGATAGAAATTAGAAATCTGTCAAATAGCCTATTGCCAGCAAAGGCATAATACTTTGATGATTTAGTTTATATTCGATTTATATTTAGTTTGACTTGCCACTAAATTACTCTAATCAGAGGTTGTCTATTTTGAGTGTTTAGTGAAACATTTCCATTCATATGAAAACACTACCACTTTGACCATTTAAATATTTTAAATTATACCTTGTACTTCTGTTCCTATATTCATTAGCAAGTTACTATAATTACTATTTTCAGGTTTCTTATGCAAGTGAAAACCTGCAGAGTAAGTAATTGCATAACACACCATCGGTAGCAATTGGTTTAATTTTGACAGTTCAATATGTTCATTGCATTGTTTACATTGTTGAGCAGTCACATTTTTGAATCAGCAATTTGCTTCAAAATTATTCAAATTGTCAGTTATGGAAATATAATACTACATTGTGTATACAAAGTAACTCACATAACAAAAGTTATGAAGTGCCAGCTAGCCATGATAATTATACAACATAATTTTTTTTATACGAAACCTGAATATAGTTGGTTTAGAATAAGCAACTGAATCTATTCCAATCATTTTTAAACCATGTTATATTTTTTCCTAAATACATTTAGAAATTGTTGCGGTGTGGTTACCGAGCGCGCCACGCAGAGTACGGTAGATCATAACACGCGCCACAGCTGACGCCACAGGTCAATGCACTGCTCGCCCGCCCGTGCGGAATGTTGCCCAAATTTTTATTGGGATAAACAAGTAGGCTAACAAGCTCATAACTTTGTGGTATTTGATGATATCTTTTTTAAATTTTGTACATAGATTCTTTACTTAAAAATATTGGACATGTGTTTCAGGTTTCATATAAACAAAAAATAGTGTTTATTTAAGCAATGTTTTACTTGGAATAATATACCTTATGGTGCAGTTGTTGTTGCCCTCTGGACTGTTGAGCTGTTATGTGTGCCATAAGTGCTGCCAGCCTACCTTCTGGGTCCATTATTTCATCACTCCATGGACCTTCCACCACATGGTCACCCACAGATACTTGTCTGTTAAAATATTAAGTTTTTTGTACTAGATATCTTAGCTTCTTGACAAAGAATGAATGTTAGATAGATAATAATTGAATAATCAGTAACAACTACCCAAAAACAATATTATAAATATTAGATCATTAAAAATTATCATTATAATATCACTTCACTTCTTCATTTGATAAAAAGAAATTACTGTGACATTGGGCAACTAAGTAATCTTAAACTAAAACAGTATGTAAAATCATAGCAACAGTAGATATTTGTTGCATTGGATTACATTAAAATTTATTTATTCAGTCTATAGTTATCTAATATGTAATGTTCCACCAGCTGATATGACATATATACCTGCATAGTGAAGTAGAGTAGGTCTGTGAATGCAGGATGGACACCCTGCCACCGCCATCATCGAGGGCCAGGGCATTGCCATCCATATGAACTGTCTGTAAACAAAAATATAACATCAGTTAAATCACTGAATTTTAACATTGCATGATCATTGGAGCACAGGCATAAAATATGAATAAATCCCCTTGTTATTTCTTAAACTATACCTATAAAGATTTTTTATACTCATTGGATATGTTGTGAAATATTCTTTTTTCAAAATAGGTTTTTAGTCAATACAACTCATAATAAAATAGAACTGAAGGCTGATTCACTAAATTAACAGCAAACAATTACACAAGATTGAAGTTAATTTGTTAGTGGTTTATTAGCTAATTAAAATTTTATATCAACATACCTGATCAGCCGGGTGGGAAGTGATATAGTGCGTCACGGTTTCATCCATTATAACAAAGTTGTTTGTACTCTAAGCAGCCTCGACTGCATACCATAAAACTTCACAAGTAAAAACTTCTTTCATCTTTCGTTTACAAAAATTGTGGTTAGGTTATTTGACAGCTGTATTGCTTACGCTCAAGGTCACAAATTATTTACTTATATAAAATAGTATTACATTTAATCTACCTACTTTATATTATTTTTCGTAAGACAACTCAAAACTATGTAAAATAAATTATAATTTGATTGCGTTAGAATGGCTAACAATATTTTAAAAATTCATTTCACTTTACAAACAAAGCCCTACCCTGGGGTAGGAATTTTTTTCTATAGTGTTGGGAAAAGATGGGATGGGTTAAGTTCACATAGTGAATTTGTGCGGGGCTAGCGAATTAAAACATTATTTACTGTTGTCTATCGAATTAGAAAATCGATTGTAATGAATTTGAAAATTGTAATAATATCATCATTCTTATTCACAGTAATAAGGGTTATAAACTTGGTGCAGAGAGCGTAGGCAGCGCAGCATTTTATTCTTATAAACTTTTTACTCATAGTCATAAGTTTGCTATGACTTATTACTATTACTAAAAAAATATGGTGTTAAATTTTCTTGAAAAAGAATTTATTAATCTATTAAATAGGAGCGTATATTACAACAAAAATAAATGAATTCATTTAAGATTTATTTAGATATCGTCGAATGTGAATGTAATGTAATGTGGTTTTTGAAGTCAGCATGATTGTATCGACTATTTTGAATTTTGCATCTCTATACTCTCTGACACGACTAACATTTGACGGTGACCCGTGACACTTGACACTTTGACAGCAGACAGCAAAACATTGTTATTGTGTGATTGACCGTGAAAAATGAAATAAAATTAAAATTATTATTTCTTTAAATTGCTGCATTGTGTTTAAGTTTAATATAAAAATATAAGCTTTATGTTCCTGGTAAAATGTTTCGCAACAAACTAAGGTCTTCTCTTATTTGTAGAAGTAATGACGTAAGTATCAAAATAACCTCTGACATCAAAATAACTCAGTTTTTACGCCTTAGGCCTGTTATTTAGGTTGCATGCTTAAAAGTAGTGTCAGAAGGTATAAACCTACGAGATAGAAGGACTATGCTAGATGCTACGAGGTCAAAATGAACCTGGCTAAGTTTTACACAATAATCAGCTGTGTATCTGATTCTATGTAATATTATTTCCTATTATTTTCTATGTATTATTAGTTCCAGAGGTGCAAGCATACCACTAAACTCGATGCTATTCGAGAGAAACTTCGTGAAGGCCCCAGTCTAGCTGATTTTGTTTCTGAAGATCATCCAAAGGATTGGGTAGAGTATGAGGGAAAGCTTAAGAGAGAGAAGGGTGAAGTCGAACGGCTGAGACTACCCCCCTGGTTGAAGACAACCATACCAACTGGTATGACTATCTTTTATTTAATGAGCCAAACCAAAATCTTAAACCAATAATGGGATCAATGTCATGATATGACCTTTTTGACCCCAACAGGGACAGTGGGGTGTTATTAACTTATTGTTATTAAAAAGATTTTATCAAATTAATCATGTATTAGTTAATAAAATATGTATTATGAAATTGAATTTGATACCAAATTATCATTGGGCTTTATCATAATTATTCTATATCAGTGTTATGCTGGAGTTATTTTAAGATGTGGTATTTAATTTTAAGATGATTTGTTGGGTACCAAAGTCAAAATATTAATGACTTCATGATTAATATTTTGACGATAAGTTATTATAGAATGTAATTTTTTAATCTTTAAAAAATTTGGTGTAGCAGCACAATGGAGTAGAAGGTTTAGGCATACAAAATAGTAGTTGTGGTTTCGCAAGTGTCATTTTTGGTCCCGTGGGAATATCAGGATAAAAAGTATCCTATGTGTTCATGCTAAATTTCATTGAAATCCTACCAGTTGACAAGCTTCCCAAGCAAAACGCTTCATCCGGATCATCGTCCGATGGTGGAACGGAGATGGGGGAATTAAATCATGCAATTCCCTTGCTAACTCCCCAGAATGCATCCTATAGAAGACCGAAAGGCTGGCTACTCTACGCCTGTGCTCCAAGCTTTGGTGACCGTTTCTAGTTAAATCTGGGTCCCCAGTCAACCTCTTCGCACGCCTCTCCACTGAATCCAAAGTAGCCGGGTGACATTCCGCAGCACCAGCCCAAATGTGGCTGCAGTACTCCACACACGAGCGGACCTGTGCTTTGTATAACATTAGAAGCTGCCCCGGTGTGAAGTACCGCCGGACCTTTGCGATGACGCCAAGTTTTCTGGCAGCCACCTTGGCCTTGGACTCAATGAGCCGCCCAAAGTTGAGGTTCGAGGAAATCTCAACACCCAAAAGCTGAAGGTGGTCAGTGCATTCCAAGGATACATTCTGGAAAGTAGGAGCCAAAGTGAACGGACTCCTTTTGGTGGTGAAAAGACACGCTTGTGTTTTGGCGGCATTAAATGCTACAAGATTGGCTTTACCCCATTCGGAGACTGCCTGAAGTGCAGCACTCGTACGCTCTACCATGGCCTCTCTTTCGGACCAGATTGATTCCTTACTAGCCCGAGCTTCCGGCAGGTATCTCTCCACAACCGTGCTGTCATCTGCATACTCACCGGGCTCCATCAGATCGTTAATATGCAGCAGGAACAGAGTTGCAGAGAGAACAGACCCTGAGGAACACCGGCTTGGTCGACATGGGCTCCGATGAACAACTGTCGACAACAACTCGGGGGGACCGTTCAGACAGGAAGTCTTTTACCCAGCTAGACAGGCCAGCGGAAATGCCGTACGCTGGAAGCTTACTCAAAAGGCCAGCGCGCCATACCCGGTCGAAGGCCTTCGAGACATCAAGGGAGACGGCAATCGCTTCCCCGTTTTTCTCGAGGGCCTCGCCCCACAAGTGCGTGGCATACACTAGGAGGTCCCCAGTTGACCGATTGCGTCGAAACCCGCCCTGTCGGTCACTGAGGAGATCGTTACCTTCCAGGTAAGCCAAGAGGTGCGAGTTCAATACACGCTCCATAATCTTGCAGAGTATGGAAGTTATTGAAATCGGCCGATAGTTGGTAGGATCGGCACAACTACCCTTTTTGGCCACGGGCTGCACGTTGGCAAGCTTCCAGGACTTGGGCATTGTACCAGTCCTAAATGAGAGGCGATACAAGCGCGTCAATTCAAGAGACAACTCGGGCGCACATGCCTTAAGGACAATCGCTGGTATACCATCCGGACCTCTAGCCTTATTCACGTCCAGACGACACAATACTCTCAGGACCTCCTTGTTCCTAATGCGAACCTCTAAAACTTGCCTAGTAAACGATTTAAAAGTTGAATTAAGACCAAACTTTGCAAAAAGGGGTAGGTATTATAAAATCTCAGATTATTGAGAAGCCAATAAAGCTTGGGATTCAGCTGCTCGCTCTGCTAAGCGATATCATTAAGCAATATGCGTAATTATGCTACAATTATGACATTTAAATCACTGTTTTTTTTTTAAATCACGTAAGTTGATTGTTATGTACAAAGCAAACACATGTTGTTATTTTTAATACATATTTTCATTTTTAATGTCTGGACTTGAAAAAAGACTGAGTTTGTTTCGGCATTTCTTCTCAGAGGTAGTCAGTTAGGAAATGCCGGCTCCAGCTAGTTTAAAAAAAATATGACGTGTAAAAGTGATCAGTGATCCTACTTGCATAGTAAACGATTTTATTTAATTTCAGTGATTTCCAATATTACCATTCCAATTTATATTATTGGTAGGATTGTAAACGCACCCACGATACAGGAGAAATTACTAATGCTAAGTAATTTTCTTTTTTTAATTTACTCAGTCAAAAATGTAATGTTTGTAGTTACACTAACCGCGATCTTAAAAAACATAAAATATGTTTTTATATTATTATATACCCACGTAACCATCACGTCTTTGGGGATTAGTGAACTGATTTAATTTGATCCCCAAAAATTTAGAAATAAAATAATGTTAAAAACTTAGTAAGAACTAAAAAAATAGTATTTAAACTACTTACTTCTTTTACAACATCAAATTCTGGCCTAAATATTTTAGGTTAATAATCTTAGCACTTTTAAAATATTTATTTTTTAATTTTAAATTGTAATATTTTAACGAACAAACTCTGATTTATGTAAGTATTTTATAGTTATTCCGTTTTTATTTGTTGCTTTATTAATAATTCCGTGCTGAGAATCTTTTTATCTGTAATATAAAGATGCTCACAGTGATTTTTGTTTACTGCTCGTATACCACAACACTTAAATGAATGCCTAAATCAAATTTCGTTCTAGAATATTCAACTTTCAGCGCTGTCCTGAGCGTTGAAACTCCAACGTGCAAAGTAACGGGCGCGCTAAGTACCTAATGTGTCTGTATCATACATATCTTAGGCAACAAAATGTAGATGATTTCTTATGGCCGAAGATGTCTTGATTTGCCGAAGACTAAGGCATTGCTTTTATTAATTATTTATATTTTACTGTGTAAAGATGTATCGGACATTTTTCCTACATAAATATTAAAACATCAAATACGGCTGAATATTTATCATTTGATAAAGTATAAGTCGTGCCTCGGCCGCTGCGCAAGGTGTCGCGGGTTCGATTCCAGCACAGTGCAAGTATTTGTATGCATGAATATGAATATTTGCACTGGTCTGGTCGTGCCTCGGAAAGCACGTTAAGCCGTTTCGTCGTCGTTTCGTCCCGGTTGCCATACGAACATCTAATGGCAGTCGTTACGGGTTGTTGGAGCCCTCAATAGTCCAACAATTGGTCTAACTGCAATGCTTCGATATCGCCTTCGGGTTGTGGAGGTCAGACGGCAGTCGCTCCACGGAAAATATCGAAGTTTAGCCAAAATCAGCAGTTAGACTGATAAAGCGGACCCCAGACTCCAAAGCTGAAAAGCTTTGAATGCGACTGGGATTAACGCTGAGATGATGATGATGATGATGATTATTGGTAGGATTATAAGGGCTTATACTTTTTTATATTTTCTAAACAAAAATACTACACACTTGAAATACTTAAATTAAACTATTCGTACTACAATCTACATACTTACTTGAAGTACTTAAACTATTCATCCTTACTAATATTATAAACCTGAAAGTAAGTTTGTTTGTTCCGCTTTCACGCCGTAACTACTGAACCGATTGCTTTAAAATTTTGCAGACGTAATGGTAGAAGTCCGAATTAAATAATAGGATACTTTTTATCCCGGAAAAATTTGATATTCTCGAGGGTAATCTAAAAAGCTTGATATAACTAAATTCCACAAGCTAGTATTCCAACAATGAAAGCAGAAATTATGAAAAAAAAACATTGAAATTAATTGATTAAAGACTATCAAATTTTAAATCATACACATCCTAAATACTGTTACGGGCTAGGGGTACTAAAATGCCGGTTAAGTGTTACGAAGTTTATTGGCAACGAAGGTACAGTCGATCGTAGGCAATGACAAGTAGAATATAGCTGACGTTGCACCGAAGTCTTCCTTTATGTCCACGAAGTCCGTGTTGTAAACACACAATAACACTACAGATGTTACTTCACGTAGTACTCGAAGTTCTCGTTATAATTGTCGCAGTAGGTCTTCGATTCTTAACTCTCGCTTGTTCTCGTATCGCTAGTCGAATTCAGACTGACTGCGCCGGCGTCACGGCGCTATATATAGGCCAGCTGATCGAACATTCCAGAATCCCCGAGACGTAATAATAATACTGCATAACTTCGAGGTCACCGGCCAAGTAAGTACCTACGGTAATTCCCGGAAACGGGTTTCTAGAAATTTCGATGTCGACACTTTGTTGACAAAACTGTTGAGACCTGTACCATTCGATAGGCCATCCTAAGTCTAGCAATGCGTTTTTTTATTGTGCCTAGAAAATGTCTAGATCTGGGAAAATAGGGCTTAAAAGTGACACACTGCATGTCACGCGATATTGAACCTTATGCCATCGACATAAGGTCCATTCGTAACAATACTGTATGCTGATTTTATACAACAGTAGTAATGTGGTCCTACACTTGCAAATATTCTTATGTTAGGTGCGACGGAATTGTATGACTGAATTTCCGCATCTCCATTCCATCATCCGACGACCCGTCGTATGGGGAGACTTATGTTGGTGACAACACTGCGATCTAGACCGTGTACATCAAGGGACTGGAACAATTTGCCAGCGGCGGTGATTCCGTCTGACTACAATTTAACTGTCTTAAAGGCTAGAGTGAATAGGTTCTTGATAAACTAGCACACTTTACCATCAACCATTGCATCACTGCTTACCATCAGGCGGAATTGTGGTGCAGCACTAGTGTATAATTGCTACTCACACAACACACTATGTTATTTTCAATACTATAAAAAAGGACATATATTTTATTACAAAGATGTAAAACTTAGTGTAAAGACTAATTCTTTTGTACTTATTTAATAATAGCTTTCTGCCTGCGGCTTCGCCAAATCAAATTTCTCCGGGATAAAAGGTAGCCTATGTCCTTTCTCAGGCTCTAGACTATCTGCCTACCAAATTTCATCAGAATCGGTTCAGTAGTTTTGGCGTGAAAGCCGGACAGACAGACAGAGATACTTTCGCATTTATAATATCAGTATGGATTGTCATCAGAGTTCAATGAATAGTTGTTACGTTGTTCCAGGGTCGAAGTTCACAGAGATAAAGAAACAGCTCCGTGAGTTGAAACTCAGCACAGTATGTGAAGAGGCTCGCTGTCCCAACATTGGTGAATGCTGGAGTGGGGGCAAACATGGCACTTCTACTGCAACTATTATGGTAAATTTTCATATGCGGCATCAGATTAACAGCATAGTATTATGTACGTATGATAGCTACGCGAAACTGAAATATTCCCAATCAACCTTGAGCCTTAATGATTCAGCAATAAGGTTGAAAATCTAATAAAGAAAAACGGTTTTTAGTAGCTTGATGTGGTGTGCTCTGTACAAACAAGTAGAGTTAAATAAAGTCATTAAAATCAAAATCTGTTCAATCAGACTGAGATTAATTGCTCAAGTCTGTAGCACAAGTGAATTTTAAGTTGCTACTAAATTTTAGCCCTTTTAAGATTTAAAGGCGATTTAATTTAAATAGACTATAATAATCTTATAAGCTGTATTACAGAATCAAAGAAGACAATAAAGCTTGGGAATGAGCTGCTCACTCTGCTAAGCAATGACAAATTATGATATTTTATTCAATTTTTTTTTAAATCACGTAAATTGATTGTTATGTACGGACGACAGCAGGTCAAGCTACCCCAAACTGTCAGATTTTCCCAGTCAACTTTGAACCTTAATGCTTTAGAGATAAAGTTGAAAATCTAATAAGAAAATCTGACAGATTGTAGTAGCTTGATGTGCTGTTGTCTGTACAAAGCAAACACATATTGTTATTGTAAACATCTTCATTTTTAATGTCTGGACTTAAAAAAGACAATGATTCCTGAGTTTGTTTCGGCTTTTCTTCTCAGAGGTAGTCAGTTAGGAAATGCTGGCTCCAGCTAGTTTTAAAATAAAAAGACGTAAAAGTGATCAGTGATCCTACTTCGGTATTCGGTAGTCGCACGGCGAGTTTCCACCCTTACGCCGTTAACACCACTACGATTCGGACGAAGCGTTTCGCCTCCTCTTTCATACCGCGTACATCGAGGGACTGGAACAATTTGCCAGCGGCGGTTTTTCCATCGGACTACAATTTGGATGTCTTCAAGGCTAGAGTGAATAGGTTCTTAATAAACTAGTGCTCTTTACCATCATCGATTGCGTCACTGCTTACCATCAGGCGGGATTACGGTCAAGCGCTAGTTTATAATTTATAAAAAAAAACTTACATGAAATCGTTTGAACTCAAATTATTACTAGTTTCAACCAATCAAACGTTCTTTAGACATGCTTTTAGTAAGGTTCTGTAATACAGCCCCAAGTATTCTTTTCGATTAGAACCAAAAAATGTCGTCTAGTCAGTAATATTACATTGTGTATTGGCACAGCTAATGGGCGACACGTGCACCCGCGGCTGCATGTTCTGCTCGGTGAAGACGTCGCGCCGCCCGCCGCCGCTGGACCCGGCCGAGCCACGGAACACGGCTCACGCCATCAACCAGTGGGGGCTCGGATACATCGTGCTGACTTCAGTGGATAGAGATGGTAACACCACTAATTTATAATTTTGTTTCAAATTGATGTTCTTTTAAGTAAAGCCATCTTTCAAATCATCATCATCTTCATCATCAACCTTTTTTTTTATCGTCCCACTGCTGGGCACAGATCTCCTCTCATACAGAGAAGGATTGAGCATAATGAGTGTGCGGGTTCGATTCCAGGTCAGGCAAGTATCAATGTAACTTTTCTTAATTATATGTACTTTCTTGGACACCAATGACTGATTACAAGATGAAGGTCAAAAATGTTAATGAAATATAAGGAACAAAATGTTAATGTCAGTTATATTCTGAAAAATTTGCATGCTTATTTTATATTGGCAAAACATGTTCGTTCTAAATTTTATTGCTACCATCCTTGTATACCGTGTTTTTAGGCAAATAAATATATTGTTACGGGCTAGGGGTACTTAAACGCCGGTTAAGGGTTACGAAGTTTATTGGCAACGAAAGTACAGTTGGTTGTAGGCAATGACAAGTAGAATGTCGCTGACGTTGCACCGAAGTCTTCCCTTATGTCCACGAAGTCCGTGTCGTAAACACACAATAACAGTACAGATGTTACTTCACGTAGTACTAGAAGTTCTCGTTACAATGGTCGCAGTAGATCTTCTTTAAGATCGCTTCTTAACTGTCGCTGTTTTCGTATCGCTAGTCGAGTGTAGACTGACTGTGCGTTCGGGAGATCGCGACGCCCCCGTCAGGGGGCGTGGCGAGCGGACCCAGGGCTATGCCCCCCGGCCGCGGAGTCCATTTAGGTGGCCCGTTAATACGGGCCTCTCTTTGGGTCGGCGACAATGGCCTGTCAGATGTAGTTACGTGCGTGAGTTGCGCACGTCTGTGTTATTGGTTGCTATGTGTTATTCTGTAGGCGCGCCACAGGGCCCACTCACGACCCTGCTTGCTTCACGGCACTCCGGCGGTCAGTCCCTGCCAGGTGAGACCCCCAGTTGCCCTGGGGGAAGCCCAGCAGAGGACGACCAGCGACAGGTGGTGCCGACTCGACGCTCCTACAGAGTTACGGATGTAACATGTAACCCCCGCCCGTCCTGAGAAACCATCTATGTACGGTAACCACTTCAGGCTAAGGGGTCGTGATGTATGTGTGGGCGGTATTGAATTGTAGAGTAACACCGCCCAGTGATTACGCGTACCGCGGCCCGCGCTGCGCGTACGCGTGTATATGTTTGGCGTCTGCTTAGTGGTGATTGTCTGCCGCCGCGTATGCGTACCTATATTAACCTAGCATACGCTACGCGACGAGTGTGTGTAGAGGGTGCAGTATTATTGGGTCAGATGAGCCGCGTGTAACCTGGGTGCGGCTCACCTGTGAGGTCAATCCGGTGGAGAGGGGTCACAGGTCCGCTACCAGGTCGCGGGGGAAGGGTTTCGCGTCAGGGGGGCGCGCGTGCCAGGGCGCGATGTCCTTGACATGCGTCAAGTCGGACGCGTCGGCACGCGCGAACATACCCTTCGCGAGGCGCCGCACAAACTCATCCAGGCTCTCAAGCCTGAGGTCCCTCCGGATGACATCGTTCCTCACGTAGCGAGGAGCGGCAACTATTGTCCGCAGCGCAAGACTTTCTTGCGCGCGGAGCGTCTTGCGGTGCGCCTCGCTAGTGAGGGCGAACCATGCCGGAGCGGCGTACGTCAGTATTGGCCGTATGTACAACTTGTACACGGCCAGTTTGACGCGCGCCGGGATGCAGGATGAGAGCACTGGTTTGAGCAGGTGGCGGGCAACCCTGCCCCGTGCGGCGACCGAGCGGACGTGTGGCCCCATGGTGAGCCGGCGGTCGATCGTCACCCCCAGGTACTTCACCCGGGGGGACCACTCGACGGCGGCTCCCAGGAGTCTCAGGGGTGGTGGGACGGACGCATACCCGAATACGATCGCCTGCGTTTTTCCCACGTTCACCGACAGCCGCCACTTGGAGAGCCACTCGGGAAGGAGCTCGAGCACACGCTGCATCTTGACGGCCGCGTACTTCGCATTAAGCGATGTAGTGATGTACGCGGCGTCGTCAGCGTAGAGCGCGAGCATCGCTTCCGAGGTAGTGGGGATGTCGTCGGTGTAACGTGAGTAGCACGCAGGCGACAGGCAGCTGCCCTGCGGTACACCCGCGAGCACAGGGCGGGGGGCGGATAGCGTCCCGTCAACCACCACCCGGAAAGTCCTGTCGGAGAGGAAGGTAGAGACCACCTTTACAACGCGACGGGGCGCGCCTGATGTGGCCAGTTTGTAAATCAGGCCGTCGTGCCACACACGGTCGAAGGCCTTCTCCATGTCGAGGAGTACTGCAACGGCACACTCTTTCTTGTTAAGAGCGGCCGTGACGTGGTGCAGTACCCTCGACAGCTGGAGCGTCGTGCTGTGCTCCGCCCGGAACCCGAATTGCTCGGGCCGCGGCGCGATGTGAGGCTGGAGATGTCGCAGCAGGAGTGCCTCGAACACCTTGGAGACCGTCGGCAGCAGTGTGATCGGCCGATAGCTCTCCGGCTTCAGTATGTTTTTTCCCGCCTTGGGCAGCATTATGACGCGCCCCTCCTTCCAGACAGCGGGGAAGGTCCCGGTGCGCAGTACCGCGGTATACAGGCGCGCCAAGGCCGCTACCATTCGGTACGGCAGGTGGCGCAGCGCTGTATTGGTTATACCGTCAGCACCGGGGGCCTTCTTGGGCTTGGTACGGAGGATGGCGCGTCTGACTGCGCCCGGCGAGAAATACACTGGTTCTTCATCGGGAGCTATCGGCGCTGCGAAGTAGTCTCCCAGGTGTTTCTCAACTGCTGCGACATGGTCGGTGTCGCTGGTCGGGTTGGGGCGGAACTGACGCTCCAGGTGTTCTGCGAAGACCTCCGCCCGGTCCTCTGCGGTGTACCTCAGCGCCCCGTCGCTGTTGAGTAGCGGTCTTACCGGGGCTGGGGTATTCTTCAACTGGCGGCACAGTTTATGTAGTGAGGGCCAACTCTCAGTTGTGGCCTCAATTCTCTCCTCCCAGCCCTCGGCGGCGTGCGCCTTGAGCTCGGCCTTGACCCTCTCCGCGAGACGGTTGAGCTTCGTCTTTAATGTAGGGCATCTTAACTGTTGCCACTGCTTGCGTAGACGCCTCTTCTCGGCGATCATCTTGCTAAGTCGCGCCGGCAGGGGCGGCAATAGCCCTCTCCCCTGCGGCTGCGTGCTTGTCGCCGACTGTAAGGCGCTCTGTACGCAAGCAGTGACGTCACGCGCCATGGCATCTACGCCCGCGGAGGTTGTTATGGGCCGAGCCGGCGTGGTGGCCTCTACTTCCTCTGCGAACTTCGTCCAGTCTATGCGTCGACGTGGCGCTAGCGGTTTCAGGTGGGTCAGCGTCCCCGATAGGACGACGAGTACAGGTTGATGGTCCGACTGTAACTCGTCGTCGATCACCAGCTGGGTGATCTGGCTGCACAGCCCCCGGTGAATCACGATGTCCAGCACGTCCGGCATATTCGCCGGGTTGTCCGGATAGTGGGTGGGCAACTCCGGGCCGGACACCGTGTAGTCGGAGGCTTCCGCGTCCGCGAAGAGCCGTCTGCCACCCGCGTTGGTCCGCACCGAGTTCCACGCCGGGTGCTTGCAGTTAAAGTCGCCGGCGAGGACAACAGCGCGCGGCGCGCCGTACAGTAGGCCCCGCAGCTCAGTTAGGTCCATGGGAGCCGCGGGGGGCTTATAGCACGCGTACACGTCGATGTCCTCGCCAGCCACGTGCAGCTGCACACCCAGCGCGTAAAAAGTGCCGAGCGATGGTACGGGTAGCTCCTGATGGACGACTCTTCGCCTCACAAGTACCGCCAGACCACGGTACCGGGAGTGGGAGGCTGACCGTTCGTCCTTCCTATAAACGAGATATCCCGGGAATCTGACCTTGTCCTCCGGTCCCAGGAATGTCTCGCTTATTAGCGCCACGTCGACGTCCTGTTCCCTCAGGAGATGGCGGAGGGGGGCGACCTTTCCCCTAAGGCCGCGGGCGTTCCAGTGAACCATCCTCAACGGCCTAGCCACGGTAGATGAGTAGTAATCTGGCCAGGCCGTCGAAGATGACGGTTTCTACATCCTGACCCTGCCTGATGGCCTTAATAAGGCCCATCAGTAGTTCGATGGCACAGGTCGTGAACTCCTTTGTAGTCTCGGTCTTGGTTTTCGTATTTGAGGCACCGGTGGCGCCGCGGTTGGCTTGAGCCTTCTGTCGCGGCGCTGTACCGGCGCCGGACTCTAATGTGCCAGGAGCCACGACCTGCCTGTCCATTGGGGCAGGGTCGGCGGCCTTAGGCACGTCTTCCTGAGTGGCAAGGGGTTCTGTCGGCTTCTTGCCTTTCCCCTTGCCCCCGCGCCCCTTCTTCCTCCGTTTAGACGAGGTGGCTTGAGCGCGGTCGGTGGGCCCGTTGGCTGCCGCCATTAGGGTTGCGGCGTCAGCGTCGGCGTCGACCGTGAGCGGCCTCTCGGTGGCCGCTTGTGGCCGGCGCGCTCTGGTCGAAATGGCGGCAGTCCCCGCTCGCCTGTTCTTGAGTTCCGCCTGGAACACGGGGCACTTGGTGTTGCATGCGGGGTGCGGGCCGCCACAATTTGCACAAGTGGCGGGCTCCTCCCGCGGGCGTGGGCAATCACGTGCCACGTGTTCCCCGCCGCAGCGCACACAGGCGAGCGGTCGGTGGCACTGGTGGGAGCTGTGCCTGAATTTCTGGCACCGGTGACATTGAGCGGGCCCACGTTTTCCCCGCCAAGCCTCAATCTTGACACCGCGCATGTTCATGAACACGGCGGTGTCATAGATGTTTCTGACCTCGGGCGTCCTCTTGAGTATGGCGTGGAACACGCAGCCGGGTCTTCCCTGTGCGCCCTTTATATGGCGCACGTACTCCGGCTCGTATCCCAACGCCCGGAGTTCCTCGTCTATCTCCTGAGGGTCTGTGTCCGCTGGCAGCCCCCGGATGGCGATCTTCACGCTTTTGTCCGCTGGCAGGGAGTATGCGAACCAGGACACGCCGCTCTCCTTTTCCAGGCCGGTGAGGTATCGCTGGACCAGCCGATACTCATCCTCGGTGTCGGGGGTGAATCGTACCCCCGTCCCATAGGGGCGAGCATTAGGCGGCCGGCCCAAGCGCTCCCTGAGGGCCCGGAAGTGAGCGGCCCAGTTCGGTAGTTTCTCCACTACCAGCGGCGGATAGCGCTGCTTCTTCGGTTTCTTCGTGGTTACGACCGGCTCGGGTGAGCCAGGGGTAGCAGCGGGGGGAGCGGTGGTACCGGCGGACACAGTTGTTGTTTGATCCTCCTCCTCCATTGGCGTCGGCGTCGGTGTAGGCGAGCGCGGCGGCGTGCGGCGCACCGCCTGGGCAAAGGTGGGCGAGGCCGACTGCCCCCCCCCGCGCGGCGCGCTGGTGCGCTGAGGTCGCGGTGGGTCGAGGCAGTACCGTTTTGCCTCAATGGTCTCGCCCGAGCTTCTACGCCGCCGCTGTGGCCGGGCCTCGAGTGCAGACTCAAAGCCGAACCCAAGCTGCGGCGGCGTTGGTGAGGCCGGCGACTGCCGACCTGATAGGTCTCTTCCCTCGGTGGACCGGCGCCCGGATCGCGGGGTCGTATCTCGCGACACGTCCCCGCGACCGGACCCGGCCGAGTCCCCGGACGCCAGTGACGTGCTCGAAGAGCACGCCGATAGCGCGGCGGGGGAGTCGAAGGCAGAGGCCCTCGGAGGTGCCGGCGACTCAGACACCAGTGGTGCCCTATGCGACGGTCTGCGAGTGCCGCCCGCTCTGGCTGGCCGCTCAAACTCCGCCCCCGCCGGTCCCGCCAGCTCGCTCAGCAAGCTGTGGGTGGCGGGCGTGGCGGTGCCCGGAGCTGGCACAGCTCGAGCCGATGCGGGCCCAGCTTGAGCGGGCGGTGCTGTTTGCTGCGTCGGCGACACAGCTGGGCGCGACAGGGGTGCGCGGGTGTGCGCAGGTGTCATTGAGGTTCGCGTCGGCGGCGCGCTCTGCGCGGGCAGCGCGGCGGCGCGCGCTGGCGCCGCGGCCCGCGCAGCGGGCGCAGCCGGGCGCGCGGGTGCAGGTACGCGGACTGGCTTAGGGGGTGCACGCACTTGTTGCGTGCGCCCCTGGGTGGCGGCCGGTCCCGGTGCCTGAATAGGCACTGGCCGGAACGCTGCTGGGCGGACGGGCACCGCGTGCTGTCGACCCGACGACGGTGCCGGCGCAACGCGCGCAGGCGCCGATGTCGTCGGTGGGCCGGCTGCCAGCACGGCACTGGTACCACCCTCTCTCATCTTACGAGCTGTTGTTTGCCCGGCCGGTGTCGGAGCGGACGGCGCGTTGCCCGATTTGGGCAGTGATGCAGAGACTGCGCTGCCCATTTCGGGCAGCGATACTGCCCGGTCCATCACCGGACGGGTCTCTTCGGGCCCGGTGTCGCGGCCGAGAGAGCCGCGTGCACCGGGTTTCTTCGGCATTCTATTGTAATGCCGGATAAAATAAAACACTCACAGGAACACTTAATTGTTAAAAAGAAATAAAAATAGTTAAAAATAAAAAGTTCACTCTTTTAAGGAAGCACTGATAAAAACATGTGGTTGCCGCGATCGCAACGGCGGCGGCGGGCCGCCGGGTGGCGGGGGCGAGGGCTCCCGCCTGTGCCCGTGCCGGTCAGGACTCGGCACCGGCACAGACGAGTAGCTGATAAGACGATCCGCGCGGCTTAGCTGGTCTCAGTGAGCACCCGGGAGCTCGGAACTGGACGACTGCTGTGGACCACTGGCTGATCCATGACTGACTGTGCGCTGGCGTCGCGGCGCCTTATATAGCCCAGCTGATCGAACATTCCAGATTCCTCCAGACGTAATAATAATAGCACATAACTTCGAGGTCACTCGGAAGTACCTACGGTAATTCCCGGAAACGGGTTTCTAGAAATTTCGATGTCGACACTTTGTTGACAAAACTGTTGAGACCTGTACCATTCGATAGGCCGTCCTAAGTCTAGCAATGCGTTTTATTATTGTACCTAGAAAATGTCTAGATCTAGGAAAAATAGGGCTTAAAAGTGACACACTGCATGTCACGCGATATTGAACCTTATGCCATCGACATAAGGTCCATTCGTAACATTGCCCCCTTCTTAGTCATGCTCGTCCCGAGCATGATTTGATCCATAATAGCGAGCTAGGCGGTCTACGTGTACGATCTTCAGCTTCCCTCTAGGTCCTTTCTTTATCCGGTAGGTGACATCGTTTATCCTGGTTACTATCGTGTACGGACCCTCCCATTTGGCTTGAAATTTCGGACTCTTTCCTTTTCTCCTTATGGGATTATGTAACCATACCAAAGTTCCCTCTTCAAATCCGGGCACGTTAGCTTTGCGGTCGTATCGGATCTTCATCTTCTCACTGGTTTTCAGACCATTCTCTCTCACTAGCTCATGTGTTCTATCTAATTTACGCCGCAGGTCAGCCACATAGTCGACGGCTAGGATAGGAGTATCGGGAGGTGTTCCGGTTAGTGCATCTATGGGTAGTCTAATTTCTCGGCCGAAGTTGACTTTCGCCGGTGTGCAATTTGTGCTATCATGTGTTGCAGAGCGGTATGACATTAAGAAGAGTGGAATGTATTGGTCCCAATCCCTCTGGTGTTCTTCCACTACTTTGGCCAAATGATTCTCCAACGTCTGATTGAATCTTTCGACCATTCCATCTGACTGTGGGTGATACGGTGTTGTACGAGTCTTATGTATCCCGAATAGTTGGCAAGCCTCTTGAAATAGTGTAGACTCGAAGTTTCTACCCTGGTCAGAGTGTAACTCCAAGGGAACGCCAAATCGACAGAACACCTCGTGAACTAGCTTTTTGGCGACTGTATGAGCTTCCTGGTTAGGTACTGCAAAAGCTTCTGGCCATTTGCTGAAATAGTCTTGCATGACGATGATATACCTATTCCCTTCTTCAGTAACAGGGAATGGCCCAGCTATATCGACAGCAACTCTTTCCCATGGTGCACCAACATTGTACACTTTCAGCCGACCTCTGGCTCTCGTTTGCGGTCCCTTTACTGAGCAGCAGGCTGCACATTTTCTACACCAGTCCTCTACGTCTTCGCGGCAATGCACCCAATAGAATCTTTTTCTCACCTTCTCCAGGGTTTTCTTTACTCCTAGATGTCCTCCGGATACTCCGTCGTGCACCTGTCGTAGCACTGACGCGACTTTATCACCGGGAACAACTATCTGTAAGGTGACCTCCTGTCCACTGGGTGATTCCCATTTCCTTTTGAGAACGCCATTATCAATTATCAGGCTGTCCCATTGGGCCCAGTAACTTTTTACTGTTGGGCTAAGCGCTGATATTTCACTCCAAGCGGGCCTCTGGCCACGTTGCTTCCACTCGATTACTGCCTTCAGGTCACTGTCTTCCTTTTGTGCATCTTTCAATGATTGATTATCCCAGTCTTCATCCAAAGCATTCACCTGGATAGTCCGCACGTTCTCTGTCTTTTCCTGTTTGCTTTCTTCACCTCGTTCCTTACTCCCTGAAGTTATCTGGCGGCGGCGGTCCTTCTGCCTTGCCTTTTTCTCGAGGCGCTTCTTCTTACGCGCCTCTTCCTCGACTTCCTTGTCCCGCTTTGCGTCTGCCTTATTCCACGACCTTCCGCGCGAGCGCTCTCGCTCTTGCTCTCGCTTTCCGGAACGTTCGTGTTCCCGGTCCTTGACGCATTCCCGCTCTCGTTCAGCGGGTCGCTCGCGGCGCTCGCTCCGATTGCTCCGCTCGCGCCACTCGACGCGCTCGCACGGGCGCTCGGGCTGGACCTTCGCATTGCGCTTGCGCCACGCCATCACCGCGGCCTCCTCACGTGACCAAGAAGTTCTTCTTCCCTTAGCCTTTCTGGGGCAATCAATTCGAATGTGCTCCTTTTCGCCACACTCATAGCAAGTTGGTCCTCGTCGGGCTTTTATTTGTGCGGTCACTTCTCGAATACGGTCGTGTTGTGGGCCATCCTGACGTACAGCTTCCACCTCCAGAGCATGCGTCAAAGCTGCCTTCAGGGTCTGATGGTGACCCAGACGTACTGCAGCCCTGACTTCTGCATCTCGAATCCCATCGGTAAATAATCGTAGAGTAGTAGCGCCAATCAATCCCGGTGTTGATGCATACGCCTTCCGAACCATACGTTCTATTTCCGTGGCCCATTGTTGCAAACCCTCGCTGCTCTTCTGTGTGCGTTCGCGGAGTTGAGCCCTGTAGACATGTTCGAGGTGTTTCTCCCCGTATCTAGACTCCAACGCTTCTAACAGACAGGCTAGGGTATTGCAATCGCCGGAAATATTTTCGAGGATTTGGACCGCCTCACCACGCAGAGCAAGCGTAAGGGCGGTTACGGCTTGATCGTCGTCCCAATTGTTGCCTTTTGCGACCTTTTCAAACTGTAGACGGAAGGCCACCCATGACGTTGTTCCGTCAAAATGAGGTACCTTGAAAGTCGGCAAAGCACTGGGTACGGGTACCACGCCTTTAATAACTCCTTTTTGTACTCTGTCTATTTCTTTTCCAAACTCCATGATGGTATTGTCTAGTTTTTCTATACGAGCTTCTTGCTGGTCCATGCGGGCATCTTGTTGTGCTGTTTTTATTTTAAGCTCGTTGACCTCTTCTTTGGTTTTTTTCCATTTTTCATTTAATTCTAATACCAGTTGCTGGGATTTTTCTATTTTTGCTTGAGTTGCTGCCTGGGATTGTTTTATTTGTGCCTGGGTTTCTGCCTGGGATTCTGCTACACTTTTAATCTGTGCCTGGGTTGCTGCCTGGGATTCTGCCATACCTTTTATTTGCAGCGTCAAGTGAGCCAGCAACGCCGATAAATCGCATCCACTGTGTAGGGTGTTTCCATAACATAAGTAATGTCACTGTAAATGTAAATTGTCAAACTTAAATGCAGAAAATGTCAGTGAATGCTCAACGGGATGAATCTAAATAAAAATGCAAGTTGTCCGATTCAAACCACGTCTAATTGAACACTAAATATAAAATATTACATGAAATGCTTAGAATAATGCAATGCGTCAGTGTCAATGCACTGTCAAATGTAGGTCGCGCCCAAAGTGCAAATACGTTAGCCTACTGGCTAACTTATTGTAATTAATATATTTTAACCCATGTACGTACACCGTACATATTGCCACAAAACAGAAAGAGAATAACTAGATCCAACAATTCCAAATTATGTAAAATAATAAAATAAGAATGTAAAAAATAATGTAAAACAAAATAAGAATACAGGGCTCTAATGTAAATATCACTGACCTACGACTACCTAGGACTACTATAAAGAAATGTAACTAAAGTCTATAAATAGAATGTCACCATAATGATAAATTAGCACACATCACTATGTTTTTCAGTGTCAAATTTCACTTCACTTGAGGTAGGGTTAGCACACGACACTTTATTAACGTTTGAGTTCCGTTTGTCGATCTTGCTGATCCTGTCCTCGATGTCAGGATCTTCTTCCCCTCTGTTTCTGCTTTTCGCGCCTTGCGGACCCTCCCCCTGTCTTTGGGTGGCCATCTTTCGCCAAAGGAGCACTGATGTTACAAACAGTGCAATGCTAATTCCAACAACCACATAGATTGCAATGTACTGATGAACGTCGTGAGAGGATAAGGAGTCTAGCTTAGACTGTTCTTCTATAGAGCTTAGTTGCGTGGCAATCTTCTTGAAAGTCTCTTCGTGCGTTTCAATATTCAACGATGAGTTACGAATCGAAGTATTGATTATGTTGTTGATTGGAGAGATCGTGGGCATGATCATCGCATATGGTTCATTGAGTAATATTTTACTTGTATGTTCCATATAAGCGTGCAATGTGAATGAGTCGCCTCGCAAGTTGCATCCTTGTTTCAGCGTTATCAGACCCGAGTGACGTAGCGTCTCCGATGACATTTGAGTGCCGCACACTAATTGTACTTCGCACGTGTCACAACAATAATAGAGCCAGGTGTTTTGCTTATGTAATTTGACCCATTCGTCGGTGCATATTTTTATTTCCGTATGGCAATAAACGCTGTGTTCTTCATTATCTCGAATCAGCTGTACATCGCAAATAGATTTGTGACGATCACCGGTGCTGTATATAGGATGATTTATTTTGCATAGTAGAGATTGGTCATTTAATTTTTGGCATTCATTAATGTCATATTGTTCTAGGGGTATAAACGAGTATTGATTAGCGTTAAATGCTATTAATGCAGAGTTGGGAATAACAAACATTACCCGATTTGTGTCAATACGTTGAGGAATGCTGATAAGTCTGTTAAGTTCATATAGGGCATCACTTAAGATCGGTACTTTTATTTCCATCAACAGATAGTGCTGGGTTATGCGCGCGTGTATTCTGAACAGCCTGTAGATATCTCTTATGTCATTACGAACTTCAGGTAGTGTAGAATCGCGAGGTAATAGTCGAGCTACTCTATCTAGTTCGCCTTGCATTTGGGTCGGTGATAGTAAATGTACGTCCATATGTCCTTGGTACATATTTGTCAGGGTGTTGATGAGTGATTCTTGAATATCTTTTAAGTTTTGGGCCATTCTTTCTGCAGCTATGGCCGATGTAATGATGTAGAATGCATGTGAACTCTCCAGCTTATCTTTAAGCGTCTTGTTTTCTAGAGATATGAGGTGATCGTTGATTAAAGTGAACTGCTTCACCATTGTTGCTTCGTTACGCTGTACAATGTTGTTCTCGGTTTCCAGAACACTAGTCTGGTTTTTAAGCAGTTGGAGTAGGTGATTTTCATTATGTTGGATTGTGTCGATATCCTGTTCATATTGTTCGGCAAAATGTTGATCTAACACTCCAAATAACGAATTTGCAACATATCCTACTCCGTCGATCAATCCTCTTTTGAATCTGTGTTGAATTATTCGCTGGGACCTCAGTAATTCGTTGTAATAATTTAGTTCACTCGTGCTTTGTTCAAGTTGGTTAATCAGAACATGGAATTGCATCATCCAGTCTTCGCAGCGAGCTTGCTTTATATGAGATACGAATGCTTGTAAACTGTCCACATTGCGCCAATAATTTGTCATATTGTAATAGAATACTAGTTTCCATTCATCCCTTATTTCTTGTAGATCTGCAATCTTGTCAAAGTAAAGAGTTTGATTTTTTGTCAGTTGAGTAATTTTCATATTTTGTTGGATTGTAGGTGTTATCAATGTCATAATTAGCATCAGCATATAACATACTAAGCTGTTCCAGGTAAGCTTTTTAGCTCGGCTTCGTCTGTTTTTGGGTAGCTTGTCACTTTCAGGGTTAATTTGTTCCTCAATATTCACTAGTGGTACCAGTTTTGTAATAGGTCGTTTAGTTTCGCCTTTTGCAGTTTGTAATGTCACAACTCTAGTGTGGCCGTCCTTTCCAGGGTGTAACTCCGCTACACGACCCAATGCCCATTTTCCTGCAGGTAGCCTTTCATCTTTAATGCATACAATGTCATTTTTCTTTATGTCAGTATTGTGTCGTTTCCACTTTAGTCTTGCTTGTAGTTGTTGGAGGTACTCTTGCGACCACTTCTTCCAGAAATCCTTGCTAAGTTGTTGTACAATTTGCCATCTCGTTTTTAAACGATAAGTATTGTCTATGTCGGGTTCTGGAATTGTCATGAGTGATGTGCCGGTTAAGAAATGCCCTGGCGTTAAACAGTTTATCTCTTCAACATTCTCTGAAACGGTGCATAGTGGTCGCGAGTTCAAGCAAGCTTCTATCTGACACAGCAGAGTGGTAAATTCTTCGTATGTCAGCCGTTGGTCTCCAATGACCCGTTTGAGATGATATTTCATGCTCTTCACAGCAGCTTCCCACAGTCCGCCAGCGCTTGGCCAGACCGGGGCATTGAAGTGCCATTGAACTCCCATTCCCATTCCCATTCTGTTGTAAACTTGAAGTCGTTATATAAGGACCTGCAGGATAGATCGACCTTTCCTTTACTCCTGTTGGATAAAGTACCTATGCCGTTTATGTTTGCATTCAGCTGTTGACGCTTTATGCCCAATCTCTGAGCTGCATTCTCCGTTATCAACGTAATTTGTGAGCCCTGATCAACTAGAGCCCTTAATGTAATGTAGTCACCTCCAGCTGTGGCTACTTGTAATAAAGCTGTTGGCAATAATATTTCATCATCATTATTGGATGCGAAGTTATTTTGTAAATTTTTGTTCGACTTAGTTGAAGTCGATGACGACGGTTTAGGCGCTGTTTGTGTTGCTAAGGGCGTTTGTGCTGAATTCACCATAACGCTGTGCAAAAGCGTATTGTGCTGTTCGTTGCAATCTCTGCATCTTTTCTGGGATGCACAGTAACCCTTAATATGCACATACAAACAATTTTTGCATATTTTATTGTTTTCTATAAATGCCATTTTTTCCTTACTCAACATGTCAGCGAATTTAGAACATTGAAATAATGCATGATTCGTGTTGCACAATGGACAACTAATCTTGCTGAATTGTCCAGCGTTTGACGCATGGAAATTGCGAGAGTGGGTTGCTGAACTTTTATTGGGTTGTGACTTGAAATTTTTTCCGAATGTATGTGGCGTCTTAACATGTGGTTTTGAAGCAGGTTTATCACTGTTTTCTGACCTTTTCCTGTGCAACGGTTCTAATGCCATGAACTTGTTTTCAATGAAATCCATAAAATGATTGTAGGTTGGTATCTCGCGCGGATCTGACCTAGACTGCATGTATTCCGAATACGTTTCGGAGTCTAATTTTTCGCATAACACGTAAACCAAAATCGGATCCCATGAGCTTGTATCAATGCCCAAGTTGTGTATCGCGTTTATGGTCTCGTTGGTAGTGTCATATAACCGCTTGAGGTCGAACGCAGATTGTTTTTGCAAATGAGGTTGACGCATAAATATCTGGAAATTTCTGGTAAATAACAGGAACTTATTATTATACCTATGGTTCAAAATTTCCCAACACGTATCGTAATTTTCGGGTGCTATGTGTAAATGCTGCACGAGCTTTTCCGCTTCACCGCGAAGTCTACCCTTTAGATGCTGCATTTTCTGGGTTTTTGCAATCGCTGGATTATTATGAATCGCTTCTACATAAAGATCCATAAAAGTAGGCCATAATGTATAATTACCGTTAAAGATAGGTATGTCAATCTTTGGCAAAGTTTGCTGTTGATGTATAGAAGCGTTCAATTTCGAGTTCAACGCCCGTTTCATATTTGTAAATGCATTTTCGTGACGACAGAACTCATCGTAATAGTCATGTGAATTCCCCTCTAATATGCCATCAATTTGTAAATGTACCTTGTCAATCGCAGTCCACCGAAGCTCTACAGTCTTAAGCATATCCTCAATTTCCCATTTCTCCTTAATCTCGCTTAGGCTTCGGTTTGCTAACCTAGTGAATGCACGGAAGTTAGCTTGTTGCAACTGCTGTAACTCGAGCAACTTATCCTCTGTTCTTACGGATGACTCGAACATGGTGTTGTCAAACTCAACGTTTAACTTACTATGGCCGGCGTTACTGGGTCCAGCAAGAGCCTTTACCTCGAACTCTGCAATCTCCTGGCGCGTTCCATGGTACCAGCTTCTAATGACCTCATAAATGTTACCGGTGAAATATTGATGATCTTTCTGCTCGACTGCACTCAGCTCCCGGTTCTTCTCTTCACATTCCGCCCAGAGTACATCTAACCTCTCAAGCCTTTTACGAATGTAATCGGTGGTCTTCCTGCTCGCTGAATCCTTCTTAAAATTAGAATGGATTCTCTTCATTTCCTCGAGGATCTCCGCTTGACGCACGAAAAATCCCTCCATTGTAAAGCCGTAAGAAAAAAAATGAACGATCTTACTTGAAATTCAGGAACTCTCCCTGTATGCAAATGCAATGCACTGTGACGCTCTGGAACCTGGACCGCTGTACCTCCCCGAATGCTCCTGCACGGCAACACACGTGGCACGGTATGACACGACACGACACAGATCCCGCGCGACGACTTATCGACCGACGTATCGGACTGTATGGTACTTTCAATAGTTACGAAGGACCAAAAAAGCCATGTAGGGTGTTTCCATAACATAAGTAATGTCACTGTAAATGTAAATTGTCAAACTTAAATGCAGAAAATGTCAGTGAATGCTCAACGGGATGAATCTAAATAAAAATGCAAGTTGTCCGATTCAAACCACGTCTAATTGAACACTAAATATAAAATATTACATGAAATGCTTAGAATAATGCAATGCGTCAGTGTCAATGCACTGTCAAATGTAGGTCGCGCCCAAAGTGCAAATACGTTAGCCTACTGGCTAACTTATTGTAATTAATATATTTTAACCCATGTACGTACACCGTACACACTGCTTCCGGGAATAGTGGTGGTAGTAGGCGCACTCACATTCGTCGGTGTTACGACGGCCGCATCTACTCCGGGTGCAGGGACACCGACCGATTCTTCCTCTTGACGCGCCAAATCCATCGCTGCTTGTCGTCGCGTGCGAACCCTTTCGTCTTCCCTTGGCGTGACCGGCATGCCGCTTCTGACACCAATTGTTACGGGCTAGGGGTACTTAAACGCCGGTTAAGGGTTACGAAGTTTATTGGCAACGAAAGTACAGTTGGTTGTAGGCAATGACAAGTAGAATGTCGCTGACGTTGCACCGAAGTCTTCCCTTATGTCCACGAAGTCCGTGTCGTAAACACACAATAACAGTACAGATGTTACTTCACGTAGTACTAGAAGTTCTCGTTACAATTGTCGCAGTAGATCTTCTTTAAGATCGCTTCTTAACTGTCGCTGTTTTCGTATCGCTAGTCGAGTGTAGACTGGCTGTGCGCTGGCGTCGCGGCGCCTTATATAGCCCAGCTGATCGAACATTCCAGATTCCTCCAGACGTAATAATAATAGCACATAACTTCGAGGTCACTCGGAAGTACCTACGGTAATTCCCGGAAACGGGTTTCTAGAAATTTCGATGTCGACACTTTGTTGACAAAACTGTTGAGACCTGTACCATTCGATAGGCCGTCCTAAGTCTAGCAATGCGTTTTATTATTGTACCTAGAAAATGTCTAGATCTAGGAAAAATAGGGCTTAAAAGTGACACACTGCATGTCACGCGATATTGAACCTTATGCCATCGACATAAGGTCCATTCGTAACAATATTATTATTATTATAAGGAAAACATCTTTAGGAAACCTGGACTTTAAGCCTCAAATCGCCAACCCGCATTGAGCAAGCGTGGTGATTATGCTCAATCATTCAAATATCAACTCTAAATTAATGGTGATTAAGTTGATTTCAGTGTCCAGCAAAACCATTGAAAAGTTTTAAAATAGTTTGAAGTTGTGAATAAACTGATATTTGTTTACATTTTCGACGAATATATCGCAATGTTACGATAGACTTTAGTGTACACCACCAATCACTCATGTAGCCTATGAACCATTTGTATAGCCGTAAAATTGGGTTGTATCCAAAAAATAATTTAATGTCCATCAGATAGATTTGTAAAAAATATTGAACACTTATTTTTTATTTTTTCTTTCATTCAAATACTTAGGAAGATAGGTATATTGATTTGAAACTTCGCATGACTTAAATATGCCACGGCGTGACGTAATTACCCCCCACTCCGTAACTTTATTACGCTATATCTCGCTAGTTTTTGATAATTTCGACAAAATAAAAAATACGGGTCTAAATTTTTTTAATTATCTGTAAGACGGACTAATTATTTTTTTGATTTTCGTACCTTGAATACATACATCTAGACATGGTGATGCGATTTCTGCCTGAATATTATTATCAGTACCATCGCCTGTAGCACGATAACGTGGCCATAACTTGGAGATTACACTTTGACCGATTTGCAGAGTTTCACCAACCACCAACATGCCTACAGCTATAATCTGATCTTCTATTGTCTTTCATGTTGTCACACACAGTTGATGTGTAATTGTTTTGTGTAAAATCGGTGACAAATTATGATGTGTGAACAATTTGTAAAGAGAGTTTAACATCTTCATGCCAAAATTAATAAGGATTTGTAAAGTTTTGTGTATCCATGTTACAGATTTACCTGACGGCGGATCAAATCATCTTGCTGAAACTGTAAGAGAAATAAAAAAGCAGTAAGTACACAGGATTATAATAACTTTGTGACAACATAATTTACAATGTTAATATATTAAATTTACATGACGAACTGGTCATCATGTTATGTACCAATGGTACAGTATTGTTTTATGTATTAAGTTAAACTACAGCAAAAATAAAACGAAGTTCTATGCCATTTATGTCCGTTTAAACCTTACGCCCATCCGATTGGATTTCCTATCTCAAAAAATTATAAACTTTCAAGCAAACTTTATTTATAATAAATACTTAATTATAAAATCTCCTATTTAACCCCCATTGGGCATTTGGGGTTTTAGCCCTTAGAAAGGAGCCTAACTGCTCACTTTCTTTATGAAACTCTTGAGCAATATTTCATGCTTCTAGACTCAATGGTAAAATATCTAATGTTCTTCAAACTGTGTAGGAACAAGGACATCCTGGTTGAGTGCTTGGTACCAGATTTCAGAGGGAACCGCGAGTGCGTGGCGACCATCGCCAACTGCGGCCTCGACGTGTTCGCGCATAATATCGAAACTGTTGAGCGACTGACGCCGTTCGTGCGCGATCCGAGGGCTGGGTAATAATAATTATGAACTTATTAGTGGTTGTGTGCGGCTTCGCTTGTGTTCTGCAGAAAATATATCAGTTCATATAACCAGAGTTCCATCGAACATGCATGAGGCTGTGGTTTTAAAACAGAGCAAATACGGATGTACTCTTTTTTATTTCATATTTACTTTCTGACTTCATCTTGAGCATTACTGACATCGATGAAAGAAAAAAGATTGTAAGGAGACCTGGGCTTTATAGAATCGGTAATCAATGTTTGTGCGTTCTCTGTATGAGAAGAGGAATTTGTCCTATAATGGGAAGTAATGCTGTATGTGTAATAGACTGAAATTGTTAACATATACAAATAAAAGTATTCTTCGAGTTAACCACACGCACAGACATGTTCTATATTTTCTCCAATTATTTTCCATAGCTCTATTTGTTTTGACCACGAATTTGTACAAATTTGAATATTTATTATTGTGGTACTTATACAACGTGTAACAAAAAGGGTATATACATACCAAGGGCATGGCATCTTTAGATGATATCAAACGATATCGGAAGGGTTTCAACTCAAAATAAAATACACAAAAAATTGGTACCAAATTTTCGGTTTCGTGTGTTTCTTAAAATAAAATCATAACAAACGTGGCACTAGACTACATACGTTAATAACTACTCGTTACCCGTCCCGTTACTTGCTAAAATCCGATAAATGTCTTCAATATCTCTGTGCGACTAGTATGATAGTAGCCTATCACAGGCGGTGTTTTTCCTCATAACTTCATAACATAAAAGAGATAGAATTAAAAAACTCTTCCAATATCGTTTGATATCATGTAAAGATGCCATGCCTTTGTTATGTATATACCCTTTATGTTACACGTTGTATAACAAAACACACTTTCCAATGATATGTCATTAAAAGTAAGTAAACTAAACTCTTTATTCGCTATATTTTATGTATTGACTGCTTAGAATCCATCAAACATTTTTTATTATTCAATCGAAAATAAAATTAATATTCTCTATCATCAGTTACCGCCAAACCTTGAAGGTCCTGCAGACGGCCAAGGAAGTCAACCCCGACCTTATCACCAAGTCTTCAATCATGCTGGGACTGGGTGAATCTGACGAGCAAGTCGATCAGACCATGAAAGGTTAGTATCGTATCGTTTCTTTGGTAAGCATTATAAACACTTGGATTCTGGGGGCAGTCGCGCTAAAATAATTCAACCGAAACAGAATTGCATCGCAACCAAACCATAACTTTAGATATATTTCGTATCGCGCTAACCTTTTGACAGATAGTTAAACCATAACTGGATCACAATTGGAACGTAACCGCTGTCAAACGAAAATGTTGAAACAAAACTAACTTTTTCTATGCCATTTGTCAAACAGTGTAGTTTTAATTATTATATCTGACGAAATGTATTACTCCTACAATTATTTTACTTCAATCGAAGTTAAAACTTTAGCGCGATACAAAATGGAATCGAAATTAAAGCACAACTTTAACTGGATTAGATACGAACAAGAATTGTAACTTCTATTGTTTTATTTAGCGCGAAACATTAGCGGGGGCGCGCACCCTTGCTATCTTCTATGTTCTATGTTATTCGTTTGGTTTCCGCACTCAGTCCCTCCAGCGGACCATTGTGCGTGCCGCACCCTTGCTAGTGTTTCGTGCGAAAATATTTCCGAAATATTCAGAAATGCTCAACATTTTACTTCTGCCGCAGACTACAATCCGTTGATATTATTTTTTATCGTCAAATGAGATACCTTTTGTCCAAACACTGCTATTAGGTGACATTATTCTAATATGACGGCACAATCGGCAAAGTTACGATGAAACACGTTCCAAGTACATATGTAAATAATAAACCGATTTAAAAAATATCAAACTAAAAAGTTAAAAATAATTTTTAAAAAAGCGTGAGGCCCTTTGTGCCATATTTTTTGTATATTAAGCGCCTCACGTCTATTTTTTTTTTTAAATTATTTTTAACTTTTTAGTTTGATATTTTTTAAAAGCATATGTTTTTAGTTTTTGAAACTATATTTATTTTCAACTTTTTAGTTCGATATTCTTTAAAAAAAAAAACTAACGAACGTATTGAAAACGGTGCGACATTTAACAGTAATGAGCCGCTCACTCGTAGTCCAAAGAGTTAGAGACGGACAAACAAACAAACATACAAGTGAAGCTAATAAAAAGCGGAAAAAAAGGATTTAGAATCGTAAAGTACTCCAAACAAGATTAACTTATAGTTATTCATACGCTTAGCCGCTTCATCTAAGATAATGCTTTAATTAGGTAGTTTAATTTAAATATTTTGTACGCAGATCTACGCGAAGCGGGCGTCGACTGCGTGACCTTAGGCCAATACATGCAGCCAACCAAACGTCACCTCAAAGTCTTTGAATACGTCACACCAGCCAAGTTCAAGGAATGGGAAGAACGCGGAACTGAACTGGGATTCCTGTACACAGCCAGTGGACCACTAGTCCGGTCATCGTATAGGGCTGGAGAGTTCTTCATCAGCAGCTTACTTAAGGACAGGAAGGCAAAAAGCTTGTGACCCGAAGTTTAATTGAGATTTATATTTTTATGGAGACCTGACCTGACCTTATATTAGACATGGTTTTTACCAGTGATGTAGAATAATCTCAGGAAAACATTTACTTAAATGTATGTAGCTATAGTTTCTAGCTGAAATATTGAAGCTTAGTAATAAAGCTGCAGTAATAACGCACTACTTATATTGGAAGTATACTTAACGATGTACTCTTGAGGTTCGAATCTAGTCGGACGTGTGTGTCTGTCTACTGTCAAATATCAACATTCAGCCTTAATGCATGAGGTATAAAATTGAAAATCTAATAAAGAAATCTGACAGACTGTAGCAGCTTGATATGCTGTCTTCTGTACAAACCTAGTTAAAGAAAATAAATCATTTATTTCTTAAATTAGAACAAAGGATTTTAACAAATTACGGGTTTGTGTAACAACGCTAGCCATTCATAAGTTATTTGTTGTAAACAATCGTTTTGTTATTGTTTCGTAATAAATATATTTTGTTGATTTTTGAATGTTTTCTTTATTCACATTTTAGACTTAATACACGATGAGATGTTGACAGCCTCCGTGGCGTAGCGGTAGCGAACGCGGCCGTTGCGCAAGGAGGCGCGGGTTCGATCCCCGCAAAGTGCAAGTATTTGTATGCATGAATATGAATATTTGCACTGGTCTGGTCGTGCCTCGGAAAGCACGTTAAGCCGTTGGTCCCGGTTGCCATACGAACATCTAGTGGCAGTCGTTACGGGTTGTTGGAGCCCTCAAAAGTCTAACAATTAGTCTAACTGCAATGCTTAGATATCGCCTTCCGGTTGTGGAGGTCAAACGGCAGTCGCTTCACGGAAAATATCGAAGTTTAGCCAAATACAGCAATTAGACTGGAAAAGCGGACCCCAGACACCAAAGCTGAAAAGCTGCGGATGCGACTGGGATTAACGCTGATATGATGATGATGACATGATGAGATGTTAGTTTCATAGAGAAAAAAACAGTCTCAGGTTATGTACTATGTACCCTACCTACGCACTCTTTTTGGCTACTCTGACTAAACTATTATATAGCCTACTAGTTTTCCGCCCGCGGCTTCGCCCGCGTGGAGTTCGGTTATATCGCGCTTTTTAGATTTCCCTCGGGAATATCAAATTTTTCCGGGATAAAAGGTAGCTATGTTCTTTCACAGGGTCTAAAGTTTGTCTATACCAAATTTCATCAAAATCGGTTGAGAGGTTTAAGCGGGAAAGCGTAACAGACAGACAGACAGAGTTACTTTCGCATTTATAATATTAGTATGGATGTTTGTAGTGGATTTGGCCCTAATCACATTTTAGGTAGTGAAAAATCAATTTTAACTTTATTTCATAGAGTCACAGGACAACTTTTATCACAGCTACCTCGTGCACTGAACAAGTAATCACTAAACTCGTGCGAGGAAACTGTATTTGATGATTTTTTTCTATCACTAGCGACCCAAACTGAACGTTGTATCCCCCCGCCATTCGGCACCGCCGAAAACGCGATGCCCCGCAATTTTTAATTCTTTAATAACTTCGAAAATATTAATTTAAATCATAAGCTGTAAAGGGCGATATAGATCTATATTGAATCAACAATTTATTTAAGGTATTAAATTGCATAAGGTATTGGTAATTGTTTATGGTATATTGGTTAAAATCGCTTCGAAAATTAGCCCAACATTTGAGGTAAAAAAGTAAATGACAGAAAATGTTATTGTGGTGTTGTCTTTAAGAGATAGACATATACCATCGCATTTAGTAAATTTTTTTTAATAAATCTTGTAGGGTTCAGCCTGTGTTTCACTGCAAACGCGGAAAAAAGTAATTATTTACGGCATCACACTAGAAACATCAAAAATAAGAGTATATCTCCAGTATTTAATAGATGTTATTATACATATAAACCTTCCTCTTAATCCCTCTATCTATTAAAAAAACCGCATCAAAATCCGTTGCGTGGTTTTAAAGATTTAATCATACATAGGGAAAGAGAAAGCGGCTTTTTTTAGGGTTCCGTAGCTAAATGGCAAAAAACGGAACTCTTACAGATTCGTCATGTCTGTCTGTCCGTCTGTCCGTCCGTATGTCACAGGCATTTTTTTCCGAAACTATAAGAGCTATACTGTTAAACATGGTTAAACATGGTAGGTAGATGTATTCTGTGAACCGCATTAAGATTTTGATGCAAAAATAACAAAATAATAATAAATATTGGGGGCTCCTCATACTTAGAACTTAAAGTCAATTTTTTTTTTCATCAAACACGTGTGGATATGGATAGGTCTTCGAAAATGGTAATGAGGTTTCTAAAATATTTTTTTTTCTAAACCGAATAGTTTGCCTGACAGACGCTTCCAAAGTGGAAAAAAGTTGGCCCCGAACCCCTCTAACTTGTAAAATAAGAAATTGAAAAATCTATAAAAAACTTATGATGTACATTACTATAAAAACTACCAACGAAAATTGTTTTGAACGAGATCTAGTAAGCAGTCTTTTTTTTAATACCTTGTAAATCGTAAACCGCTTAGGTATTACCGCGTAATCTGATCTAACTCGAGTTGGTCTCCAAAGCCTAGAGCACAGGCGTAGAGTAGCCAGCCTTTCGGTGTTCTATAGGATGCATTTCGGGGAGTGTGCGAGGGAATTGCATGATTTAATTCCCCATCTCCGTTCCACCAGCGGACGACCCGTCGTACGGCTGGTTTCCACCCTTACGTTGTTAACACCACTACGATCCGGACGAAGCGTTTCGCCTCCTCCTTTATACCGCGTACATCGAGGGACTGGAACAATTTGCCAGCGGCGGTGTTTCCGTCGGACTACAATTTAGTGTCTTCAAGGCTAGAGTGAATAGGCTCTTAATAAACTAGTGCGCTTTACCATCAACGATTGCGTCACTGCTTACCATCAGGCAGGATTGCGGTCAAGCGCTGGTTTACAATATGTAAAAATAAAAAATAAAAAAATCTTTCATACAAATACCTAACTTAAATCCTTTAATTTCATAAATCAATGGTACGGAACCCTTTGAGCGTGAGTCCGACACGCACTTGGCCGGATTTTTATACTTGTAGTGATTACATGTATAAAAACAGTAGTAGATACATTTGAGTAAACAAGCGGAACACAAGCGGGGGGAATGTGTCACACCACGCACCACACCAATAAAACAACTCAACACATAGCAAATTGTACTTTTATTGTAAACCGCTAGTTATGAACGCGTCAATATAAATTCCTCACTTGAAAAACTGGTGCCTTAACTGCATCTCCAGAGGCTGGTTGAAGCAGCCCGGCTTCCGAGCAGCCTTACCTATGATGTTAAAGATACTGGTGCTGTACTCCTGCGGCTTGTACGAGATCTTCACTACGTTGGACAGTTTATCATAAGTTGCGGATGGGCAGGAAATCGGGTTCCGAACCTGTACTCGTACGTACTCCATTACATAGCAATGTGGTGTCTACAAGAAGAACGTTATTCAAAACCTGATGTTACTGAGTAACTATCTATACACACATATTAAGAACATGACTTTGGAAACAGGTAAAATCATTACTTGCACACATTATAGATTCATTTCTAATACAATCACTCTCAACTACAATTTGACGTTGAGCTACTTAAGGATAACCCACGAAAAGGTAGGGTTTGTCCCACAGCTCAATTTAAATCAACACTCCCTACAAGATTCTATTGCTTCCTTGGAATTTTTTCCTGGATAAAAAGTATCCCATTATTCAATGCGGACTTCTAATTTTACGTTTGCAAAATTTCAAAGCAATCGCTTCAGTAGTTACGGCGTGAAAGCGGAACAAACAAACTCACTTTCCCATTTATATATATACCAATTATCATGGAGACAAAAAGTAACTTCAAACCTAAGAAGGAACAGTGGACTCCCTCGCATACTTTTATTCACAGAACACCAGACATGTGTGTATGTCTGGTGTTAGGTATAATTATGCGTGTGCATAATCATTCCAAACACGTCATATTCAGGGTTGATCGTCAGAAGGGCATTCAGCACCCTTAGAGTACAACAGACCGGGGATTCACCTCTGGCTACACAGCTTTTGCTGGGAGTTGTGCAAACAGAGTTGTGTTGTGCCCGCTCTGACGGTGACCGATAATAAGCAACACAGGAATATTACAGTTATTCTATTCGGGAGATTAATTCGAGTCAAGTATCTGTGTACGCGAGTATTCCGTATTTATAAATGACTGGGAAGCCAATATATTGTCTATTCAATCAACCTGCGCTCCGCTCGTTCTTACACCTTACATCAAAATGTACAGACGACATAACATCAAGCTACTACAATCTGTCAGATTTCCTTATTAGATTTTCAAAATTTATTGATAATATCTAACAGTTTGGGGTAGCTTGACGAGCTGTCGTGTCCGTACATGATGTTACTCACCCCTAGCTGTCGAAATACGAAAATTCTCCCTCTTTATAATCAACTATAATGCTACCGAGAGCATCGACGCCGAACTCCCATACTTGCCCCGTGCCGCCGCGAGTCAATGACAGGACACATAGCACAAACAGTCTCGGTGGTTCCATTGCTCACAGCCAACTAAAAGCATCTGTGTTAAAGATTCGACACAGCAAACCTTTACAATTTCACTTTAATGCAACTCTGTGATTCCTCGATATACCTACATATACACATATATCTACTATGTGTGCTGTGTCAGATTGTTTAACGTAGATATATGCATTCGTTTCATCCAAGGTTTCGTCTTCCCTGTGCGAAAAGTGTCTTAATGGCTGGATCTTACATTAAACCTGTCTATATTTGATTTTTTTAGTAGCGCCTGAAGCCCGTCTCCCACTCACACACAGCCAGGAGGCGAGCACGCTCAGCAGTATTGGTGGACGTATCCATACGATTATTTTGTACCAACCTACAGATCGGCTTATTTCACTGCCTCTGGGAAGATGGGTTCACTGGCAGATCTGTATCCAGATAAGGCATTTTCCAGGCGTTCACCCCGTCGGCCAAGTCGGCCGACTCTTCACAGTCAACTAGAGATGAGGCTAAAATCTTTCCGGTCAACTTTTCGGTGTTGTGGACAGAGGACAGAAACCCGGATAAGCTAATACCTACTGGTAATTTTACGGACAGATGCCGTGGCCTACAAAACGGCTGGAAAGTGTGGCTTGCAACCACGCTCAGTCGTCCAAAACCACATTTAAAATGGATTTTAGTGTACTGCGAATAATTATGTCATTTTTTTCCAGGCCGTTTTACTTCTATGGAAACAGCCGTTAAGGCTGTTTAAAAAATATATAAAATTTGAGCCAAAACAACAGTATTTAATCAGGCTGAATGCCGAATGTTAATTCATTTGACACTCTGTCCAAAATATCGTTACGATTTTGGTTTTTTTTTTCGATGTAATACGAAAAATTATCTTCCAAAATTGGGGAAACAAGGAGGTGCAGTAAGCTTTTTTAAAATGGACACTAGCCTATGTTAAAAACATAGATAAAATTGTCAGGGGTGGTCAGTAGGTACCTCTATATTTGCTCCATGGTCAGTACTGTATTGTATTGTGGCAACAGGGTTTTTTTACTATGATAGCTTGCTCCCGATTATAATGGCTTGCACCATAATACCACAGTCTAAAAAATAATAATACGTAGCTATGTTTGTGTTGTCATTCCCTTGACAATATTTATGAATGCTATTTTACCTGTTTTTTGTATGTATAATTGTTTTGTTTTTATTTTGCTATGGTTATTAACATTAGGTACCTTTCGAGTTGTTAAAATTTTATATTGAAACCATTGTTTATTTAATAATTTAAATTCATCACAAAAGTTATGTAAACGGTGTTTGTAATTTAAAATGTTGTACATTTTTGTTGCTTCTATGAACCTCTACTTATTATCTAAGCTAACGAGAATGCACTATAGGTATAACACAAAGCGTGCAAAATTTATGCATGCAATTGCTTTCCATGTAATACAAATAAACAATTTAGGTACTAATAACATTTTCTTTGTATTTTTTTTACGTTTGCCATGTCTGTATGAGTTGTAGGTATAATCAGTCATTAAATCGCTTCAAATACAAACATTACCCACTAATTGTCATTACAATACCTATTGTTTTTCTTTTTTAAAAAAAGTCCTATGAATGTGTCCAGATCGTGTTGGAGGCTTTCAGCATCTTCATGAGTCCTGATTTCACTTAGAATCTTCATGTCGTCCGCAAATAAAAGGACTGTTGAGTTCGAGAAACATGAAGACACATCATTTATGAAAATGTTGAATAAGAAGGGTCTCAAAAGCGATCCCTGTGAAATTCCTGAGAGGGTTCTCATAGTTCTTGATGTATACCTATCCATTAAGTACAACAGTTTGGAATGTGTTGGCCACATAAGATATAGAACCACCTGAAGAGATTTCCACTGATACCCATAGCTAGCAGTTTGCGCAAAAGTAAAGCACGATCCAAACACTTTCTGTAATCTGTGTAAATTACATCTACTTGTGAGGGGTGGGCCATACATTTAGTCAAGTAGTCGCTATAAAGAATTAGATTGATGGTTGTGGACTGACCTCGCAGGAGACCATGTTTTCGGTCGTTGATGCTTAATTTAGGACAGGTATAAAGCTGCTTGTATGTGATTTTTTCAAGATTTTAGCGTAAACAGATAATTAGTTTGGATATGGGGCTGTAATTTTCTATAAGGATTCTAAGCCCTTTTTTATGGATCGGAGTGGTTATTGCCAACTTCCAAACCGCAGGTACCTCTCCCAAATTTAGGGACCGCCTGAACAGAAGTGAAAGAGGAAGAGTCCGAGTAAAACCGATGTTGGCAACTTCAGACCAATTTCTATCTTACCTGCATTCAGCAAAATATTTGAAAAATTAATACTTAAGCAGTTGCTAAAATATTTTAGTTCGAATAAACTTCTACATAGTGAACAATATGGTTTCACAAAGGGTCGTTCGACTATGGATGCGAGTGTTGCTCTACTGAAACACATATTTAACGCATGGGACAGGTCGCAAAATACTATTGGAATTTTTTGTGATCGCTCCAAAGCCTTTGATTGCGTGCACCATGACATGCTTTTGTGTAAACTCCGCCATTACGGTGTCGAAAATGAAGCTCTCAACATGATAGGTTCTTATTTACATAATAGATTACAGTGTGTAGATATTAACGGTGTGAAATCTTCCGGGCTACCAGTTCAGTTAGGTGTACCGCAAGGCTCAATACTGGGTCAATTCTTCTTCTTAGTATATATTAATGATTTACCATTCTATTTAAAGGACATCTGTGATGTTGTGCAGTTTGCAGATGATACCTCTCTAATTTTTAAAGTAGATAGGGATAGACATGATTTTGACGAAGTAACCAGTGGACTCTCAACAGTTACGGATTGGTTTACGTCAAATAACCTAGTTCTTAATACCAAGAAAACGAAATGTGTAAAGTTCGCCTAACGTTAGAAATCTAGGACCCAACATTGTTTTAGACAAAGAGGTGCTTGAAACTGTGGGCTCGGCAGTTTTTCTGGGAATAACAGTAGATGCCAAACTTCAGTGGGGACCACACATATCAACCCTAGCAGGAAGGCTCAGCTCGGCCGCCTACGCCGTCAGGAAAGTAACACAATATACTGACGTTGATACGGCTCGTTTAGTTTATTTTAGTTATTTCCACAGCGTTATGTCCTACGGTATTCTACTGTGGGGCAAAGCCGCTGACATACAAAATATATTTGTACTCCAAAAACGAGCTGTCCGCGCAATTTACCAGCTCGGTGTCAGATATTCTCTGAGAAATTTCTTTAAAGATATTGGTATTCTCACGGTTGCTTCGCAATTCATCTTAGCCAACATCTTATATGTTAGGCAAAATATTCACGTGTACACCAAAAACTGTGATATTCATAATATTAACACCAGGAACAAAGACAAACTGCGAGCCCCTTTTCACCGACTTCAAAAGGTTCATAACTCTTTTGTTGGGCTTGGTATAACTTTTTATAACAAGATATCCTCTGCTTTGCTAGACTTGCCTTACAGTGCATTTAAAGCACAAATCAAATCCAAGCTTTGTTCAAAGGCATATTATTCCGTAAATGATTATTTAAATGATAAGAATAGCTGGTGGCTCTGATTAACTCAGGACAATGTTTGTGTTCCTTCTCCGGAATTAGCTTACTGACACGTTATAAGAGTTCATATAATTGATTTTTTTTTTCTTTTACAATACCTAAATATGTAAGCTGTCACGCACTTTATGCCTGGGTCTTTTATTGAAGTTATAAGTTTTTAGTTATTTACATTTTCATTTAAATATGTATACATGTTTTGTTTTGCTTTGCTGGTATTTTGGCGTGGTAGCTGGCATATGGTCAATAATTTCATTGTTATTGTATTCTCTTGTGTTCATCACTATACATAGTATTGTATAAAGTCATGTGTTTTTTTTAATGAACAGACAGCTGTGCTGCTGGGGAGTTTCTTCCCCCACTTCTTCTTCCCAGCGAAAGCACTTAGGAAGTGTCAATGGGTGGGCGTTTTGGGGGACTGTCTTATATAATATTGACGTTCAAAAAGTGCTGACTCTCAGCCTAATTTGAATAAATGACTTTTGATTTGATTTTGATTTAGTCAGACTTTTGGCACAGTTGAGTATAAAAACTGGTGGAATGTTGTCTGGTCCTGCAGATTTGGATAAGTCAACTCCTTTAAGTAGGTTGTATATTCATTCATTAATTGGACCATTGTTGTCAAATTAAATAAATAAATAATTATTATAATGCTAAGACCCTATACGGGACGGAGCCCCAACGTAACGCATTTTCACCGGCGATAGGTAGGTGTAATGTTAGTCTTGTTGGGAATAATAAATAATGAAATGCCTTTGAATAGATTTACTATGTCATCAATAACAAAAGCTTACTAAAGCCGCAATGCATAACACTGGGCTACCTGTACCTTTGTTGGTTGTGGTCAAAATTGGTATGATGACCACAGTGAATTGATCACATGTGTTGAACTGCACGATTTCTAAGAACTGCGTGCACTGACTGGACGGTCCTGTGTGATTCTTTCCTCAAAAAACCTCAAATATAGATTCTACATGGTCTTCATATGATCTGACCAAAAGTTTGACTACACTTTAAAAGAGACTAAATTCTCAGCTGTGTTCGGCCATTCTTCTCAGGTAGTCAGATAGGAAACGCCGAACTCATCTAATAAAAAAAATATCACTTATAAAAGTGTTTTTACAAAATCTACTTACTAATGCTATAAATTAATTATCACACGGATATAAACCAAGTTTAGTCGAGAGCTCGATTTGTCTCACCACAGTTAGATATAACGACGACCTTAAAACGAAACTTATAGATGCGGAACTCACAGAACACTGTGTACTGCAAAATAAGGAGATAATTGATTTCTGAAGAAATGGTATGATATACCTATCCCTAATATAATACTTGACACGAGTGTTGATAGATAGAACAATCCAGAGTGCGTCATTTAGTAATTAGTTTAACAATTACCTAGGCTTAGCTCTCTCATTAGGTATTCTTCATTTGACATCGGGATGAACTATCATCCAAACTCGACGACTACTAAGTCATAGAATAAAGAGGGGAAGTAGGTTATCTGCGACCCAATCCGCGATTTAATTGCCTACTGTCTTAGGGTTGACGACTGTCCGCGCTTCGTCGGTTACGGTTGTCGCCCAAACCGCTAACAAATATTTATAGACTAAGGTCCGTATTACAGAACGTTACTCAAAAGTCAAAACTCAAGCTCTACTTAAGTCTCGTTTCAAGCCATTTGATTGGTTGAAACTAGTTTTAAGTAATGCTTAAGCAGAGATCAATGCTTGAGTTTCCTTCTGTAATACGCACCTAAGAGCTTATGTTTAAATTATTTGCTTAGTATTTAGTTTACATATACTAGTCAGTTTTTTTTTTTGTAATTTTTATTTTTAGTTTTGTACACATAAAGAACCATATTTATTTTTATTTTTAATTAATACAAATATAAATAATACAAACATAACATCTATTGAATCACACATTTAATACAAAATTACAAATTAGCTACAGAAAAATACCTACTTTCTTCGGTTTCGACTATTACGAAACGCGTTGTTATTAAACTTAAATGTGTAATATATCCGTATCCTTGTAAATAACTTTTAGAAATATAATTTGAAAAATATAAGTCTTTTATTTGTTCATAAATAGACATACCAACTTTGCAGTTTATGTGATCACTTTTTAAAAGCTAATGTGCCGAAAAGCCGTGACGCGCGAACCTCGTTCCGTGCTAGCCGCGACTAGCGCAGTCATAGGCACTCTAATATTGTGTTTAGGTGTGCGTGCGGCGACGCATAGATACTATGGCGCACACATACAAGCCGCGCGCGGTCCGTTTGTATGAAGATAACGTACTTCCCTCTCTTTATTCTATGACTAAGTCGTGCGGATAACTTTTATTGTGAGGTGCGGGATTTGCGTGATGTAAGGTTTTCGATGCATATCCCGCTTCAGACCTTGTAGATGCCAGCGCCACATGTTGATCAAATATGAAGGACCGTGTTATCTCCTTTTTGTTCAAACGAAGTGGAGTAAGAATTCATACGAAAAAAAATTAAGTTCTCATCAGTCAATCGATTTTCAAATAACTTTGAAATTGTTCGGTTGACTTTTCTTGTCAGAAATAGTATTGAAATTGTATTACAGTTTATTATTATTAACAACAAAAAAGAATAAAAAATACAATCGGTATGAGAAGCAGCGGCTTGGTGTTGTTTGCGTGTGCCGGTCTGCTGCTCGTGAGTATTTATTCAATACCTACTGAATTCGTATTACAAGGTCACGGGAACCTCGGCCACGTGTTCACAAAAGCGGGACACAGGATCGGCAGAACCACCTGCAGCATGCTCAAATACACAAGCAGCGCTTATCACGTTTTCGATGGCTGAACACTGAATCAAACATTGGCGATGTCAGGAATATGCGACCTTTTGACCTGTGAAAATTTCAACTGTCTATCTATTATGGTTCTTGAGTTACAGTCTGATGGCAGACAGCCAGATGTGCAGTGGAATCTTATTAATGGGGTCCCGTTTTACCGTTTGGGTACGGAATTTTACTAAAAAGTAGGTACTTATTCTAACTCTTTCGCGAACATGATAACTATTAATTATTGTAGAGCGGCGGTGCGATCCTCGGCGGGTCAGTAACATGGAGTCTACTTCGAATGTCCTACTACTTCTGGACGTCCGACCTGGGCGTGGAGCTGAGCTCCAGCGTGCTGTTCCTGGCGGGCGCGCTTCTCTGCCTTCCCACCTGCTGGTTGTCGACCGTGGTCCCCTACCACAACAAGTCTGTGTCGCTTACTGCTACGGTAAGATTACAATAGGTTTTAATATATGTTTGCACTTACAGGACCGTATTGGATTGAATACCTTACTATCAGTGTTTCATCACACCGGTAAAACATGAATGCTCAAATATTTTAAGTTTCTGAAAACGCGAGTGAGAACCAGCACTGGGGCTCTGCCTTGCATAATTTTGATGGTCGCAGCATAATACTAAGTGAAAGCTGCTTTCCGTGAATGTGACGCATAATTACCCAATCATTTATTTTTTGGAATTATTGTACTCTTTTGCGTCATGTCTATTGTATTTCCTTTTTCCTTCCTTGCATATTATTTCGTAGGTCACAGAAGTGTCTGTGTGTCGAGTAGATGAAACAATCAGTGACTGTTCATTGCAGCTGATGGCGTTGGTGAGCGTGGCGATGGTGACTCTGTCAGTGGGCATGTCGTCGATCTCGGGGCTGTCGCGAGCGGTGCGCGAGCCGGCCACGCTCAACACTAGCATGCTCCGGGCTATGGCAGTGGACGCCTTTGACCCCGCAGTTAGAAGCTCTTTCGCGGCTATGCAGGTCGAGGTAAGCATGCTTTTTTAAACGCTTCCTTAATTTTTATACCAGTTTTTAAGGTTCATTCATGACTCCTTTGTCCTGTGCCACTGTCCGACAACCCATCCACATAGATATACTAATGGACACGCCTTAGAGATGAGAATTGTAGCACTCCACAGTTTCTACACTCGTGGAAACGAAGTATCGTCTATCTTCATCTCTTTCAAAATCATCAATCATCTTATCTATGAGCCATCTCTCTCACTCTATTCAAACCAAAAAATTACTGCAAATTATACGAGCACGGCATGACCATGTCTACTGTGCCATTAGTCTATGCGTCTACCTATCTGTCTGTTTGTCACCAGGAATCAGGATGTACCTTATAAACCGTGACTGCTAAGGAGTGGAGGTTTTCACAGATTATTTTATGTTGATATTTTGTGTTGCCGTTAAAAGACAAGTATCGTACCAAAAACAATTTATTTTGGATGGATAATGGTCGTGCGCGGGTCCGACTCGCACTTGGTGGATTTTTTCTACTACCATAATGATTTGTAAGGCAGGACAGTTGCTGCACATTCCACTTCATGTACTATGTGGAAGATTTTAAAATTAATTACTAATAAGACTTATTTGATGACTTATTTGACTTATTGATTTCTATTCTGCGTACGTTCCAGTTGAGATGCTGCGGCGTGCAGTCGTACTCCGACTGGTACGTACACCGACGCACGCTGCCGCCCGCCTGCTGCGGCCGCGTGTGGAACGGAAAGGTAATGATGGGTGTATGTACCATATTGAATATTTTTGTTGTGATAGTTGTCTCCTCATTATGCCACGCAAATAACCACATTTAGTTGATTTTAGCATAAAAAGTTACTGCTGAAAAAACGTTGATGTTGTTGATTTTAAAACTTTAAAATACTACTTTAAAATTTTGTGCAGCATAGTAGCACAGATAGTAGTCAATGTTTTTACCAAGTGACGTCTGCGACAAGGGAAGTGCACTACACGCAACACTTACTTATGTATGTTTGAAAAACTGAAATAATGATTATCTGCCTAGCTTTTTCCTTACTATGCTGAGGTCAGCTGCTAGTCTAACTTTTCTTACTATGCTGAGGTCAGCTGCCAGTCTGACCGGATTCAGTCGAATATCAGTACTTTACATAAAGAGCCGACCTATCTGACGTTGACAACTTAGAAAATATTGAGATACAAAACTATTGCCTAAAAATATGATTTGTTCCATTTTATATTTAACTATCTTTCCGCCCCTTTCCGATTGTCTGTGCCAAATTTCATCAAAATCGGTTGAGAGGTTTAAGCGGGAAAGCGTAACAGACAGACAGACAGAGTTACTTTCGCATTTATAATATTAGTATGGATTATTTGATAGATTGAGCATGACATGGGTGTGGTACCGTTACAGCGAGGTGACATCTGCGAAGTGCCGCTGTACAGCATGGGTTGCCTGCGGCCGGCGCTCGCCGAACTGCGCTACTTTGCCAACTCGCTGTCGGCTCTGTCCTCTGGCATCGTCATGATCATGGTAAGAATATGCTAACACTAGATTGCCAGAGTCTGTCTCTTTAATTTGTGACGTATTGATGATGAACATGTTCTGGACCCTAATCACGTCATCATCAACCTTTTTATTGTCCCACTGCTGGGCACTGGTCTCCTCTCATACAGAGAAGGATTGAGCGTAATCACCACGCTTGCTCAATGCGGGTTGGCGATTTCAGACTTAAAGTCCAGGTTTCCTCAAGATGTTTCCCTTCACCTTCAGTCATTGGTGTCCAAGATATACTTACATATAAATTTAGAAAAGTTACATTGGTACATGCCTGACTTGGAATCGAACCCGCGCACTCATACTTGCGAGGCTGGTATTTGAACCACTAGGCCACCACAGCTATATATTAGTAATCACGTAACACACTATTACTTACTATCAATTGGAATCTTTTTGAAGCATATGGCTGATCCATTGCTCAATATGTTCAAAAAATATTCGCATATTAGCAATTATTATTTATTCGCAATTTGGCATTCGATTCGTATTTAATCTTCGTAAGTACGATCATGTATCTTCTCACCGGTCCATCTTGAAATGGCTACCCATCAGGCAACGCAGAGCTCTGACGACCTTGTTTTCACTCCTACACAAACCCTGTTCTCCTTCTTATCTTACTTCTCATTTTCAATATTTATGCTCTGCGCATAATAGGAATCTTCGTTCTTCCAATAATTGTCTTCTACGATGTCCTTCTCACCGCTCTGGTTTTCTTAAGTCTTCATTTCTTGTCCAAGCGGTTTTCCTTTGGAATAATCTTCCTCAGAACATCAGGACGTTGACCAGTCGGTACACTTTTAAAATTAAAGCTCGGGAATACTTACGCAAGAAATTGGCAGATTCATCAAACATATAATTTATTCTTTTTCTCTATCTATATTTTTTTATCTCTCTCTACTGTTTATATTTTGTATTTATGTATTTATTATACTATATTTTTTTTGTGTTTCTCTTTTAACTTCCCTTTTATATCTTTGCACCTACCATGTTTTGTCTCTGCATCACCTTAAGGTACCTAGACTGGTAGAAAATGCCTAAGGCATTAAGTCCGCCATTGTGCAATTTTTTCATTGTGCATGAAGTTTTAATAAATAAATAAAAAATTAAAATGTGTCTGCTCAACAAAGTAAACAACGCAATGAATGTTGTGGAACTGTCAAAATGAAACCCATTGCCACTGATAGTGAGTTTCTTAATTAGGCCACAGGATTTGATTGCACAAAACCACGGTTAAGACTGGACTAGGTAAATACCATAGAACGGAGTGAATATGGATACTAAAGTGAATCAAAACGAACTTCGAAATGGATTTTAACGTTGACATAATACACCGTGAAATTTTAAACGTTGTACAACGACATCACATTAGTGAAGACAAACGATTTTTTAAATATGTATTATTAATTTTTGTGTTACGGTGAATAAACTCTGGTAAAGATGAAGCCGCTGCATGCTGCGTGCCCTTGAAACTCAAGACCCGGACTGCGCTCGCATATAGGTTGTTTCAAACTACTGTTATGACAGTAGTTTTAATTTAATGCATGTTTTAATTTAATAGTTTATGTAGCTTAGTAGTTATCATCATCATTTCAGCCGAGAGGCGTCCATTGCTGGACGTAGGCCTCCCCCAAGGATCTCCACGACGACCAGTCCTGCGCCTCTCGTATCCAGCGGTTTCACCAGGCCGTCGGTCCTCTTTGTCGGGGGCCTACCCACGCTGCGTCTTCCGGTGCGTAGTCGCCACTCGAGAAGCCGTCGACCCCATCGGGCATCGGCCCTACGGCCAATATGCCCGGCCCACTGCCACTTTACTGTTGCAATTTTTCGGGCTATGTCGGTTACTCTCGTTCTTCTGTCATCCTCATTCCTGATTTGGCCACGCAGTGAAACCCCAAGCATAGCCCTCTCCGTTGCCCTTTGAGTGACCTTGAGCTTTCTTATAAGGCCCATTGTTAGCGACCACGTCTCAGTTCCATATGTCATCACTGGCAACTCACCATTGCCCTTTGAGTGACCTTGAGCTTTCTTATAAGGCCCATTGTTAGCGACCACGTCTCAGTTCCATATGTCATCACTGGCAACTCTCCGTTGCCCTTTGAGTGACCTTGAGCTTTCTTATAAGGCCCATTGTTAGCGACCACGTCTCAGTTCCATATGTCATCACTGGCAACTCACCATTGCCCTTTGAGTGACCTTGAGCTTTCTTATAAGGCCCATTGTTAGCGACCACGTCTCAGTTCCATATGTCATCACTGGCAACTCACCATTGCCCTTTGAGTGACCTTGAGCTTTCATATAAGTCCCATTGTTAGCGACCACGTCCCAGTTCCATATGTCATCACTGGCAACTCACCATTGCCCTTTGAGTGACCTTGAGCTTTCTTATAAGGCCCATTGTTAGCGACCACGTCTCAGTTCCATATGTCATCACTGGCAACTCACCATTGTCCTTTGAGTGACCTTGAGCTTTCTTATAAGGCCCATTTTTAGCGACCACGTCTCAGTTCCATATGTCATCACTGGCAACTCACCATTGCCCTTTGAGTGACCTTGAGCTTTCTTATAAGGCCCATTGTTAGCGACCACGTCTCAGTTCCATATGTCATCACTGGCAACTCACCATTGCCCTTTGAGTGACCTTGAGCTTTCTTATAAGTCCCATTGTTAGCGACCACGTCTCAGTTCCATATGTCATCACTGGCAACTCACCATTGCCCTTTGAGTGACCTTGAGCTTTCTTATAAGTCCCATTGTTAGCGACCACGTCTCAGTTCCATACGTCATCACTGGCAACACACACTGGTCGAAGGCTTTTATCTTGAGACACTGTGGTATTTCGAACAAGAGGATCTACGTCGCTTCCCGAAAGCAGCCCAGCCGAGTTGGATTAGTAAGAAGTATGGAATAGATGAAATGCTGTGTTTCTTAAAGGACTAAAATTACACGATGCATAGTTTGTTTACAGAAGTCTCCAAACACTAACCTAGATCTTCACTGATCACAATACCAATTTATTTTTACACCACACCAACTACAAGGCATCATTAAGTCAGTAATCGTGAAAATATGTAAACAAAACCGCGTAAGAGCAATGTGTTTACTGTTTTTTTTTAAGTAAAGATTAAGTCGCCTAGTGGTAAAAAACACCAGCCTCTCAATTATGAGTATGCGGGTTCGATTCCAGGTCAGGCAAGTACATACCAAGATCTTGGACACCAGTAACTGATTAAAAGGTAAAACATCTTGAGGAAACCTAGATGTTAAGTCTGAAATCGCCAACCCGCATTGAGCAAGCGTGGTGGTTACGCCCAATCCTTCTCTGTATGAGAGGAGACCTGTGTCCAGCAGTGGGACGATTAAAAGGTTGTTGATGAAGTCGCCTTAGCAGTAAAAGATATTCATACTCGTACTCCGGGGGTTCTGTACAATTTTGTTCCAACAAAATATGCGGCTATAAAAGAAACAAACTCCCGTTTCTTTTGACTGCGTTGACGTTAGAAGTAGGTAGTGTAATTTTCAAAATGAATGGGGTTCCGTACAAGTAGTGAAAACCCATGAACCCCGATTTGTTTTTGGCGTGTACGCGAAGTCTCGAGACTCTCGAGTACAGTAAGAGTACCTATATAATAAAAAATAAAATGTTTCAGGCGGTGACTTTGTTCGCGGCGGCCTACACGCTGGTTTCTGGTGTGGTGGAGCGCGGCGAGGTGCGGTCTCCCAAGACGCCGGCGTCACTTCGCCTGGCGTGCGTGGCGCATGCGCCGTCGTTCGGTGCGCACCCGCTCGGTCCGCCCCCGCCGACCCTCGTGTCCCCCCCGCCGCCACTCATGTCGCACCCGCCGCCGCTCGTGGCACTCACAGCGCCCACCGCGCTGCCGCACGACAGCTCCGTGTAATGCAGACCAGCCTACAGATTTACCGGAACGAACGGCATTCAGAACCATACCACCCTGACCAGTTACAAAGACAACTCTCTATAGTGGGCTGATGTCATACGCAGACCAGATATACAATGGCAAAACATATTTTGGTGCGTGGGCAAAACTGGAACCAACGCTGCCATCTTGATTTTTCAGTACAATTTGGTCAAATGTTATCAAAAATATTTTTGAATCAATGTGCATCGCTTAATTTTGTACTGAGTCGGAAGTAATCTATCATTATGTCCTATGATTGATTGGATACTATAATTGACTGTTTTCTGAACTCGTCGCCAACTAAGAATCACGTTGCAAGAAGTTTGTTTTGTTTTTCTGCACATTTACGTTCTAAATACCGCTGTTCCGGTAGTGAGCTCCAGCTTGATGTCGATATATCCAACACAGTTACTCAAATTCCTTCTAAAACATTGTCAATTGTTGATTGTAAACCAATTTATTTTAAGCCAGTTTAATATTGATTCTTTTAATTATGTTAACGTATGTTTCCTATTAGTAGGTACTTCAGGGATCATCTAGTAGAACCTTAATTTAAATGTCCTTTAAATTGTTTAAAGTCACATAAATGTGTAAAATAAAATGTCTTTGTTGACTATGCTTGTTTACTTTTCGATAGAAGAGCCAGTGGGGGAGCAAATGAATAAAATTTAAATTCGAGGATATCTTTTTAATAGTATTTTTTTTTTTTTTGAACACAATACAACATGCAAGCATTAAAATGCTTTGTGAAAATCAAAAACAATCATATCTTTTTCTATATTTGGTACCTATTTTTGGTTACTTTCAAATTATACAAGAAAAACGATCTCTATATAAAGTCAAACAAAAACTATAATATATTATGAAAAATTTGGTACAACAGGGCGCGGGCGCAGGCGGCCGAGCGAGCGGCCGCAGGGGCCCGAGGGCCGCAGAGGCCCGGCGGCCTCAGGAGCCCGGGGGCCGCTGGGACCACTCACGTAACATACTACACTATACAAACGTACGCACTAATGATTCCACTCAGTCGCTCTCACTAACTTAGGCCAGCTCGGCGGGCCGCGCCGCTCGCGCCAACAAGACGGCGCCGCCCCGCGCCTCCCCCGCCCGCAACAGCTAAGTACTCGACGAGTCTAAGATAATAATGTGAAGCGATCGACTTACGTTTAAATTTAGAATCGGAAGGGGCGGCGCGGGCTCGCGGGCGCTCGGCGCGGTAACATTAGGTCTATCTAGAATAAATAGAGGCAGCCTCCCTGCGGCGCGCTCAGGGCGGCTCTAGGGCCGCGCGCCGCGGTGCTTGCGGTGCGCGGCGCGGCCCCGCCCCCACCACAGCACCAGCAGCGTCAGCAGCAGCACCGCCCGCCGCGCGCTGCACACACCCGCCTCACTACTCACTACTCACTCCACACACACGAGCCGCGGGCCGAGCCGCGCGCCACGCCTAGCGCGCTGCTCGGTCAGCTCGTCATACTAATAACTTAATTTATTTCTCCAACTATGACTAGCACTACTCTGTACATCTTATTATACAGGGTTTGTAGTAATTCGATAAAGTAATTTTCGAAAATGTTGTGATTAATTTGAATTTAAATTCTGTTTCTAACTAATTTCTAAACTAGTGGGGGAAAGTGAAAAAATAACAAAAATCGATTTTGTAAATTGTAGATGCAAAACTTAAAAAGAAGTAAAATCTCAGCGTGGCGCATTCAAGATGCTCAAATAAAATCGGAAGCCAGAGATAAGGAGATGTAGTTAATGAGTAAATGATAAAACATGCAACATAAAATGATTCTAGAATGAATGTCCTCAATTTAATACATCTAGTATTCGTGAACCTGGCAACCCTGTCCATTGTTAGCTAGGGTTGTCATGTCAAAGAATACGGTACAAATATACAAACTACAGTGTGATAGCTAATGACTTTGATACAAATTTTATTGTAAAAAATAACATTATTGCCAAAGTGCCCTTAGAGAGATCTGTTCAAGCCTGAATTGTTCCGTTTTGGCAGCAGTGGAAAACAGTAGTAATAGGTATAAGCAATAAGCCGTTTGTTTTTATAAAAACAGTGACAATAATTCCCCTGTCCAATAAAGAAACATTGTTCAGTCGCGTACATAAAGATATATTTGGCATTCCTAATGTATTTAGCTACTTCATCATACCAAACTTGCAGAGGAACTATTCAATGTCTCAACCCCTTAGCTTCCTGCATTGAAACCAAAACCATCATTGTTAAAACCGATGTCATTAAATCAAGGACTCAAGCTAAAAACACGTGTTAATAGAGCAGATGTATGAATGAATAAGAAGAGTGGGGATGGTTACCGATGCACACAACACGCGAGATTGCTCACCAAAGTAGCACACTGGCTGCCCTGCAACAAGCATTAATGCGATCACACACCGACACCGCGCCTGCCCTTGACTCCACCAAAACAATCCACTAGTAGTGTCAAGGCAGATCAATATTCCCAGAAGAGCACAGAGACACCTCGGCTGCTGCTGCTAGGGGTGGCGTTCAAGCGTGCATAGCACGGTTTTCTCGCAATAAGCATGGGTTTCGTAGGAAAGCGGTTCCGTCAAATAATAACGGCAACGGGCGTCTTGTAATTCTGACATTTTTATAAGTATACGGCAATAAAGAGTAAAGGTCTCTCTGTATTGCGACAACCGATATTATGTGACGGTTCACCGCCCGCTTTAGGAAACCCAAAGCTTAACACCCTAATGACGTATAGAAACCTATGATAGAGGTTATACGCTCAGCGTAGTTTCAGTGCCCGGATTGTATTAGTGTTGCCGTCTGTAGACGCAGCCGGCGCGGTGGGTCCATGCTCTATGCTATTCACCATGACAACACCGACTAGTGATGTCGATGATCTAGCATCAGGGTGTAGGAAGCGATTAGTTCAAGCACTGGGCACGAAGACACACAGGCTTGATGAAGTTGGCAGGAGGGAACAATCTCAGAGAGAAAACAATTTTCTTTGGAAATAAAAATTGCTGTCAAATTGAAGTCTCCGGTGTGAAGTTATGTATTTTAAAACTACAGATAAAATTCTGGAATCGGAAGGAACTGTTCCCGTCAATGATTAAAAAAAATGTTTTGAAAAATATTGTAGAGGAAATGAATTTAGGTTCGTTCTGTCCTGCTAACCACAGTTCGAGCACATGTGTCGCTGTGTATCAGCGAGTAAGTGACGTACCGTGCAGGCGGCGCAGTGCGGCGGCGCGCACCCCCCCAGCTCCAGGCGGCGGGGGGGGCCCGCTCCCCCTCCCCCTGCGCCTGCACTTCCCCCGCCTCCCCCAGCGCAACATCCTGCGCCCGATTCCCCGCATTCAGGTTCCCAACAGTCTACCTCACCGAGCTGCAAGCAAACATACAAACGAACTTGAGAAGCTTTACCCAAGTGATCTAGAGACTTGTAAGTCGACTTTTTTTCCCTCAAATTCAGCATGACAAATGGGATGGAGTTTGAGGTGATATATGGACCTTCATTAATTTTGAATACAAAACTTCTTCCCAAGCGATTCAAATGTCTTTAAATATGGGTTAGTTAAAAACAGGTCTTGCCCTATCCATGAGTAGTTGGGCTAGACCTGTTTTACACATGCATATTTTGTTTCCATGAATGACTATCGTAATACTAACAAGACACTCGCAGATCTGGCACTGGTAGAGCCAGCGCTCTCCACTGCGGAAGGTGACGTGATGCATTTCCTGGTGGCGGCAGTGGAAGCGAGCTTCGCAGTGCGGGCAGCATGACGCCGGCGCTAAAGACGGCAGCGACGTGCTCTGTAACTGGAAATACCAGAACCAATGAAAATATGGAGGTGGAAGGATTTAGGTGCTGGTCAATCGGGGTATAAAGGGATTGGATTTGTTTAGACTTTGAATTCCTTTCTTTCTAATTTAGGTTCACGTTGCGTAATAAGGGGTTCGAACCAATACTTGGCAATTGCGATTTCAACTAATAAATCATCGCGGCAGTCTGGAAAACGTATAGTAATGTAGATACTGTAATATTGTTCGCTTTGCCTGTCAGGCTTCTCCAGTAGCAGAATAGTACGAGCAGAGTTCCGACCTTGCCATCACGCTGTAAGGTTCGTACCTACATCACAATCGACGCGCAGTTTGAACAGTATCTGCTTCTTACTAACCAGATTCAAACACGTTATCTATAATGCATTCAAAACGTAATTGATTCTGGAGCATATTACTTACAATGAGTCTAGTTCGAGCGATAGTTACCGCGGTGGTATGGTTATCGAGCAAGTCGCAGGCGCAGGTGGCGAGGTGGCAGGACGCCACGCCGGCTGCGCACGAGCACGCGCGGCAGCCGCCCGCCTCCGACCACGCCGCGCCGTCTGACATAATGCGGCCTTGCCATGAACAACCTGGAAACATACAAATGCAAAAAATGCGAGCTAAATACGAAAGATTTATTAACGTTGACTTAAAGGTATAATCAGTTTCTATTAGGAAGTCGTCATTCTAGGGTCCAAAGAGATGGAACTTACTATCGAGCCGTGGGAAGTTCCTGAGATCAGGTCCAATTGCGAGTCCCAACTATACGGTTAAAAACTCACTTAATTCACAGTGTTCCTCTGAGTCGCATTCACATCTGAAGCCACCCTCGATATTGACGCAGCGCGCGCTGGGATGGCACGTGTGGAACTTCTCCGCGCACTCATCCACATCTGAAATAAGAAACAGGTATGTTTAGTAGATGTGACGGATTGCGTTATAAAAAAAAAAGAAAGAAAGAAGCACGTTTGGAATGCTGATACTGTTAGCTTACATCATTCCACTGCTGAGCAAACCCCCATGACTTCTAGCTCTTTTGATCCAGAGCTAAAGTAGACCAGTGGTCGTTTGTTTTAAAACTTCGCCATCTTCTACGAGGCGTCAAGGCTCTTTTTGGTGGTTAGTTTAGTCCACAGCTTATTGGGCGTACGGCAGACTTGGCCTGCTGAGTTCCACTTAAGCTTCTTGGCTTTTTGAGCAATGTAAATATTCTGTGTTTTGGAGCGCAATGTGGTGTTGAGAATATGGTCTATCAGTTTAACACCTTGACTACTACACTCCGTTACACGTTGGCAAACCTTCAGTTTGGACTTTTAATGTTTGTTGGACAAACATTAAAGGAGGTGAAGTCAAAACTGATGGTTTGGACTTCATCAAGTCTGTGATTAATCACAGAATCAAAACGGGAAGGATGCAGATTTCCATATTTTTGTGGTTTATTTTCAAAGGTGATTTCCTTTCATACGCTCTTTTATGGACGAGTAGCTCTTCCAGGCATTTTCGGTTCTTCTTAAAACTTTCTTGTTTTGTCTGAACTGTAGACTAACTGACCTAAGGACAATAATAGGACAATTGCAATTCCTCACCATTATCTCTGATCCTATATTTAGTGATGTTTGACATCAGCTTCAGTTTCGATATACCTCTTCATTGACAATCCAACCTCAAGAACACATTTTGACTTCAGTAGTTGCACATGACATTTCCCCAACAGGGGAAACATTATAACAGTAATGCTTGGAGCAGGGAAATGACTAAATATTGGAATGATATGGTTAAAATCAACAAGGTTCATCTGTTTGACTGACCGCCCTTTTAATAATCATCATGCAGCCGAATGACATCTTGCGGCCTGCGGGCATGCATCTTTCCCATCGCGATCTTCTCCACTTGTTCACTAGGTAATTATTTTTGATAGTAGAAGGCTAAGAAGATGTTTGAAACCTTGGCATGTATCCAGCTCAGCATCCCTGATGTACCCCGGTGCGCACACGCAGTAGTAGCTGCCGGGCGTGTTGACACACAGCGCGTGCGGCGGGCAGGCGGGCGGCGCGGCGGGCGCGCGGCACTCGTCCACGTCCCGCTCGCACCGCGTGCCGCCGAACCCGCGCGCGCAGGCGCACAGCTCGCGTGACACGCACACGCCGCCGTTCAGGCATCCTCCCGTGCAGATTGCTGAGGAGCAAATAAAGAATTAGAGATTTATGTAAGAAGTTTGAAGTTCCAAAAGTGATTCTCAGCCTAATTTGAATAAATATTAGGTGTACAAATAAGTTTCAGCCGTTTAGCAAAAGATGTCCTCACTAAGAGGTTACGTTGAAATAATCAAATGTAAAATATGATATCGTAAGTTCAGACATGTGGTAAAAATATACACTTAGAGTATTAGTGACTCTGTATCAGTAGGTATCACATATTTCTTTTTGTGCAAAAATGACAAGTTTTGTGCTGAATAAGCATCATTTGCGGGAACTTTAGATTTACTTCTTTTCTTGCTTATAGTGAAGTTCCTTTAAGCGAAAGAAGTTTCATAAGTTTACAAACTGTGACTTTGATCTGGAAGACAAAGAACGTAGTGGAAAACCGAAATTGTACGAAAATAGAAGAAAGAGGTAAACGCATCTATTACTACTCCAGACATGACAAAATTGTTCTCCTACGTGATAATGTTCATCCGCATGTTCAAAAAATGGCGGATACTTATTTATACACCTATTGACTTTTGATTTTAAAAGGAAATGCTGCTCTGCGTCATCGCAACGCAGCATTTCCTCCCCCATGGGCAGGCGGATGACGACCTAATGTAGAGAAAATGAGAATCTATTGAGTCATTTGATGCAAGATCGCCGCACTGAACAATCGCCTGATCTGTCTCACATGAAGAGATGGTACATACGTGCGCACTCATATCCGTCTCCAGTATAGCCTTCCCGACAGAGGCACGTGTACGAGCCGGGCGTGTTGGTGCACACAGCATGCGCGTGGCAGCCGTGTGTCTCGCCCGCGCATTCATCTACCTGGAACAATCAAACATGCATCATGCGATACTGCTTCACCAACTTTAACCCGCGTTCTTAGCGCAGCTGACTACACTTATAATTATCTCTAATTATTGTGGTGTAATCGAAACATGATTCTGAATACGCAACGCGATTTAGAGCCTAAAGCAGACCTTTACACTAATACGATAATGTTTCTTTTAATTTTATTTTATTGTGTACTAGCTTTCCGCCCGCGGCTTCGCCCGCGTGGAGTTCGGTTTTATCGTGCTTTTTAGATTTCCTACGGGAATATCAATTTTTTTCGGGATAAAAAGTTCCCTATTATTTAATCCGAACTTCTAACTTTACGTCTGCAAAATTTCAAAGCAATCGGTTCAGTAATTACAGCGTGAAAGCGGAACAAACAAACAAACTCACTTTCCGATTTATAATATTAGTAAAGATTCATTTTTATTACGTTTGTGATTTTAATTCAGGATTTCGTTGAAGCCATAATTATGTTCGGAGAGCAAATGAACTCAATCGATATCAATCGACAAATAAGTAAAGCGCGCTGTGCTTATGTAAAAAATTGGTACACTAGTAGTAGGTATCTACTTTATAAGTGGATGTATCTCATCTTTGTATCTGTGTATTCAATTGTTGATAAGCTAAATAAATAAATCATTGAATTTCGTGTAATGTTAGTTACTAAAATCAAACCTACGATTACTTCCCTTGGACCTACACTAGAAGAAAAACGCGGTCGAACCACGGACAATGAAAGTTTTGATCCTGTGTCTGGTTTAGTTTTGGTTGAAAAGCAATGCTTAAAAATATCCAACTTTATATTTCAGCTGACTTACTTCAACGCAATTGAATTTGTCTCTCCGGGTGTACCCGGGCAGGCACTGGCACACATAGCCGCCCACCACGTTAACGCAGCGTGTGTTGGAGTGGCAATGGTGGCCATCCAGACCACCTGCGCGCTGGCATTCGTCCACATCTGGAATGTGATCACAACCTTTATATTACTAAATATTAAGTGTGTTTATTCAATGCAGTGTGTAGAAGAATGTTGTCGAACGGTCAGCTACCCGGGATGACTTAAAGTGCTTGAGGATTGAGGTCAGTAATTGGAACTGAGCCATAAAATCAACCCAAAATAAGAACTATGCATTTGAGAAAAATCAAATGGAAACCAAACGCTCCACAAGTATCATATTGTACACCTGCCAAATGAACAGTTTGGTTGCTAAGGATGTTGATTGGGTTATTTAGGTTGTTTAGGAGCTGCTTATGTCCAGCAGTATGTAGGTTGTAGGTGTGTCTTCACAGAAAGTTTACCTTGACAAGAAAGTCCGTCGCCCTGGAAGCCCTGGTTGCACTTGCACGTGTACTTGGTGTTCAGGTTCATGCACGTCGCGTTCTCGTCACACGAGTGCCCCATGCTGCAGTAGTCCACGCCTGACAATATACAATCAGAAATAAACCTACCATTTAGAACGTAAAACATTCAGGGAAATTTATTATTTATACAATTCACACACTAGTCCAACCGGAGTGTATATTTGACCAGCAATTGACCAGGTTCTGTAAAATTCTATAACCGTCTCATCATGAAACCTTAGGTGAAGTGAGCTGTCATTCTAACTAAAGCTAGGGTTGACTCTATTGACAGCTCTCTAAGGTTGACTCTATTGACAGCTCTCTAAGGTTGACTCTATTGACAGCTCTCTAAGGTTGACTCTATTGACAGCTCTCTAAGGTTGACTCTATTGACAGCTCTCTAATCTAAGATTTATACAAAATCGATCGGCTGATTTGCAGTGTATGTCATTGAAATCATACCGCAGGTTTGCAGCCAGTAAGAGCCTAAATAACCTAGGTGGACATGTAGAAAGCAAGGACGGTTGTAAGGAAGTCATATCTGAACCTTGTCTGATGTCCTACCTGGGCAGAACTTGCAGCACTCGCCGGGCACGGTGAACTGGTCGGCGATGTCGCACGGCAGCGGCGGGCATGCCACCTCTGGGTCGACTCGTGTGCACTGCATGTTGCCGTCATGACACACGCACTCCGCGCATTCCTTCGGAGCGAATCGCTCTCCGTGTTCGTATAATGTTCCCTTTAGAAGGCACTGCCCTGAGAAAAGATAGTTAACTCTTGGTGGTTGGAACAAAGTCTCGGCAAAATAATTGATTTAACACAAAGTAAGAGATGTAAATGAATGTGTTATGGTCGATTTAAGCTTTTAAAATATGATATAAAAAAGTTCCTTGAACACATACGACATTTAAATCTACTAAGACATTAATTTCAAGATGCCACATGAATACTACAGCGCAGGCCTCTAACCCATTTTCCCTGTTAGCCCACCACTATACTTACTCAAGCATGTTGGACAACACTCCCCCGGATGCAGCACCGGGTTCTTGCACTCTGCTCTATCGCACTCTACTGGTCTGCACGTTATCTCACCGTGCTGCAAATTAAATGAACCTAGTTTATAAACAAACAAGAATCAATGGAGAAATCTATTTCCACAACTATCGGATAGACAATAATCAACTGTGCGAAAAACGTGTTCTGCACAGCCCCTTAAATTTTTACTTTAGTAACTTAGTTTTTATTTAGACTTTAATTTTTATTTCTTGTTTTCATAAATTAGTTCGTCTCATGGGTGAAACATGTGCTTACGAAAAAATTTGAAGACTTCATGCTTGCTTAATTTTCAAGTATAAATAATAATATGATAAATAAAATTATCATTTTCTTTAATTATTGTTATTATATGCTCTTCCACCTGTAAAATCTTAGTTGTCATCAACGTTCGATGCACAACTGAAGCCAAACAATGACTGACCTGAGCTAGATCCAAGATAAACCTTAGATCACAGACCTTAGATTAAGACCAGGAACCTGATTGATTTACTGCTTTACTACAGCATGACGTTGTTGAAGAATCAGCAGCCAGGTTCAAAAACAAATTTGAGAGTAAACAATGATTATACCACACAGGAGCAGCGATTGCAGTCTCGTTGCCACGTGGCGCCGTCGGCGTGCACCGTTCCGTTGGAGAAGCACGACTTCTGACAATCACATTGTTCTAGACGTGCTAGCCTTGCCTCCGTGCCAACCAACTGTAATCAAACATTATTCAGATTAGCTTATTCTCTGTATCTATTTATTTAACTGCAATATGGAATCTTTGCTAGTTACGCAATAATTTTATCTCCTTTTTAATGCAATCGTTCCTGAGATATTCAGCAATTATGATTGTTACTGTTGTTTTATAGCAACTTAAGATCTTAAACAGTTTCAGATAAGTTAAAAAGTGACTTTGCCTTGAGTGATAGGTCATGGATATGTGTCGTGAGCTCCTGCACAGTGGCCTGCAGCAGCGCGAATTGGCCGCACGTGGGGCACTCGGAGTCCAGCCCCGGACACTGTGCTAAGTAGCCGTGCGGCCCGCTTACCAGTCTTACTTCTTGTAATGTACCCTGGAATCAGAAGCGAGAATAATAATCATCTATCTGTATTTATAATAGCAATATTAGACCACTCGTTGTTGTTGATGTAGGAGTTTATGTGGGGTTTTCTGTTTAAAAGTAATTCAATTTATTAAAGACATTTATACAATTTATTTGCAAGACTGCAGGATCTTTACATAATATTGATAGATATTCTTTATTGGACACAAACAGGGCGAACGGTAGGCCGCGCCGGTCGTATTGCTTAAAGCTATTACATCCAGACAGCCATTCTATGAAACAACATAAAGGAACAAGATATAAGAAGATTGGACAGGTGCCTGCGTCCAGTAGTGGAAGTCTTCCTGCTGGAATGATGATGATTAGTGGAAGATACCTTAAATAAGGAATGTTTGCTATTTCTCTGGCCAAGCCAGAGAGCTAGCTGAGGCTGTGTGAAATTGCGGTCAGGCGGCGGGATGAGCCGGCGGTACAGCGGGTGGCAGTCCACCAGCAGCGTAGCCTGCGCGCCCGACACGGCCAGCGCCAGGCGGTGCCACGCGCCGTCGGCCAGCCGGAACGGGAACGTCTCGACGCGCGGCGCCGCGCCGCCGGCTGCCACGTAGTGCAGGCGCACCTCGTCGCGCCGGCCACTGGACTGCACCTCCAGGTACCTGCGCACACTCACTACACGTCACACCACCGCCCCTTGGAGCGACTCCGCCCCGCCGAGCATACTGTTCCGAGGTACACATAAACAAAGCAAACAATACACAAATCGCACGACGGGACGGACCGGCCGCGAGCGGACCTCGGCTCGCTCTACATCTCAATATCGCTCGGCCAGAAGGGGGACCATGTACCTCGGAACGAATTGCGTTCGGTGTCGACAGAGACGCAACGTGTCTGTTAGTCGCTCCGGGCGCGGCTCGCGGTGTCCGCTTACGTACTTTAAGGGAGAATTTTTGACCGAACAGTTATTTAACGAGTTAGCAAAGGCGCAGAGACGGCCAGTGCGCCGCGCGAGGATTTAGACACATACGAGACAAAAAGGATTCCCATGTCGCTTGGAATGCAAGTGCGGAACAGCTCGGCAGTCCCCTCGTGTCGCGGTAGCGGCCGCACGGCGCGCTCTAACAACAACATCCAGGTAAAGAACATCGAACGAGGAACGTGGGGGCGGACATATACAGAACACAAAACGTCAAGACACAGAACACAAGACGGACGGCGGCGGGGAGGCGGGGGGCGCGGGGCGCATGCATGCCGGCCCGTCCGCGCACACGACATCCATGCAGATGTGACAGTGAGCGCAATCAGGTCAACGGATGGATCGAGGAGGACATTCCGAGGCACAGGACATTCCAAGATACATGATTCTCCCCTAGACGCGCGCACGCATGGCGCCGGGGAGGCATGCGTGCGCGCAGCGATGTTGAGATCTAGAACTCACCGTGCGTGGCTCGTCGGCTGCGGCGCGGGGCCCGCTCGCCGCCCGCCGCCTCGCCGCGGCACCGCGAGCGCCGTCCACTTCCACTACTCGATACCAGATGAATATATAATTAAGTCGTGAAATCGGGACTTCATCAATTTAATTATCGTAAACATCAAAACACATTGGTAGCTCTCAAGTCTGTGGTCGCTACAAACTGTGCTACGCCGCGTAGCACTTGCTACGACAGGTGCTACGCACGCTGCCATCGGTACTTTTATGACTCGAAATATGCATTTTGTAAAATTATTTGTGACCGATTAAAATTATTGACAAACCACATTGTCTTGTCATAATAATACCCAAATATTTCAGACTAAATTACAATAATAAATAATACTTTAAAGCAAAAACGTGCTACTAACATAAAATTAAATGAATATACAACAACATCGAGTACACAGCGGGCAGTTACCTGTTGTATCCATGGGAGAAGGACAGGATAGTGCCCGAGTTAGCGGGCTCTTGTCTGAGAGACGCGAGTACTGTGAACTCGGGCGATCGGCGCAGGAGTTCTGCTGCGCGTTCAAATACGGCGCCTTCCACTTGTAGTGAACGAGATTCTCCTGGGATAAACAATTATAAACCATTGTATAGAAACACACTATAAAGTAAATTTAAATTCATCAAAAACACAAAAACAATTCTGAAATACATTTTGTCTTTCATTTTCAAAGTCGTCTGTTTGTCCACAAACAACCTAAACTATTAGTTCTATGGTATTTGTGAAAGGAGAAATTTAGGCAATAGTGTTTGAGAACAAGAAGAGAATTTGGTTTTCTGACGTCTTTAACAACTACTTTCGTACAAATATACTGTTAAATATCGTAATATTGATCGAAAACGAATACAGATTAAAATCATCATCAGCCTCTACTCGCCCACTGCTGGACATACGACTGGACTACGTTTGCCGAGACGCGGTCTCCACTCGAGGACTCGTTTACCCCAACGGTTGTCGGTCCTGCAGCATATGTGACCACCCATTGCCAGTTCAGCTTGCTAATCCTCTCAGCTATGTCGGTGACTCTGGCCCTCTGTCGGATCACCTTATTTCTGATGCGGTCCTTCAGAGAGACGCCCAACATAGCCCGCTCCATAGCTTGCTGAGCGGTTTTAGACTTATGGACTAGTCTGACCGTTAGTGTCACAGATTGAAATGGGAATGCGATATTCTTGAAACGATGCTCATAGACATATATACAAAAGATGTATGTATACCGATATACAAAGTTTTTCCTTGGCCAGAGCTTAACAGTTCATAGCTTAATAAAACCTATTACAGTAAAATAAAGCAGTCAGCTGTTATCGTAGACTACACGTATATCGTAAGCTACATGTGTGTGGGTATGGTAGCCTATTCGCGTGTGTGTGTATCATGATTTCGGAGTCCTTGGCTGGTAACGATCGCAGCGCGCTGGCGCTCCGCCAGATCTATTACTCGAGTATCTTGATTCAGTGATTTCTCCGTAAGATTCGCTTGCTTGATTGCTTTTTAGAATTATTTTTCTCTATAGCCACTGAAGTTCTATAACATTCTGGCTTTGGATAAGCTCGCTGAACGTGAAAGTTCGGACATCAATTTGTTACGTTTTAGCGAGTACTGTATTGAACTAAGAATAAACATTCGCAATAGAGTTTGAAATATATCTTCGTCACCATCTGCTTAGCTTTTTCCCAAGCATGTTCAGCTTGTAGTCTGACCGGATTTAGCTGAATACCAGTACTTTACATGGAGTGACTGCCTATCTGACCTCCACGACCCGATTACTGGGTAATACGATACCCCTTGGTAAGACGCCAAGGGAGACATCCATTGGTGCATCCCACCAGTCTTGGTAATCAGACTTTCGGACTTCTGACGGCCCGTAACGACTGTCAGAATTGTACAACAGGCACACAGGGGTCTCCGTAGGTAAAGATGGTCACCCATCCACAAATTAAACGCGACAAGCGACGCTTAACCTGATTAATCAACCTGTTTTGACGAAGTTAACAATGCACTCTCTAAAGTTGTCCATTGGTTTAATGTAAATAACCTCCTTTTAAATGAAAAAAAAACTAAACTCATTAAATTTTCTACGCCAAATGTCAGGCAGCTAAGTACCAATGTTCAACTGAATGGAGTAGAGTTGATCCCTGTCGAGTCGACAGTTTTTCTTGGATTAACTATTGACGCCAAGTTACAATGGGGTCCTCACATTGAGAAGCTGTCGGGTAGACTCAGTTCTGCCGCCTTTGCTGTTAAGAAAATTAGACAGATAACTGATGTGGATACAGCCAGAATTGTTTATTTTAGTTATTTTCATAGTCTTATGACTTATGGGATTCTTCTCTGGGGAACTTGTGCGGACATCAATACCATCTTTGTTTTACAGAAGAGGGCTGTTCGAGCCATTTACAACCTTGGTCCTAGAGAATCTCTTAGAGAAAAGTTCAAAGAGGTGAACATTCTGACTGTAGCTTCACAATATATATTTGAAAATCTTATGTATGTTCATAAAAATATCTCGAATTTTAAGAAAATAAGCGATATTCATAATATAAATACCAGGAACAAACACAATCTTGCTGTACATCACACTCGTCTCCACAGAGTAGGCAACTCGTTCATGGGTCAATGTATACACTTTTACAACAAGCTTCCCATGGACGTTCGAAACTTACCCATTAAACGATTTAAGAACCATATAAAGGCCAAACTTTGCAAAAAGGGGTATTATAAAATCACAGATTATTTAGAAGACAAAAAGCTTGGGACTGAGCTGCTCGCTCTGTTAAGCATTGTTAATTGTTATTAAGCAATATGCGTAATTATAAGGTAAATTATTGTAAACATTTTCATTTTTAATGTCTGGACTTGAAAAAAGACGATGATCCCTGAGTTTGTTTCGGCCATTTCTTCTCAGAGGTAGTCAGTTAGGAAATGCCGGCTTCATCTAGTTAAAAAAAATAAAATAAAAAATAAACATGACGTGTAAAAGTGATCAGTGATCCTACTTGCTTAATAAACGATTTCATTTCATTTCATTTCATTTCATTTGTGAGGCTGTTGTAATTTTAGCCACGAACCCCTTTCGAATTCTATCATATTGTAATAAATTCAAAACATTAAAGTATAGTTCAAATATGGATTTATGCATACGCGACCTAAGTCTTACAACTGCTGTATCTAGTTAGACTGAAAGCTAAGAACAAAAGGTTGGAAAACTCCATACTTACAGTACAAGTTGATATAACATAGATATTGAATGGAAAGTCAAACATATCAGTTATAGCCAGGTTGTTATGACACGCAAGCTGAGTGAATAGAACACATGCTCCACAAGCACGTGGCGGTGCAATTCTGTTATCATTTCACAGTAAACACTTAGGTGAAGTACCTACTCGTAAGCGTGGAGTTACCTGTGATTCCAACTCATGACATTGATAACTCACTCTAAACTCACTTCACCCATTTTCTCGATGAGATTTCTACAGAATCTATGGGCTGTTTTTAAACTAAACTTATTCTAGTACAGTGTGACGTTGCTAACATGTTTGCCACCATTAAAATGACAATTCTGCTAAAACATTTCTCATGTACCTAGTACAATTGTAAGTTGTCAAAGTTCTTTTATGTTCGATGTCTAGATAAAGCTATCGAGTTTAACGTTCGATGTTATTATCATATATATTGTTACTGAGATTTGGAAAGTTGGGCCCCATTTATAGGAAGATATGAAGTGTATTCTATACAAGTTTTATCTAAATTTAATATTATATGTTGAGTTGATAAAAGGCATTGTATTTCATGCAACCTTTTGTTGATCTTAAGAGAAATCGCCTCGTACAAAGACGCAATGTATAATCATGCTTTAAAAAGCAATGTTTTCAGTGAAACTACATACAATAGTCATTGAAATTTTCCCCGAACTCAGCCGCCTATAAAATTTTAATATTCCAGAACGTAAAGTCTATTACAGAAAAGCTATCAAATCGAGTTAATGCTTTATTGGCATTAGGCTGAAATACCTACTTTATTTACCTATTTGTGTACAATTGTTTGCCAAACCCGAGATTACCGCAGTTGGACGACTGATTCTCAATGCAATGCTGCAATGCAGCAGAAAACCCCGAGAGGAATTATAAACTTTTTTTTTTTTTTTTTGACAAATCACACAGATTGAGCTAGCCCCAAAGTAAGCTCGAGACTTGTGTTATGGGATACTAACTCAACGATACTATATTTATAATATATACATATATAGATAAACATCCAAGACCCAGGCCAATCAGGAAAAGATCGTTTTCCATCATGACCTGACCGGGGATCGAACCCGGGGCCTCCACGTCGCAGGCAGGCGTGTTGACCGCTGCGCCACGGAGGTCGTCAAACTAGTTTAGTATCGTGCAGACTTTGATAGCAGATGCGTTTTTCAAAGGAGTATGTGGGTTATTAAATATTAAAAATGATATTTGTCGCTTATAGAATACGCACACTTTAATTAATTACTTACCTAGGTACTTACTTATTAGACACATCATTTTAGAAGATGATTGCGTTTACTATTCAATTTTAAAAAGCTTGTAAACATACCCACGCTACTGAAGAAATATCTAGAGTGCGAAAAAGTTTAAAAAACAAAATATACTAAAGGCGGGTTTTAATCTAGCCACACGTAGCTCAGAATTAATTAAGTATACAATTGAAAACGCTCACAAATAAACCCTCAGATCTATTCGATGGAATGTGTCAGCGAAATCACACTCAGAAATCACGAGCGGAAAATAAAGTGCGCAACACAGAGATTTAAATCAGGGAGGGTGGAACGAGATGACGAAATAATATCGCGAATGAATGACGTGATAGCCCCCCGCGGCGAGGATATTCGTTCGGAAGGGTGGCACGCGACCCACCGCCGACCGACAATATATTTTACGGTTTCAAATGAGAATTGTAACGAATAAATCTGTCATTCAATGAATCTGTATTGTAATTGATTCAAGAACAAATGATGCGCGTATATTTCGATGATTTATTACGATTGTCAAAGTAAGACGTTATTTTTAAGACGAATTTTTCCAATAATGTTTCGTTTTTATTTGTTCTGTGTAACAAATGGCCGTTCGTAGAGGTACGCGTGTGTGCCCGGGGTGACGGCGACGCTACCGGTCACGTGACCATTTGTCACGAAGATGTCAGCCTCGGGGGGTCATACGACCACGAGGGAGTTTTTAACAAGCAAGCATTCCGTGATTAATACCTAAAACGTGAGTAACTTCGTTGCAGTTAATCAACACACCCTTACTAACTGTGCCAGTCCAAAACTCGCATCGTTTCCAAAATTCAGTCTTTAAATTCCCTTTCCGAACCCAGAGAATTTACTCCCTCTCTCGAAAAAGTATTTGAATTTAGAATATAATAGAATATTCAATCGGGTAAACTCGGCTGCTATAGAGAGCTCAATCTCAGTATCTCGAGTAACTACGATAAGTAAAAAAGGTTCCGAAGTTCCACAACCCCGAGAGGTCGATAACCCCCAGACACACCTTCGATATTATTGATAAAGCCACATTTCTACTGACCGACAATTGTTGATTTTTCCCGAGATAGGAAGGGAAACTTTTGCAATGACATCTTTTTACTTAGAAAAAGTTTTCTTAATGGGTCTACCCTTATTTTTTGTTAAAAAAAGTAAGCATTTGAGCAACTGTTTTTTTTTTTTTTTTTATAACAGTTACTTAAGATAAAGGAACGATTAACGTCGACTTAACAGTAATTTCTTGACGTTTAAAAGTCTTATTTTATTTTAATAAACTCCTCGTTACACTGAGCCCAGTTCAACTACTGTCGCTTTGAATAAGTACAGACTTCGTACTAGTTATTAGTTTCATCCGTATTGTTCGACGAATACGGTCCTTAATACTGTCATGTTATTGCAGAAGATTGAACAAAAACAATAAAAGGGGACTGTTGCCAGAACACTGAACAAACTATGATTACGAAATCCTTTCAAGGAGTTGATGAATACACGAAGTGGATTGAATAATACAATGATATATTGCACAATGAATAAGATTATACGGATTTGACTTCATTAGAAAATACACTCTACACATATATTTATAATTATATTTTAAATCTGTCTGTTCTTTATATTTTGGCGCCAAGACCTTTGATATGATGAAGAAATGAACTGATAGGTAACCTTGAACTTTGAGAAGAACATATTAGGATTCTTTTTATCCTGGGTAGCAAACGGAAACGCGCACAACAGCCAGTAGCCATGATGTACCTGAGTAGCTTTTCCTCAATAAGTTGGGGTCGGTTTTCATCCTATCCGGATGCTGTTTTGTATTAGAATTTTGCATGGAGCGACTATCTGATCTCCACAACCCACCACACGTTAGACTGATGGTCAAAGTTTCGAAGTTCTGACGACCCGTAACAGCTATCAAAGATGACAGGCCGGCCCAGAACCTCGGTATGAAAAAATGGTCACCCGCCCAGCAAGCTGAACCTGATGAAATAACAATGTAAATAATTCATGCCAAAAAAAATAATAAGGTTAAAACGTTTTAAGTTTGTTTGATAGGTGGCATGGTGATCTTCGTCCTTAGTGGTTCAGGTGTGTCTATTATGAATGTGGTGGTTACCACTTTCCATGAAGTGCCCCGGGGCTCGTTTGCTTAAAGCCCATATGGGCACGCTTTACATAAAATATTTTAAGTAATTGTATTTGCCCGCGTTCACATTGCTACGACATCATTTTGTATTAGGTACGTCACTTTCAAAGTTTTAAAACATGAAAATATTTAGCGCTTACAAGCTTGAACCAGTTAAAAGCATATCATTTTTATATTAGGTACAGAAAAGGGCGTTGCTCTAAAATAATCCACTTATGTCCAATGTAAATTTATGGACACTTTTAAGTGGTATTTATCCAGTAACTGCAGCCCTATTTAAGCTGTCTGTACACACGAGGCTAAAATAACTAGTGTTTACGTATGTACCCCAAGAAAAGCAATTTACTTAATTGGTATATTTTCCAAGTTCATTTCTGAAGAAAAACTTTCAGTGAACGAGTTGCTGACGTCACCAAGTTTTATGGGTTTCACGAACTTGTAAAGAACAGCAGTGTGATTATGTATTCATCTCACAATGAAAAGATATTTGAAGTGACGTGGAGGTACATACCTGTCACTTCAACTAATGCGAAGGGATTGACAGTATTGACAATCACTCTAAGTCACTTCACCCAATTTTTCACGCTAAGTTTTTTACAGAATTGATATTCAGATATTAAATACATTTTTTTATTTGAGAGGCAAAAATATTCTTAAATCATTATTAAATAAAACAAAGAAATAACATGCTGGAATTACAATATCAATGTATAAGGGTCATCTAAAAACAAAGTGGAAAAACATCTGTTTCCCGAGGCTCGCTTTCCACTAAAATATGAATTATGCATTCTCGGCCCCTTCGCTCCTCCGCGGCTTCCCTTCCTCAATTATTATTTAATATCAATTAGCTCGCACTGCTGCAGTCAATAGATAGTTTAAGAATCAACCAGTTACTCTGGAACCTTAGATTTCTTTATAATAAAAAGGCTTTTGGGACAATAAAGAGGTCTTTGTAATTTGGCGATGGCAACCCTAGTCCAGCTTACGAGGGGTTGGAGAATCTTATACACTGGTTCATATTTCATTTTTTTGTTGCTGAAATAACATAAGGGGAAGATTCTGTATAATGCAAAGATCTTATTATTCATGTTGGTTTATTAAAATATTTGTAAAATACTTCAGATATTATGGAAATTGAATTTTTATGGTGAACCTACGATATTATATTTTATGAGTCGGCTAGATAGCAAGTTATACCAACATGATATACCGTAGACCCTTTAGTAGCACGTATACCAATATATTTTCTGTTTTATCGGTGGAGTAACGACTGCGACGGTTTAGGGTTGTAAATATACAAAAAAAGCGACGTTTAAGGCTTGTAAATAATTTTACCTGCTGTTTTTCATAAGCTTTTAGCCTACAACGGCAGTACGTTTTCTCTTTCCACTTTCCACGCCATTATTTTTTAACTTTTGCGCCAATGTTTAGGAGTTAATATGCTCTTTGGATCATTTTTTCAATCAAAAAACAAAACTTGTTTCGGTGAAGCTCACATTAATATTTCTCAGTTACCAGAATCCCGTAGTAGTACAATTTAGGCTTTTATGCGAAGCTTTAAAGCTACATAATAAAGGTATTATGGGAAACTCTAAATCCCAAACACATTCGGATTTAATTGTAATCTACCCTCGTGTCGGTGGTGTACAAACATCGAGTCTGCTTTGTGTAAACACTCATTGTGTGACAATGTTGTGTGGCAATGGATATATTTTATTGGAAGTCGTTTATCACTTGGTGCGCGTGCCGAGGTTTGCCTGTCAATGTGAATAAATAGATTGTAGATTGTAGTTAAGTATATATCAACTATGACTATCCGTTTTTAGTATTTTTAAAATTGAAAGAATTGATTTTTTTAATTTTCAATTTACAACGTGAGCCATTGAAGATGGGACAATTAATTTAATCGTAATTATTCTTTAAAAGTTATACCGTTGAACAAAGATATATATCATGGGACATCGGTTGGAAGAAAGTTTCTTTTGATATACCTATACAATATGTAAAGAAAACCCTGTCCGACCCATATGGATAATAAAGGTTAGGTAAACACTTGACCAAATATGATATAAAATTTTACGTAATCATCATACTAACAATACTAATGAATTTTGAAATAGTCTTTTTTCCCGCGAAATAATTCCTACTTCCCCGAAATTTGGTAATTTTTATAAAAGTGACAACACCGGTATTATTATGAGCGAATAGCGATGCGACCACGTGCCGCGTGCCCTGCCCCCCGCTACCCGTGGAAGGGTTGCTTACCGCACATGTATTAAGTTACCTCTTTTTGCGGAATAATATTTATTTTTTTTAGGGGGATTTTTTTTAAGTTTAGCCCGGCTTTGTATCCATTAGTAGAATCAGTTATCAATACCTAGCAATACCTTCACGGATCGGACAGGGTTTTCTTTACATATTGTATATTACAGGCACAATGAAATAACTGAACATCGTTTGAAAGTCAATACATTATAAAAAAAAAATTACGGCCAAGTGCATGTCAAACAAGCGCACGAATAAAACAATATTGCATTTAGTATTTAAAAAAATTATAAGCCTTGGTAGGACTATAGCATATGGACTGTAATTTATACATGTATTTATTTTAAACATTAGTAACACTAGCTGGCAGCTTGTTCGGCCCGCATCTAACACCTATCTCAGGGGTCATATTACGTATTCCGTTTAGGCAACATCTGAGGGAAAGGGACTTCACTGACATACAAAAAAGTAAAAGAACTAAAACCCAACTACGACAAAAAACGACGCTGAAAAAGTATAAAACAAGATTTTCAGAATACTGAACTGAACAAAGTTGCTAATGTAGTTGTAAGTAAATAGACACAGTAGACTCTATCAAGATGCCTTCATTGTAAATTGACAATTAATGTCATACAATACTATTCTGAAGTATGCAATATTCACTATGTAGAGATAAATTTTCATCTTTGGAAAACCGCAGTCACACGTTATCAAAGTGCTACGGTAGGTAGGTATATGTAACGTGTGACTACGCCTTTCCAAACATGAAAATTTATCTCTACATAGTGAATATTGCATACTAATGATATATCATTTGTCGAATTCTGATAAGTAGTTTAGAAGTTACGAGGGAACAGATGAACATACATACATACATACATAGCCTGTCAAAATCATAACCCTCCTTTTGCTTTGCCGTATTCGGGTAAAAATTTAATACCTCGTTATAGATATTATGGAAACAAGGTCCTTATCGCATGGTGGACTCTTCATACTTAGCTATGTTTTGTCGGGACATATTTTTAAGGGTTCCGTACCTAAAGTGTAAAAACGGTACCCTATTACAAAGACTTCACTTCTATCTATACTGTCACCAGGCTCATCATCATCTCAGCCACATGAAGTCGGCTGATGGACATAGGCCTACTCCAGAAATTTCCAAAAAGAATGGTTGGACGCAGCCTGCTAGTCGGTGGGTGTCCGACGCTGCGCTTGCCGGTACGTAGTCGGCACTCGAGAGCTAATCCGTTGGGCTATTAGTCCGGGAGGCAGCGGCTATTTTGATTAGTGTTTTTATGCCGATCTTTACTTCACAATACTAGTAAAGAAGCTGTTCCTAACAACGAAAGTGAAGGTCAGCTGACGCACCTGCGGGGGCGCTTGTTATGAGAACACATAGAACACGTAAAAAAAAAAATAATCTGAAAAATATTTTATACCACATGGATTTTTTTTTACGTGTTATTGAAATTGATTACAATTAAAAGAAAGTAGTCAGCTGCACGACTGAGGGTGGATTATGCGTCAGCTGAGCGTATGAACTACCCAAAAAAAAAAAAATTATGCCGATTGAAATTTGTTGAAATGATTTTAGACATTTACAGAAACTCGATATTGATAATCAGCTGCATATACAGTGGGGGAAAACACGTCAGCTAGAGCAGGAATGTATGACTGCGGTGTCAGTCGGAGCATTGAAAATTCCGCGGGTCACAAAGATATATGCGCGCATTCCTGCTCTAGCTGACGTGTTTTCCCCCACTGTATATGCAGCTGATTATCAATATCGAGTTTCTGTAAATGTCTAAAATCGTGTCAAAAACTTTCAATCGGCATAATTTTTTTTTTTTTTTTTTGGGTAGTTCGTATGCTCAGCTGACGCATAATCTACCCTCAGTCGTGCAGCTGACTACTTTCTTTTAATTGTAATCAAGGTCAATAACACGTGATAAAAACTTCATGTGGTATAAAATATTCTTCAGATTTTTATTTTTTAACGTATTCCGCAGCTTCCCAATCTCGCATCCACCGCAACTGGACCAGCTGACGATCGATTTCGTCATAAGCCACATGCATTCTGTTTTCTATATTAACATCAGCCGGCATAAAATGACTTGTTTATAAAGCCGCTGCCTCCCGGACTATATGTCGGCGATTTTCGTTCTTTTACGAATTTCCTCTTTCCTGGTTCGATCACGTAGAGAAACACCTAGACGCTCCATAGCTCTCTGTGCGACCTTGAGCTTTCTTATGATTCCCATAGTGAGGGACCACGTTTGTGATCCATATGTCAAAATAAAAGTCTTTAACCAATGTATGTTACCGGTGTAACATGCTTTGGTGAAAGACTTATGTCTTTAGGCATCAAGGTATTTTGGACGAGAAGACACTACGGAGCTTTCCGAACGCTGCCCAGCCGAGTCGGATTCGCCGAAACACCTCGTTCTTGATGGCGGAACTATCGATCTGGATCAGCTGTCCCAGATATACAATACATACTGATCTACAGCTTCAAAAATGGAGCTCCCAACATAAACCGGTGATGGCGCAACATGGCTGTATCTTAGAAATCGTGATGCCTATCACGATTTATACTCAGTTCAAATTTTCACAATCATGTATTTTGTATAATATTCGTAAAGTTTCGTGCGCGAGTTCGACTCGCACTTGGCCGGTTTTTTAAGGTTCGTGAAAATTTTGAAAATTCCGGTGAGGTGGTGACATTTAGTTCCACGCGCGACTTGTTACAGCGCCGTCATTATATCGTGAAATGTACACGCGAACCATGTGATTTATAGCAAGTTATATCTACAGTCGGTATTATGTATGAACGTTAAAAGCTCTTGGTTATGCTTATTATGAAACGGAGTTGTATTAAAGGTCAGAAATATTTCTCTAAATATCTGATTATTTATCTTGATAAACCTAAAAATCATGGTCCATTATTTCTATATGTTTGGAACTTTAGACTTATCAGAAATATACTACAGTTAGCTCTATGTAAGTAGTTATTAGTTTATCATTGAATTGTGAGTCGCAAGAATCATATAAAAAATAAAACACTTTTCATTATAAGAAACAGTTCAAACGAATGACGCCACTATTGACTAGCCTCAAATAACTGTGCCAAGTTCAGATTGAAAGTGAATGTTTTCATAGAAGCCGCTTTCTAAGCTCAATCACGTGAAAATGCGTAATTAATTTTCACGTGATTTAACTTCGAACGCCCCGTGACGACCTGTTCACTGAACAATAAAGATCAGTGCACACCTGCGGCGCCTGTTCATATTATAATATGCCCAATAAACTAAATATTATGCATATTTGAGTATAATCCGCGTAACTGATGGCCGGTTTCACCCATTTGATCCCTTTTTGAGGTCCCTTCAGCGGTTTTGACAGAATGAATTTTCGGTTTAAAGACATTTATTTCTCAAAAAAAAAAGAACTCGCATTATATGTTATAATTGTGCCAAGCGGTGAATGAGAGTGCCGAGTTTTCTTCCCTACGCATTGGGAATTATCCTTTTGAAAATTCTTAACAAAATTCGTAACAGCCTAAGATTATGGCTGGCCCACAGTCGAATTTATACTTTAGTCTTTGTTATATGAAATCTAAACTTTAGGTGTAACAGTGCACAGTGCTGCACACCCCTACCCTTTTTCATGTTAAACAAATATCAACTTTACTGTAATGGCAGTTAAGTTGATTTCATTATGACTAAGTTCAAAAAGACACTATTGAAAAAATTACAAAAATGTTTGAAGTTGTAACGTAAATTTTACTAATTATTAAGTAGGAGGTAATGTTATTTTTCCATTAAGGCAAATGTATTTATATCTTTAGCGATTAGAGACCAGTGATGGCCAAGTTGACACTTGGCCATCACTCTACTCTCTAATCGACATTTCTCGAATCGGCTGCGATTGACGAGCTGTAGGTCGTAGGTTTAAACCTAGACAGGAATTCTCCTTTGCATAAATTATTTCGTTAGCAGAGTGAGAGTAGAGTCGAGAGCAGTGGGCTCTCAAAACGGTAAATTAAAACATCGGGAGGAAACCGAGATGTCATAGAACTAAAAAAATAGTAGAAATGGTCATTCATCAACCCGCACAGGGCACGTGTGGTGGATTACAGCCCAGTTCCTCTCAAGAGGGAAGGCCTGTGTTTCAGCAGCCAATTCAATTCAATTCTTGTTTAATGGCCTTTGTGGGAGAGACGCCACAATTTTGCGAAGAACACGTGCGAACGATTAATAAACCATCAAACGCTGGAGATTATTTACCGCGAATTAAAATAATAATAGTGTATTTCTTGATAACTTAAAATATTTCTTCGCAGATTGACAGATAGGTAGTAAGATCACAGGTTATGGATACGAAAATGGCTATATCACGACGGACAGTGAAGAAAGAGGGAGAAAAAAAAAAGAACAAAAATTTGTTACAGCTTAATTTTATTAATTTCAATAAAAAAAATTAATCTTCGTTTCAGCAGCCAGCGAAGTCGCAAATGCAAATTACGTGTCACTCGCCACAATAGTTCTTGTCATTATTTACCAACTAGCTCTGTCCTTGACGTGCGACCTATCCGGCCATTATGTCGTGCGTGCAAATCATTCATAAGCCTACCAGCCTGTCTGACACACGCCTCTGCCTGTCTGTGAAAGCTTTGTGTCACTAAACTACTAAATATTTTCGTTCTCTTAGGGGTTCTGTAATCAATCAAGAAACCTTGTGCTATTCTTCATTTTAAATACCTAAAACTAATGCGTTCCTTCCATGGGGAAAACACACTACAGAACACCAAAAACACATTCATTTAAACGTTTTAGGTATTACTAATAAATTATTTGAGAATTTTTATTTTCTCCATATCCATCTGTAATTCAATGATACCATTGTATCCTTATTAAATTATAATTTTCAGCTGACATTCGGCAGAGATCTTCTAACGCCTACTTAGTAAAATAATTAAATTGTACCTTCATCAGTCGAGTCTATAAAGTGAAGGTAAGTGGCACTTCATTTCTAAGTTAAAAGGGAAACAAATATTGGCGGGCCTTGAAATACTACTAGTTCTCAGAATATTAGGCCAACAATAGCAGATTTTATTATATCCGTTAAACATAACATACATAACAAACCTATAGTATTCCCACTGCTGGGCACACAGGCCTCCTGTCGGTGAGAGGGAGTGGGCCATAAACTACCACGCTGGCCCGTTGCGGGTTGGTAGATGTCACATGTCTTTGAACTTTTTGCCTCCAGGACATATCCGTCCTCATCTCCGCGGTTTTGAGAGCAATGGTGATCAAATAATTTACATACAGTAAAGCCTGACGGGGTTTAGACCTACGACCTCTATACATGATTACTTTCATAAACTGCGTTAATACTATATTTATACAGTTCATTCATATTCAATGCTGGGAATAAAATAAACATAAATATTATATAATTTGTTATAGTACTGAGCAAAACAACTTGTTACGCCTGCGGAACCCTACACAGTTCATGGTGCAATACACACTTTCCCGGTTCATAACAGATTATCTTTTTTGTCGCCACTCTCAGTCAATGAGGCAATGCGTTTTAATGAATGGTCCGTATTTACGACAATGTCATTTCGTCCCTAATCCGACGCTTTTGGTGTTTGACACTTGAACCAGCACCGAGTCGACGAGACAATATGGCGTGGATCCCTATCCACAGGGTGCACAAATACTCACAATTAGGGTGAACACCCTCCGACAATTACTCGTTGCGCGCGAGTCGCTTAATGGCAGGGATTAGGTTACGCGTAAGTGAAATGCGAAAACGGGACGAACTAGTAGGGATGCCCTGAACATGAGACAACTTGCTATTGTGACATATTTTTAATTATAAAATTGTGTTTTTTTACGACGGGTTGTAACAAAAACTGTTAGGGTTAGTTTTATTAGGGTGCTTGTGGGTGTCAAGTTTGATCATTCTTTTAATGTGTTAATATCGTTATATCTCTATTATTCGCTTTTTATCTTTCCAGGATTTCGTGATGCAAAATAAATATCTTATAATGTCATCATCATCATCTCAACCAAAAAATGTCCACTGCTGCGTAACACAGACATCTCTATACCGAATTTTTGTATATTCTGTTTGCAGAGGAAAAACATTACAGTGCACCTTTTGACAACCCTAAAGATTTATGTCAAAATTCGGGGCGATTTAGAGGTCAGTTAATCACAGGTTGTGGCAGGGGAGCCGACCGCCTCGCCCTGCCTGCAGACTCCGAGTCGCCGGTAATAACCGGCCGTCCGTCCCGGAGCGGCCGGGACGCGCGATACCGACCGTATTACAATCAATTAACATCATCAACTTTGAACTGGCTGATTCATTTTGGGACTAATGAATGTTCTGCTAAATACCTCCCTTAGGTGGTGCAAGGTTTAATTATAATGGAGGGCTCAAATTTGATGGTTGCGCCATTAATTCTATACGTTATGGGTACGTTTATAAAACTGAAAATAGACATTAGAAATGTGTGTGTGTACTTGGTGGTGGGATTTGTGTCTGTTGTGTTGGTGTTATAATAATGTGTATACTAGCCCCGCACGATGATATTGCGATGGAACCTTGTCACAATAACAGCTTTGTGACGTCATCTGTCACACAAAAGGACAGCTAGCAAAAGAATGTTAAACGCAAAATTAATAAACTGGGGTTAAGGGTTTATTTGTATTTTATAATTTTATTATACATACACTCTTTATACCTACTCACCCATATTCTGACAAATAAACTTTCATTATTAATAATTTCAAGGAAATAATTCTTGTAGACGTAAGAAAAATATACTTATTCGTATATCTTTCTTACATGTATACTAATTTTTTCTAACTACATTTCTGTTAATTTGCGAGCGGGAATTGAACCAGAGTCCACTGTGTAGCAGTCATGTTTTAATTACTACCTACATCTATCAGCTTATAAATAAAACCAGGATAGTATGTAAAAAAATGTTTATATTTTCTTCAATATATTTAATCAATTCCACTCATATAGTCTTCCGAATCAGAACTGCTTTCTATGTCTGTCGTTTCCGATTCACTGTCGTCTGCCGTATTTATGACAAATAACTTGTCAGTTATTCGATCTTTATTCCAATATTCCTCTTCAAGCCGTTTAACATAATTGACTTCCTTTCGCCAGTCATCTGGAGTTATTGACGCCAACGACTCCAACGTCAGAGCTTCAATGCGACTTTCCAACTGCTCCACATTCTTTTCTGACACCCTCATCTTTACCAGGTTCCAGATGTACCCAATGGGGTTGAGGTCGCAGTTGTAGGGTGGTAATCTAACGAACTCATGGCCATTGCCAGCTAATAAATTGTCAATTTTATAATTTTTCGGCGGTCTGTGCCGTTTAATTAATAAATACAGTCCAAGTTTTGTAGTGTCGTTGGGAAAGTCGATGTTGTAAGCTTGTAGCCACTCAACCATCAACTGTTTTTTATTGTTCATACTTGGTGGCCAATTCTCTTTCCTACTGTGATAAGGGGTGTTGTCCATCACAATTATGGAATTGCGTGGTATGTTGGGTACTAATTTTTCTGTAAGCCACTTGGTGAAATTCTCAGCATTCATTTGATCATTGTAATCCCCCGTTTTGGTGTCTGCTTTAAACATTAAAAGGGCATTGTCAACAAATCCGCTTTAACTTCCTGCGTGAACTATTATCCACCGGCGGCCGGGGCTGTCGTTCCGTCTCACTCCGACATCGGTTGCTATTTGGCAACATTTTTTTACCGAGTAGTGTGCGTGTATCCACGTTTCGTCGAGATAAATAACGGGTCTTTTCTTAGTACCAAGCGAGTCATTCTCTTTCATATGTCGTATATATTTAGGCCTCCACGCTTGAATTTGGGGTCTTTCAATTAGAGCCAGTCTTTTTTGGTAGCATCGTTTAAATTGGTAGCCTAAATCACATTTAATTATTTTTCTTAATGTAGTTTCACTACCAGTATAATTAAGGTCTACTTTTGAAGCCGCCAATATTTTGCGCATTGTGGGTATTTTTCTCCACACCGTATACATTGAATGTATAATGTTTCTTAAAGCTGATAAGGAAAACCCGTCGAAATATTTCTTCTTTTGTCTTTTTCCTTTAGTAGGAGTTCTCAATTTGCTGCCACTGGCTGTTTCTGACTCATGCTCTCGTCGCACTTTCATCACAGTATTTTTTGCAACGCCGTGGCACATGCCACACGCTCCGTGACTTTAGTAGAATTTTGCAAAATATTTTTAATAACTATTAGCAGTTGCTTCGGTATTAAAATGTCCTCAGTAGCACTTTTTAAAGCACCGTCTATACTTTCAAAAAGTAACTTACACTCCTTGTCCACTTTAATTATAATTTCACGAGCACGACTGTTAATTAATTTCTTACTCATTTTAACGAGTAACAGCTAACAAAACTAAACAACAAAAATCAAAAACAACAATAAAACAGGATAAATAAAACAAAAAGCTAACAAAAATATTCGATATGAGTAAGTGGGTAAGCGCGGACTGAACTTGCGAACGGTACCGGCGGGGCGAGTTCGACTACGTCACCAAGATGGCCGCCAATCGCAATATCATCGTGCGGGGCTTATACTATAATAGATACATGATTAGGTTTGTAAGCGACTGTTATGTATTTATGAATTTTTTGACATCTGTATGAGTATTTACTCTATGAAACTTTCCGTCATAGCATCTTCTCTTCTTCTTCTTCTCAGCCTATAGAGGTCCACTGCTGGATAGAGGCCTCCCGCAAGGCTTTCGTTCCATTGGGGGGCACTGCCATAATCCTCACGTTTTACAGGCGAGTTGGGGATCGCTGTATTTTTTTTTTTTTTTATTATTTATAATCTAGCGCTTGACCGTGGTCCCGCCTGATGGTAAGCAGTGACGCAATCGATGATGGTAAAGCACACTAGTTTATTAAGAGCCTATTCACTCTAGCCTTGAAGACACTCAAATTGTAGTCCGACGAATTCCACAAGAGAAGCGCTGCTGCCCGCTTCCCTGGTGAGAGTTCCCTTAGTCACCTCTTACGATACCCGCGGGAGAATATGGGATGGTACTATTCTATGCCCGGTGCCACACGGGACAAGGGACGACACCGGATGTCATAGCGTAGTGCAGTATATTAAGTTAATTTGTTACTGATACCGCATTTTTTTTGTATGTTTATGACTTTACAATAAATCAAACTGTTAAAGTATGTTAACATCTCAATCAATCAATCTGTATCTGTACATATCAAAAGGTGCAGGGGAGGCAAAACTCCCCCAACCACAACAGTCACGGAAATAACATGTACGACCAAATATACGAGTTTATTAATATTTGAGAAGGTGAATCACTCGACACTATCCCAGCAGACATTCGCAAAACACCCCATACTTTATTTACAAGTGGATGATATAGTAGGATTTAAACTTTTTTTCAATCTATCTACTTCTGATCCAAGACAATTTTCAATAATCTGTTGGCACTTTAGCCGTTTCTTGGCACTTCTCCCAGAGTTGACACTCTAATCTGACATCTAGACCAATTTTTAGGAAAAAGCACCCGGTTTTGTACTTCCCTAATATCAAGGTTGAAAACATTAATTTAACTGAAAAGTTATATAAATATTTGAAACAGAACAGAGTAGAACAACTAACTTCCCGAATAACTGACAAACTCTTTGACAGAGTAGATATAAATAATGTAGAATTAAAGATACAAAACTCCCAGAGTTCACCCAGAGTTGACACTCTAATCTGACATCTAGACCAATTTTTAGGAAAAAGCACCCGGTTTTGTACTTCCCTAATATCAAGGTTGAAAACATTAATTTAACTGAAAAGTTATATAAATATTTGAAACAGAACAGAGTAGAACAACTAACTTCCCGAATAACTGACAAACTCTTTGACAGAGTAGATATAAATAATGTAGAATTAAAGATTCATGTTATATAGTGTGCTTTTTTTAGGTTATGTTTGTGTGCGTGTGTGTGTAATGGGATTTAACTGCTGTTCCGTTAGTTTATGGTAATTAAATAGTCTATTTCCTCGTCATTATTTCAGGGTTATGCTGTAACTTACCCAGCAAAATCCACAAATTGCCTACTTCCAACAATTCCATTTGTACCAAATATAAAGCTATTCAATCCATTACAGACACCATTCAATCCTTATCAAAATAAAAGAGCCCACACGATACCGTTAAATCCACCGGTAATCAAATTGAAACCAATACCGATACCGCACGTAAGTCTTACCGTACGTGCGTGCATTGAAGGCGCACCTCTAGTGCCCCTAATGGACTGGACGACTACTAGAGGGGGAAATGGAATTGCAACTGAAATGTATTGCATTCATCGCCGACAATGTTTACACCATTACCGAGGCGCATGTTACGTGCAGCATTTTTGTACGACAACTGGGAAATGCCTGTCAAAACTCTTTTTCAAACCATGAGTCTGCGTATGCTCATTATTAAAATCTTTAATTTATTTATTGTTCTCCCAAACTATTTTTTCTATTCTACGTGGTTCAAATATGGCTTTTTTTCCTGAGTACTTCTTTGCATTGTTAACTATACTTGTGTTTGAGCATTATTTGTTCAACAAGTCAGTTTTCAGAGGATGCATCACTTACTTTAAGAGTTTAAATAACTTTACAACGCATCTGACATATATTTTATAGACATTTCACGAATTTTTCTTAGGTCTTATTCAGACACTGATCGTCATGTGCTAAACTCAGGTTCATAGACCGCAGGCTGCTACTGCTGCTACACAAACCGCGAGTAACCACGAATACACCGCACTTGACCCTTCTGAAGGACGTCATAATAAGGTCACTAGAAATCCCTTCCCGACATCTCCTTACTTACTTTTCACATGACCGATTGCTGAAGTTAAGTTGGTAAAATGAAAGTCCCATTAATCATCCTCTGACGATTCAGGATGTTCATAACGATATATTTACTTATAACCAACCACGTTAAATTGATATTATTATTTTTTCTGTGTCTTGCAATACAATTAGACTTAATCATATCGAAACTTACCTACATATTTAATTAAATAGTTTTTTGGCCTTTCTTCTGAGAGAAGTGAAATGAGCTGACCCGAGCCAGCAAATTCCATTTTTAAATATAAACTCGTTTGCAAAAAAATGGGTATCTAATTAATGAATTATTTCAAAGGTTAATATTGCTTTGTTTGATAATTATAGGTACTTTTATCCTTATAATTTGCTAAATTAATAAGAAAGTAGTCGTTTTCATCAGTATTTCATAAAATTTTAATACAATTTATTGGAAATAATGCTAAACCTCGTTAGTAGTGTGTGTTTTTTTGTTTGTTTTTCTTTAATAAAGTAAAAGCAGACAAATGTTTAGTATCGAGTGTGACCCCCTCTAGCTAAAATCACAGCTTGAAATCGTCTGGGCATGCTAGCGAGTATATCCCGTATACTTGCTTGCGGAATACGTTCCCACTCCGCAGTAATCACATTCTTCAGCTCTCTAATGATCTGCAGAGCCAGTTGTACTGATCTCACATGCCGTTTCAGAACATCCCAGATATACTCAATGGGATTGAGGTCGGGACTTCAAGCTGGCCTATCCAAACGACGAATGGATACGACGCCGGCCTCTTGCACACACGCTTCAACACCGCGAGATCGGGCGCGAGCATTGTCGTCCATAAAAATCGAGTCTTCACCTAAAGCGGCCAATGCGGGTTGTGCATAAGGAATTAGAACTGCCGTTATGTATAGATGCCCAGTCAGTGAGCCGGTTTCAATTAAGACTAACTTTGTATGATCCATTGATTTTATTCTTGCCCAAAACATAACAGAGCCCCCACTATAAGGTGTGATTTCTTTGAAACATGCCTCTGCAAAGCGTCTTCTTAGCACTCGCCGACGTCGATCTTCACCGAACCGAGATATCCTGGCTTCATCAGAGAACAAAACTCTATTCCAATCTTCTTGAGTCCATGATTCTAGCGAACCTAAGCCTGTGAACTCGGTGCTCACGGAGTAATTTGGAGCCGCGGGCCAGGCGGTGACTGCGTATATTGGCAACCAAAAGCCTCCTCCTAACCGTCCATAGATTAAAATGCACATTTCTTACTTCTTGGAGGTTTGCCTCTTCTCCTTTGTTTTTGGCCTTGCCAAATGAGCAATAAAAATTTTAATTTAGAACGTACTTTTTTAAATATCAGTTTTAAAACCGGTCTGTAACGTGTAGCAACGATTGAAACCTTTTTTGTATGGTATCTTTTCAAAGTAGACTGAAAATCAAAACCGCCCTTTTTTTTTGCAAATGAATGTATTTCGTAAAACTGCGATTACCGTGTTTGCGCCGTAAATAAAAAGACAGGAATTTTCAAACTGTGCTCATAACGTGGTTTATACGAATGGATGAATTTAATTTCGCAAAGTTTTTTGGACTATCTAAACATATAAAAATATCCCCAAAGGTCACATGTGTATGCTGTGTTCGTAATAACTATTTTTGACGCCGGCCGTCTAACGAACCTACATTTATTTAGTTCTGCGGCCACCACGCGCAGAACGGGGACACTGACATTATAAACTTGTGTGTAGACTGTAGACGGAAAGAACATACTCATATGTACATATACATAAATAGCCTTTTTGTTATGTTTTTAAATAATGTTAACGTTAACCGTCCCTACTGTACAACGAGTAACTAAAAGGTTATTATTATATACACAACCAAAGGAACGGCTTCATATCAAGCGACATTAAAAGGGTTTTTATAATACTTTCTGTACTAGGTGCGCAGAAATACGGAAGAGATCACGAAATAGAGTAGTAGAAGAGATTTATAGTGCTATCGGCCAGTAACGTGACTTATAACGTGTGGTTACTGCTCTTCGTAATGGAATGATATGTTTGTTATTAATAATAGTATTTTCTTCTGTGTTGCAACCCTTCCAATATCGTTTGATATCATTCAAAGAAGCCATTGCCTTGGTATGTAGAATACATAGGTACCCTCTCCGTTACACGTTGTACAGTTCTCGCAAGAAATTTTCATGAATATTTCAACCGAAACATGAAGTGATGAATAGTAAACTAATATAGTTGATCTATTCTGTAAGAAATCACCGTGTAAAATGCGGCGAAGTGGGCAGTAAACAGCCTGTGGTATCAGTCCCAAGAAACGTGTGAAATATTAATTACAGAATAGATAAGTAGGTTTCGTTTACTACAGGTCTGCACATCGCAGCAGTTGAAGTAACAACTAAAGTTGTACTTACATCACCGCTCTATTGCGAGCTCAAGCATTGGTTACTTCGAGGCAAGTTTTTCCTACTCCATAGGTGTGCTTTTTCTAACATTACCCCAGACCTGTGTCCAAGCACAGGGGTGTGTAGTACGATCAGTGTTAATGGTACCTTGTAACGTATAGGCTGTGCGCTGCGGCTGCATTCCAGGCGCGGCGGTGACGCCTGCGCGGGACGTGTTGTGCAGCGACAAAGCGCCCAGCAAGTCTAGCTCGGTGGCTGCAACAAACACAACATACTCAATGAAATCGTCAACACAACAGTTGAAACCTTGGGACTGAGCTGCTCGCTCTGCTAAGCATTGTTATTAAGCAATATGCGTAATTATAACGTAAATTATTGTAGACATTTTCATTTTTAATATCTGGACTTGAAAAAAGACGATGATCCCTGAGTTTGTTTCGGCTATTTCTTCTCAGAGGTAGTCAGTTGGGAAATGCCGGCTTCATCTAGTTTAAAAAAAAACATATGACGTGTAAAAGTGATCAGTGATCCTACTTGCTTAATAAACGATTTCATTTCAAGAACACAATAAACATAGCAAACTGATGACCTAAGATACCCTTACGAACCAAGTTATTGACAGACGGATGAGCCCACAAACCCAGCCACTAGTACTTCACAATAACTTTGCATACCTACTGATGACGACATGTACCTAAAATAAAGTCACTCTACCCACTTTTCCTTTTAAGTTTTGTACGTTTGTGTTTAGTATGACTGAAGTAAACCATTAATAGGGAGATTATGTATTAGGGTTTTTAAAACTTTTGCATATGAAACCACCATCCCTCAACCTTCTTTAAAGTATTTTCGTCTGCCTTTTTCGGCTTCCAGTCTAACCGGATGCTGCTGTATGTATTTTATGACTGACTACAACCAAATGACCTGATAATACGATACTCTAGATAAGACTTGTGGACAAACTTTCATGTTTCTGACGACCTGTAACGGCTGATACGCGAATGACAACCAAAACCAATAGTTTTAGTTACATGCGCGTCCAAATCAAATCCATATTTTTGCCAGAATGTAGGTTTGATCAGTATAACCATGTGGCTGCTATTACCATTATTAGCAACAGCCTCACTCAAACTCTCTTCAAAAATTAGCAAACCCTATTTCAAAACAAAAAACAGAAATGGTCTGATGAATAATTATAACATGTTACGTCTCACATTTATTGCATAAAAATGTACATATATCAACCTAATAAAATATTGCTTCTTACCCTATTTGTTGTTCTCTAGCAAGACATGTTTTCAATTACCCACGTGGCATGAATACATGAGGCCATAATATAGAGCAGGAGACATAATGTTCAAGAAACACGATCCTTTATACATTAACCTGTCTGTCACAGACTGTAACTCATGAACCGTGATAGCAAAACTGTTGAAAGTTTCACAGATGATATATTTATTTTGCCGATTTAACACCATACTGTACAACATATACTAAAAACCGTTTTTTTATGATAGAAAATGTTGCGAAATCTTTTGTGGGCGCACTTGGTAGCATTTTTAAATATTATTGATATTAAAAAGTATTGGCTTGCGAAAAAGAAGTTATGTGCCCGGGGGACCCCAAAAAAAGCAAACTAGTAATAAAAGTGTTTACAAAAGTGTGCACTTACATATCATATATCATTTACGAGCAGGTACAATTTTACTTTGTAGTTCGTTCAACATTGTGTGGACTCCAATAAATCTCCCTTGTACGGATGTTAAATGTCTCGATTCACGACACTGGCCGTAAAGTCTCCATAATGGACAATTATAGATATTATACGTTATTGTTTTCTATAGAGATATGCAATGAATATTTACGACCTAATAAAGTGGCACTGGCCTACATTCGTATAATCAATATTTGGAGAATCCAAAATAATAAGGACGCAGCCTCGGGTGTATCGATCTGAGTAAACACGTGGTTATATTCAATCAAAAATAGTGCTGGAGTAACATGTTTGACTCGTTTTGGGTTGAAAAAGAATGGCCATGGGGTCCGAGTCACTCGCTTGGTTTTTTGAGATATCACCAAGTGATTTGTCGACTCTTCAGGTGACCAGAAGCCTGGCCTAATTGTTGTTAGTAAATTAGTAACATACAACGTGACGACGCTGCCATTGTACTGAGTATTTTCTTGTTGCCACCGATGCGGACACGAATATCAAAGCGAATGAACTTTTGATGCCCTATATATATTCCTTTCACGCTTTTTTTTCTATAAATTTAGATACATATTTTTTAAGTCTGTTAGTTTATATATTCTGTAAATATTATAATCATTATAAAAGTATGTAAATAACACAGTGAATAAGAAATTAATTAGAAGTGTACAAAGCCTTGTTCCGACCTGTTGTTAGAAATGAATGATTTCAGAGAATTTTATGTTCTGACAGTAAAAACTAGGTTAATCACAAAATAATTATCTAACATTGCGACATATTCGCCAAAAATCTAAACATATATGAGTTTATGGAAAAATAACTTTAGACTCTTAATAAACTAGCGCGCTTTACCATCAACGATTACATCACTGCTAACCATCAGGTGGGATTGCGGTCAATCACTGGTTTATAATTATAAAAAAAATTCTACAAAATAGAGTACCTACCGTTTAAGCTACCGTTTTACAAATTATTCTATAGTGCTAGTCACTTTGGAATCAACTTAATTGCCATTAAACTAAAGTTGATATTTATTTAACATGAAAAAACGCTAATTTGAATTATAAGTAAAGTTTGAAAAGCATGTTACTTGTATATTTCTCACGTCGACGGTAACAAAAGCGTGATGGAAACCATCAGTGAAAGCTATCAGCTGCTTATCAAATTATCACCCCGCGTCGGTAATTGGTTGAAGTTCACAGCCCTCTCTGGGTTGTATTATAATGTAATTTGGCTAATAATGAAGGGATGGGTTGAATCATTTTCATATTAAAGATGTATCTACTATCGACCACATAAAGTAGACTTGAATTTGTAGTCGATTTTAAACGAAAGATTGCGGTAAATTTATTGTAACTGGTAGATAATTAAATACAAATCATCTACCATTTATTTGACTGTAACTTATCTAGAGTATTTCAAGTCATGAGCATACTATTTCTTTTAAAAACAAAGGCACACGGATTAAAAAAGTTGGTCAATTATTCATGTATTTACATAATACCTTAGCATGTGGCCATAAATCTTCTTAACTACACTAAACTAGTATTAAGGCAAATTCCTACGTAGAATTTGGTGGCGCAGGTATACCGTAGCGGTAGTAGAGAGCCATCTATCACTAGTAACCCGGTCACGTAGCGCGCTACGCCGGCCGGCTACAACGCGTAGCAACTCGCTACAACTAAGCTACGGCTACGAACCTACGTGATTTTTATTTTCCCAGTACTCGTTATAAAATCAAGTAGATTTAAATATTCGAGTAGGCATATAGAGCAGTATAGTATAGTAGTCAATTCCAATATTGTAAATAGGAAAATAGTAGCTATTCTCTGTCTAAATCTCGTGTCTGACTGTATACGCCTACGTATAAAGAAATTTCATATATCAGTCCAGGGGTTAAAAAGAAAAAGAAAGGAAAATAATATGTTGAACAAGTTGGGGGAAAATATGCGTCTCATTCACATAAAATATCCATCGTTCATCACAATTCTACGACTCTCATACGCGCCCCAGCGCTGGTTTTCAGCGACAGCCCGCGATAAGATACCAAAAAACTATCTTTAAATGTTTATAAAAACAAAATATTTATAAATAAAATTCAAAGAATGCCTTTATTCTTACACAATGTTCCCGTGGAATAATTTCCGAACGTGGTCGAAGCCAAAGGCAAAATGCTAATGTTGAAACAAATTAGGTATTGTCTACCTCCCAAATATTTAATTAATTTCGCGCGAACAAAACGGTTCTCCGGGCAAGTGAACATTTATGAAAAGCCAAAGTTGCTCGTTTGGGTATACATTACAAAGTTTTGATAAGCTTATCTAATTAATATTAATTAAACTTCAGGCTTATATTCACATTAACGCCGAAATTTGCGGCGGAGACCTTAAAAGCAGTGTATAGGTGGAATGTTAGCGGTTAAATATAGGATAAAAGCTTGCGTTTTGCAATCACTCAACTGCGATAAATGAGTCTCTCACAACTACTGATAATAGTCGTCCTACCTAGTGAGGAGAAAATTTGGTCTAGAAATAATGAATCAATCTGCCTAGCCTAGACTGGATCGCGACATAAATCCATACTAATATTATAAATGCGAAAATAACTCTGTCTGTCTGTCTGTCTGTCTGTTACGCTTTCCCGCTTAAACCTCTCAACCGATTTTGATGAAATTTGGCACAGACAATCTTTAGACCCTGTGAAAGAACATAGGCTACCTTTTATCCCGGAAAAATTTGATATTCCCGAGGGTAATCTAAAAAGCGCGATATAACCGAACTCCACGTGGACGAAGCCGCGGGCGGAAAGCTAGTATAGTGTAAAACTATTCCATGTCGCCTTGCAGCCGGACCGGATGCAACTGAATAATAAATAGCACTGGACCTCCATAGCCCAGTTGTTAACAGATACAGTTGGGAACACTGTTTAGCAGACTTTTGGGTTTCTTCTTCTTCATCAACAGAGACAACAACATATATGTATAGCGATTGTCAACTACCCATGAACAGACTGCGCTCTACATAATATAAAAGCCAAATATCATTAAAACTTGTATAATGGTATTCTCCCATTGACTTTAATATATTTCAATCAGTTCAACAGTTAAAGTATTAACATCATATTCCTACATTGACACACAAGTGTCGAATCAAAAGAGCTTAGTGCCACGCGTAACTTCAAGTGGCTCGACAATTGTGAAGTGGCAACCGCTTAGGTGACTGCTTGTCCCCTTGTAATGGAAATTAGGAGCAATATGTGAAGGTTTGGAGAACATGGCGCATGTAAACATAATATTTTCAAATATTTCTTTTTGGACATTATTTTTCTTAGGAAACTAGCTTTTGGAATAGAATCAATTCTATTTTCTTGAATACGTTGACACTGGCCGTTAAAAATATCTTGTATACGTGGAGTTTTCGCCAACCCGCACTGGGCCAGTATGGTGGATTACGGCCCACTCCCTCTCACCGAGAGGGAGCCTGAGTCTATAGGTTGATTATGTGGAGTTTTTGGCGGCTCTTCTCCATATGAGACCACCAATTGGAACCGTGCACCTAGCTTCTTATGTTTCACCAGTGTCCATGTTGATACATGTCAAATAAAATATTCATTTATTGATTATTGAAAGTCAAATACTTTCTTTGACGTAGAAAATAGATAACAGGCATATGACTTCACATTGAGTGCTTCTACGAAATAGTAATTGGATTAAAAACGTTATTGCGGTCATGACTGTTATTCATTGCCCAATTACGAAACTAAAGTCATACCGAAGTTACAATGAGTAAGCTTTTACCCTAACACTATCGTAGCTTAAACAATACATTACAGGAATAAGTCACTTATTAGCCTATTTATTGCCTAAAAGTAAACAATAAAAAGAAAATATTCGTGTAGTAAACGATACATCAGATTGTCTGGAGAATAACTGTTAGAAAAATACATAGTAAGATATGATAAAAATAATGACAAGTGCATGACGTAATTTGAATGCTCCATTTTTTCCAACTATTGTCGTGGCTCAAAGAGGTATAAGTCATGAAATGTTTCTTTCAATATAATAGCGACACATGTACACATTGGATAGAATAAAAATAAAACAGAACATTTAAAAAATTACAATAGTATTAAATGTCAAAGACAAAAATGAATGATAATTACAGGCAAAGATATAAAATGTAAGATATAAAACACAAAAAGAAAACATTGTTCATCCCTTAAAAAGACAAGAAAAAGAACAAACCTATCTTGAAAATACAATTTATTATAAAACAGTTAATTTTCACCAAAAAATCAATGAAGTTCGTTGTCATTTAGGAACTCGTGAATACTGAAGTAACCATTTCCCAACAAAAACGTTTATAGTTTATAAGTGATGCTATTTAAACGTTTACCTTACCAGCAAAAAATAGTATTTAGCAATTATTTAAGCTAAACACCTTATAAAAGCGACTTTATTATATATAGACTTTGACATATCACTCACATTACACACGCGTTGAACTAGTGTTCAAGTTTTTGCGGTAACACACTTGAATTCTAATGTCAACATCAGAAATACAGTTCAGAAGTACAGTTCTCTTTATTTGTTCTTAAATTAACAAGCGCCTCAGAGAGTGTCAAGAGCCCTCTCTCTCCAGAAGCTCCAATTTGCGACGCCTGTGTCACACGGGAAATTCAGTTAAAGTAACATAACATCACGCCAGTGTACTTCGGGATGGTAGGCAGAGGTGGAGTGGGGTTACACTCGCGTTTTATCAGTTACGTTTAAACTAGTGCAAGCCTGTTGTGCCAACCGGGACACAGATATTACGGGCCCACAGTTATTATAATTATGACCGATCTAAGGACTGAACTCAAAATATTAAGCGCAACAGTGACAGTGGCAACCTCTCAAACGAAGAGGTAACAAACAAATAATTATAGTAATATTAAGGAATATTATAGAAAAGATATCATTTTGTTTCTCCTAGTCCATTAAATATCTAGATATTTAATGGACTAGGAGAAACTAAAGCCATTACCGGGAACAGTCATAAATTGGAAGAAACGCCGAAGTCAACTAGGAAATATTAGTCTAGGGAAAAACTAGAGTTGTTCAGCCACAGATTAAAATCTTGTGACGTGGCTTAGCGTAATAAATATCGCTGGAGTGTCTTATAGTTGCTGATGATATTATGAAAACAGGATTGGGCAGAATTTCTTACAGTTGAAAGAGCGTTTCCCATAACCGATATATTTCAGGTGTATGATGTATATGTTTATTCAATTACTGCCAATTATATCAAATCCTGGATGTCTACACTAGTTCTGAGTAATATGTAACAATCTACGATAACAATAGTATGACACAGACTTGATCAACATCTACGTCTACTTACAACACAAGTTCGTCAAAGCGCGCCGGCAGCCGCATCACCGAGTCAGGAGCGGGCGCCGGCGCGCCGCCGTGTCGCCGGCCCGTCTGCCCCTCCGGCACAGATACGGTCCACATAAAAAGATCTGCTAAGGCTGCTCCAGATTGCCTCGTAAACTGTCGCTGTGGACTCACCGTGTTTGCAGCCGACCCATAACTATTGTTTAGTTATCGGTATAACTTTTATCTTTTATCAATGCAAATAATAGACCTGGTTTCTGATTGTAACGGTGAGCTCTGGTGGTCTAGATTTACAGAACACGCCGCGGTACATTTATTCCTAGATATGAATCTAATGAAACATGACGCTAAAGTTAGTGTAAAGCGAGCATGCGAGTAGATAGGTGTATAGACACCTTAAGTACTGGATTAACCTAACATAACCACATAATAATTCTACTCTCATATTAGATTTCATTCCCTACATTTGTTTTTATTTTATTTGCCTGATTAGACATAAGCTTCTGACTCAGCATAATTAGATAAGGATTATTCTTTTCTTTAATAAACTTACTAGCTACATAACTAAAGAATGACGAAGTAGGTATGTTAGACTTTTAAATATGCCAGTTCCATTTAACTTTAAGCAAATATAAATTCAATGAACTTCTAAAAGTCATTCCCAAATAGTACCTTCTCAGTAGGAAGCGGTCGAACATTCGGCCGATACGATAAATGTAGACCCCAGTTTCGTTGATTAATACGTTTGGGTTCGTTAAATATGTGTCACGTTTTTAATTTAATATTTTCAACGTTAAATTCTTAATGTGTTGCTAATTACATTACTTGTTTATTTATAAGCGCTGTTACGCCCGTCATTAGTTACGTGTAGCTACTAAACTATAAAAGAGTATTTCAAGTAGGACGAGATCTTTTAGTTTTGTAATTACTATACATCATATAACATATTGGTGGTGTTTTCATATAAAAACTAGCATATTTTCGGGTGATACTGTGAGATGTAAAATTCACCACGTTTTAACCCATGGAATAAACCGTCTGTACCAAATTTAATCCAATATGAATGCGGTCCTCGCCAGTGAAGCTTCCAGTCAGCATTATTTTTACAAATTTCAGCTAATTTATACGAAAACTTTATGAATACTCCAGAACCATTCTTAAACCGTGTGTTTGTTAAAATAGTATGAAAATTCAATCGGTACTTTTTACTTACAAGCTACATAACCTTTTAAATAATACGTTACGAGCTTTTTAATAGTGCACCAGTTTCCAACATATACGGCTATACTCCGAGCTGCTATCGCCTCCAAATACTTACTGAAAGCCGTAAAACGTATTTTCAAGGCGATCGTAAACACTTCGACTCCCACACTAGTTTATAGTTCATCGCTACTAGATACTATAACGGCCAGATAATCTTACATTACATAATGCACTGCTACAGAACTATCGCCCTTATACCAAAAGACATAAAGAATGTGTTTGTAAGAACGAAAATTCGGTTTACGAGAAATGCAGTTTCGTGCATCAAATGCGTTTTATGAGTCGGAAATTGCCATTGGCATTAGCAAGTATAGTTGCAAGACCAGACGAGAATGGTTTAATGTAATTTAATTATGAGCTGTTTTATTACTTACTAGTAGGTACTTTAGGTACCTATATAATATAATAATATTATATACATGCTGCATTCGTTTACACAAAACCAAAATCAAATATCATTTAAGTTATGCTGAGAATCAGCATACTTTGAACGTCAATATTACATAAGACAGTCCCCCCAAAACGCCCGCCCTTCATCACTTCCTAATAGTGCTTTCGCTGGGAAGAAGAACTGGCGGAACAAACTCCTCAGCAGCACAGCTGTATGTTTAGTTGAAAAAGCAACTAACATAACGAAACACAGGACATTAAATTATATTATCAAGGCCACGCCAATATATCAGCAAATCCAAAAAAAAGGAAAACAAATCAATGAAATAATATATATGTATATATATATTTATATATTATTTCATTGATTTGTCCGTATGGACAAATCACACAGATTGAGCTAGCCCCAAAGTAAGTTCGAGACTTGTGTTATGGGATACTAACTCAACGATACTATATTTATAACTAACTGTGCGCCGCGGTTTCACCCGCGTAAACTTAATCGAACCGAAAGAGCTTTAGTAATTGATTTTATATCAATAAAAGTAAGCGCCTGTTAAAATAATGGCAGCAATATGTACGTCCGCGTTTGCTCCCGTTTTCGTAACATTTTTTGTTCCTGCTCTGCTCCTATTGGTCATAGCTGGATGTTTTATAGCCTATGTCCTTTCTCAGGCTCTAGACTATCTGTGTACCAAATTTTATTACAATCGGTTCAGTAGTTTTGGCGTGAAAGCAGGACAGACAGACAAAGAGACAGATATACTTTCGCATTTATAATATTAGTATGGATAGATACATATATAGACAAATATCCAAGACCCAGGACAATCAGGAAAAGATCGTTTTCCATCATGACCTGGCCAGGGATCGAATCCGGGGCCTCCACGTCGCAGGCAGACGTGTTGACCACTGCGCCACGGAGGACGACAAATGAAATAAAAAGTAATAACTTATTACCCAAATAAAAACCTCCTCTCCACTCTACATGAGTCTGACCCCAACAAAGTTGCGAAAAGACTAGGCCGATGATGATTTGATAAGTTTTATTTATTTTATTTTTATGTATACACAATAAAATATATAAGGATATGACCCAAATGACTTATATTGTACTTTTCACGTATCCACTTCGACATACCTACTTAATTTGCAAATATTTGGAGAACGAAACGACACGACGACGATTAACCATTAGGTACTTTTTTTTGAGAGAAATCTTTGAAAAAAAATACCGAATATGGGATATCACATTATACAAACACACACTGCGTAATTATGCTACAATTATGACATTATAATCACTGTTTTTTTTTAAATCACGTAAGTTGATTGTTATGTACAAAGCAAACACATATTGTTATTGTAAACATCTTCATTTTTAATGTCTGGACTTGAAAAAAGACGATGATCTCTGAGTTTGTTTCGGCTTTTCGTCTCAGAGATAGTCAGTTAGGAAATGGCGACTCCAGTTGGTTAAAAAAATTATGACGTGTCAAAGTGATCTGTAATCCTACTTGCATAATAAACCATTTCATTTCACAATAGTCCTCCCGCCGCGTCTGTGTGTCTGTCTGAGCGAAAAAGTACCGATTGAATTTTCATACTATTTTGACAAACACATGGACTGATAGGTACATTAGAATGTTTCTGGAGTATTCATAAATGTTTCGTATAGATTAGCTAAAATATGACGATACTATTTGGATATTAAAAAAATAATGCTGACTGGAAGCTTCACGGGCGAGGACCGCATACATATTGGATTAAATTTGGTACAGATGGTTTATTCCATGGATTAAAACGTGGGGAATTTTAAATCTCACAGTATCACCCGAAAATATGCTAGTTTTTATTTGAAAAAAAAAAAAACCAATGCGTTATATGATGTATAATAATTACAAAACTAAAAGATCTCGTCCTACTTGAAATACTCTTTTATAGTTTAGTTGCTACAGGTAACTAATGACGGGCGTATCAGCGCTTATAAATAAATACGTAATGTAATTAGCAACACATTAGGAATTTAACGTTGAAAATGTTAAATTAAAAACGTGACACATATTTAACGAACCCGAACATAATATTAATCAACGAAACTGGGGTCTACTCCGAAATGATACATTTACCGTATCGGCCGAATGTTCGACAGTTTCCTACTAAGAAGGTACTATTTGGGATAAATTTAATGAATTTTGTAAGTTCATTGAATGTATATTTAAAGTTAAATGGAACTGCCATACTGAAACATAGTGAAATGGTTTTTTTAGTATTAAGACCGAAATATTCGGTCGGACGGTCTGTCTCTCTGATCCGATCATTCCAATGTCTCACTTTAGAGTAGACTCCCTGCTATAGAAAGCTCTGACGAATACTGGGCAATGTGAAGACCATTCGGGCATGCAGACAGTATCAATTATTTTTATGAATCGACCGCCATTTTATTGTGTCAGACCACGAACTAACGTTTAAGACTGCATTCCAACTGCTGATTAATTAAAAATGCTATATTTTCGACCATTTACTTGATTGTGTGGATAAGATTAACAGAAATGATGCCGTGATTGAGTGGAAGGGGGTCAGGTAGGATTATGTTTACGATTTCAACGGAATCGTAAGGTCATTGCGTGACTCTGACTTAGAAGCAGGTAATGTGTTTACAATTCATCCCTTACACGAAGCTTTGGCGGGCTTAATAACTTTCATTTAAAAACTCATACACAATGGGCCTCATACGAAGGCGCAAGGTCACAGAAAGGGCGATAGAAAGAGCTATGCTAGGAGTTTCTCGAATCAGATATGAGGAGATCCGTAGAAAAACCAAAGTCACCGACATAGCTCTTCGAATCGCTAAAATTAAGTGGCAGTGGGCGGGGCACATTGCTCGTAGAACCGATAGCCGATGGGGCAGTAAGGTTCTGCAGGAGTGGTGGATACGTAAGGGAAGTATTTGAGGGCAAGATTTGCGGCAGAATTGTCTTTAAGATAATTTTATTTTGAACCTATATAAATTACTAGCAATTCAACTGTTTCGCACTACGTATAATTAATGAAGTTTATTAAGGAATTTTCTAAATGTTGATGAACCAAAATCTCTTGCATATGTGCTCTGGCTGTTGAGAGTATGTCATGCTCACTCAAATGTCTCGCTGATGGTGGCGTGTGTGTTGGGTCATTAGGTTCCCTTCAATATGGTTGAGCTGAATGATGCTGATCCATACGTCATGTTCGTGAACGGCCGCCGTCGGAGAGGACTGGTCATCTCTTAGCTGCCATGGCGTGTTTTAATTTCTGAATTGATTTTTGTGTGTTTTCCATAATGGACGCTCTCAGCGTACAATATATTTCTGCATCGTTCTCACACGGCTGATTTCAACATGAATGATGTAATCAAATATTTGTAACAATAGCTTGAAAATTTAAAAGAGTGTCCATGGAGTTTCTTGTCCGTTCTTCTCCATAGGTACCTACTATTTGGAATGGGCGACTATCTTCATCTTATTGACTGACCGACCTTCTGACAATTCAAAATGTAACTGGTTTATTTGAAATATGTAAATGCTTGGATTTTTTTTTTTTTGCGTACTTTAGCAGAACAACGCATCACACATGGAGACATGAAAAGTGAATTTGTAATAATTATGTAAAAATACAGAACATGCAAACTGTAACCATGCATTCAGCACATGAGTTTAAAATCCCTACGGCTTTTTTATTAATAACTGTTCGCTCAGAATCATGTACTGAATCTATGGTTGCTAGTTGCGCGACGATGTCACTCGGTACCTATACACAGGTAAGTACAGATTCAGATTTGAACACTCGATTCAAATCAAAGGTACCTATTAAATTCGGCCGTAGGTACGCTAAATGGAATCTATTTATCTTTATTTATTTATTAATTTTGCGAGCACATGGTCCAATGACGTTTAATAAAAAAAATGTGTCTAACACACAAACGCTGTTTAGTACTGAACTACTACTACTACATACTACTTGTGTAGTGCACTCGTAGCGATTCCGACTGCAGCGCATTACAAACAACCTTACATCACCGAAACCCAATCCCGCGCATAATATTTATCAACTAATAAGCACTCGATCGGAAGATGATTAATTAACGAAGACCCTGGTAACTGGAGACGACACGCGCTGCCAACCTGCTGACTTGTTGGCCACACGACCATATGGCCGACGATACTGACAGCATAATGTTAGTCATTATGTTTAACCTCAAGCACGAAGGGGTGACATACTCGTACACGCTCGAAGACATTTCTTGGAACACTTGCGGCGGGCACGCGTCTTGTAAATTATTATTAGCGCTGGCTCGTGCCGGCTGCACCCTAATCACATAACATATAAGTAATTGCAAACGCGTTCATTTAAAGAATTCAAATATTTTCAACACTACTACAATTAACAATGTGATCGAAAAAACCTAATAAATATCAACCTAATAATTATCAACGAAAAAATCATATAAATTAGCCTGAACTAAGGCCTGTACACTTAATATTTCGAGATATCGCCAAGCGGTTCGTCGACTCTTTACGTGACCAGAGTACTGGCCTATTATTTGGCCAAAGAATTAGCATTGCCAATTTGCCATACGACGTGGCAATGCTGCCAGCCTTTTAGGCACGTTTCCTGTTGTCAGCGCTGCAGATAAATGTTTTGATAATTTTTCTTCCTTTTTCATATACTTGTAGGTACTTATTATTATTTTAAAACTCCAAACAGCTCATGTGTAAAATACTTCTTACTTAACGTTCAAAATGGTATCTTAAAGAAACGGGTTAAGAAAACTGACAGTAATAAACTCCGACAAAAAAAAAAAACAAAACGAATGAGTATATAAATATTTTAATAACGGATTAAACTTTAAATTAACGCACCTAAGTTTAGCTGACTCATGCACCACGAAACCCAAATAAGGCCAAATTACGGTAACCGCTACAAAAAGCTAAGCGCAGCGGACTATATTGTACAAGGGCTAGACTGCGACATATGTCAACCGACGCGGCGCGTGCGTCCCTTGCCTTGTAAAGCTCGACTTTTATGGTTCTTTTTTTTTTGTTATGGCATCTCGTAGGTGGCTACTAGGAGACCGTAACTACTTAATCGGACTTTCCTGTGGATGCCTTAATTAAAATTAAAGCCTCCAGCCAGGGGCACTTAAAACTAAATTAAAATTGGGCGACTACGCACTAAGGGCACCCCCTGTGGATACGAACCTCGGCTTAGGGCGTCGCTAGAGAGGACAGCAAGGGACGGCTGGATCGAATGTGCGACTTTTATGGCGCAAGCACTTCGTAATCATGTTTATTACTTAATTTCTTTTGGAACAACACTTATTTTACGCAACTCTTTTTTTTATAATCATAATTCTATAAATAGGTTTGAAATACTTCTAAACGTCGATAAAATTTAAAAAAAAACAGATTAATTCGATTTTTCCTATCCAATTATAACTTAGAGAAGAAACACTAAAAAAAACGAAGACTTCAAATCCAGACAAAATCTTGGTCACCTCATGTGAGGACCACCTGGATTACTGGCTGCTGGTTTTTTTAATAAACACATAACTTACTGAACAAAAATACAAAGAGTCGCCGCTAAATGTGTACACGGTACATTATTTTTTATAATTATAATCTAGTGCTTAACCGCAGTCCCGCCTACTGGTAAACAGTGATGCAATCGTTGCTGGTAAAGCGCGCCAGTTTATTAAGAGCCTCTTCATTCATCCTTAACGTTCTTTCCCAGGCACGACCAGACCAGTGCAAATATTCATATTCATTGCATACAAATATTTGCACTGCGCGGGGATCGAACACGTGCCTCCTTGCGTAGCGGCCGCGTTCGCTACCGCTATGCCACGCTATACTATATACTATACGCTATACTATTCTAAAGGATTGATAGTTAGACAGCCTCCGCGGAGGCTGTCAAAGTGTCAATCCTTTAGTATTAGTTGCAATGATAGCTCACTCCACGCCCACTTCACATCAATCCATTGCTCCATATTTTCGACCAATTTGTCTGCGCAACAACGTAAATAACTCAATGAACTTCATTGAATTCAATATGAAACCTATTGGTATTTATTACGCAATTACACTGCTGGCTCTCGTTTTAGATGTCTCCAAAGTAAACCTATATAAGTCCTCTAATAATATGAAGATTTCTTCTTGTAAAAATTAATCGGGTAAAGTAAATTCGGCCGTAGCACCTTATCTCATGTAAAGCAAGTAAAGCAGTTAATTTCGTGTGTTAAGCTAAGCATTATATCCACCCACGCTAAACCTGAATAAGCTATATAACTCTTGTATAGGCTCGAAACAGCCTTGACATTTAGTTTGTATTTATTGATCTAGCTAAGTCTACACGATCTATTGTCTATTTTGTAATGTTGTGGTCTCTAGCAGCCAAAGACGTAATTCCTGTAAATTTTAAGAACATTCTGTCTGCTAAATACCTCTAGCATACACATTGTTGATACATTTCGACAAGTGTCTGGCATTGATTAGATCACCATTAGAATTTTACTTTGCGGGATTTTTCTTTTTGTTCAGTCTTCAGTATAACCATACTAGAATATTGAAAGGAAGCTCCTTATCACACGTTATACTCGGCGATTGGAGTTAGACGGGAAAAGTATACTACTTCAAATTTTGTTACGCAACGAAAGTGTTGTGACGAGGCGAAAGAAACTTTCATTGCGTTATTTACGTTGTTGAGCAGACACATTATTGGAACATATGGAGCAATGGATTGAACTGAAGTCGGCGTGGAGTCGGCTATCATTAAAGCTAATACTAGGGACAGGCAGTATTAACAGATTACACCACTAAGCACACTCCACATAACTTCTTCCCAACCGAGTGCCCCGCGCCGACTCTACACTGTTGGAACACATAATATTGGCCTTATGATGAATGCGTAGTTGTAGCCCGTGAAATTATTTTTTTCTTCATTGTTACTTTTTCACATTGTGTAAATATCAAAAGTTTGATTTGTAACTATAACAAGTATCTACTTATTTAAGTACATATGTAATTAAAATCATTAATACATCTTTACAGGTTAATTTTGCGCCGCAAGGACGAACCTGAAGACTTTCTTTGTTCTTATGGTACAAATGTATCTTAGAATAAGATCAGAAGAAAATTATCGTATATGTTATTCCTGGCTATGAACCACCTGTGTGTCCAATGTCACTCAAATGCGACAAGCCGTTTGTGCGTGAAAATATAACAAACATATTTACACAATACAATATCTCGCATCTATAATATTACTGTGATATAAACATCACAACAAACTGGAATACAAAAAGTTGTACTTACTACTGTAATGAATTACCTACGATACAATATCGTAAGTGGTCGTTATACTTCAGTCGATCTATCAACACATTGACAGCAACTGTCTCAATACAACTACTACAGCAAGTTGAAGAACTGGGTCAAGCTACAAAAAATCGTATTTCAGAGGTTGTAGAAAATCCTATCTGCTCTAGGCTGTGTCTGTATAAGTTACCATCTAATAAATAATGCCGTTTCTATTAAAAATGATGTACATGCATATAGCTTGCAAAACTGTGCGCTTCGGGAATTATATTCGGAAATATAAATGTGAGATTACCCAATACTCGTTGCTAAATAATATTTTTTATTAAGTGTCATATCAGTCACTGGTTACGAATTATACGATCAATCTCGCGTGATGTCTTCATCAGCAGAAAATATCGAACGATGTCATCATACGAGTTTATTTCTCACGGCAGCAGAAATAAATTCGACACCTGTGTATTACTTGTTATTAGTATATCCGAACCGACACGAATTATTGCTGAATTGATAAAATAATGTCCGCTCAAAGTTTTAGGAAATCATACGATAGAGCGTTCTACATGAATGTCTTGATTTTAAAGAATTTAAAGGTGTAATTTATCATTTTAAAGATATAAATGAATTTAAAAAATGACGCGCGGTTTCGCGCAAGACGTGAGGAAGTAGCCTTGGCTTTAGGAGTAAGACTGAGTAGGGGAGAAAAAACAAGAACTTATGAACTTATTTCACAATTTGATTTTATATATAATTATATGTATATATATCAGTTGATACATAGTTTAGTATAGTTTAATAGTCGTATTGACGCATGTATGTTATTCCTTGGTTACAAATAATTATATATCACTATGTCGAAATTAAAATAATAATGCTCCAACTACTAGGAGACAGCGGCCACGCGGGTCCAGTGCGGGGCGGTAGATGTCAGATATCTTCGAATTTTTGGTTCTCACTTTTCCTTCATCTGCACCGTTTTTAGACCAGTGATTACGAAAATAATTGCACAAAGTAAAGTCCCTGTCTGGGTTCAAACTTACGACCTAATTCGTAAGTCTCGGCTGTTACCACTCGACCAGCACTGCACACTGCCGCACAAAAAATAGCGCAATATCCATTGTTATTTATGATCGTCACACGTAAACGTTATCGTATGTTTAACCTTCCCCGTGCCATACCTTACCGAGCCGATTACTGTGCCCTAACAGAGTCCATATTTTTATACCTAGCAATTAGTAACATCTTTTTTACAACATGGAACGCTATAAATGAATATGAATAACAAACAAATTAAATTATTTTTGTTATCTGTTCGGAGTCCTACATCAATCGATCCAAATCTCGAGCTAATTTAGTACTTACAAAAATACGCAGGATTTTGGAATATAAATTCGGTTAATAAGGCAGCCATGGTCGAGGGGTGGTCGGGAATCGAACCGGTGCGCGGACAGGTGGCCGACACGCGCTGCTGCCCGCGCCCGCTGCGCCCGCGCCGACTGCCGTACACCGTGCCCTACCCGCCGCAACACTTTAGGTGCAATTATGGACTATATTTACAATATTCTGATATAGATACTTAAATAAAAAGTGTGATTTTGGCAGTATCTTTTGTTCGAAAATAATTATCGATGATAGTTTGAACAAGGGCAATTTTCAGCGGTAATTTTAAGAACATCAGGCTTAATCTGTCAAAAATCTATGAAACGAGAAATAATGAAATGAATGAAAGAGAAATGAGTCGCCGAAATAAGATTGTGATATAGCTAGATATATTTTAAACTACGAGAATTGGCCTTCAGATAGAAGGTAAACATGAAAGTATATTAAAAAATGGAACTTTTTTTAGTGCTATTAGATATGTACCAAAATTTTACATAAATGGGCATAAAAGCTGAGCGAAGCTAGGTTGTTCGATATATGAGAAGCATCATCATTATCCATAATAGTTTTCCATGTTGTTTCATACCAAAGAAATCTCACGATAAGTGCCAGTGTAATATGAAATGTTTCTAAATAACCATTGTCTAATACACCATGAGTAAGTATACGGAGACTTACTTAGGATACATCGTACTGATATTATGTATCGCAAAGATTATGTATAGATTATACTAGTAGCTATGATGTCACTTGTCGTATTATAATCCCCGAACATCAACGAAGTACATTGAACCTGTTTTTCTCATAAAATCCTCCGTATGAGATGTGTAGGTGTTTTACAGGACTCTCGTGAATTAAATTCAAATAAATCTACCTGTTTATCAATTTACAGTCTGTATACTAAAAAGGTAGGTATTCCTTATTTCTATAATAAAATCAGATCGCGGCGCCGTTCGGTATAATAATCTTGGTTGCTACAGTCTATTCATAATTCACTACAATGTTTCTTGGCCGCAATTCTAACGCCTTATTTGAAATTCTGATACGAAGTGTCCTTCGGGTACCCTTCGCGGATATGTACTCAAGTGACGACCAACATCCGGTGGGATACAGTGGCAGTGTGTTGTGCTCAGTGTTAGAATATATACCTAAGTCTAAGCTGTTGATACCCTTTGTCAACACGTACCTACCTGTGGATAGTGACATAATATGGTACCTACTGCAGTGCCCTAACAATGATACGTGTTACAGGGAACTGGGAAATCAAGTGGCTAAAAACAGGATCATGTAAAACTTATCGCATAATCGGATGAATTAAATAAACAGTTAAATCTATTCTACACTACATAGTACATATGTATATTGGGGCGTCGTACAATTATTTTACATACGTTTTAGCCTATACTGACTGAAGTATTCGACAGTGTTGCACCTATAAACAAAATCTGGGTTCTGGTCTACCATTGGCGTTTGGATCATTTTTAACCGACTTCAAAAAGGAGGAGTTACTCAATTCGACCGTATATATGCTTTTTTTTTCTATGTTTGTTCGCGCCTAACTTCGTCGTTTATGAACCGATTTTGATAATTCTTTTTCTGTTGGAAATAAGACGTTCCCAAGGTGGTCCCATGATAAGGATATCAGGTTTTGATGGTGGAAGACCAGAGAAAACAAGAGAAACTTTCAAAAATTGCAGGGGGGACCAGTGCATTTCTTAGAATTTTCATTAATTATTTTAAAGCACTACAATTTAATAAAGGTCTGGAGTAGATCTGATGATGGAGCCGGGAGACAGTCGAAGGAACTCTTCAACAATTCACAGCAGCTAGGTACCTTGTGTTTGGCCTCGATTAATTTGTATTAATAAGAACTTTACACCTAGATAGGTTGTCACTGTCATAAGAGCTCTGATGATGAAGACCTAGGACAGTTCCGGGAACTCCTCAACGGTTTACAGTAGCTACTTTGTGGTTGGACTTCATTCATTTATATTGATGAGACCTTTGCACCCATTTGGTTAAAATAATGGTCTGCAGTAAATTTGATGATGAAGACCATAGGCAGTTGAGGAAATACTTACGGGTAAAAATTAAAGTAAACAAAATTACGTCGTTTCCCAACTATATTTGCGTCAGCTTCCAGTCTGACCGGACGCAACTAAATACACTGAATGTACTTTTAACAACTAAAAAGTGTAAAATAAAAACTCTTTTACAAAAAAACAACCGACTTCCAAAAACCACTGCAAAGTGAAAAATAACTAATTTCGGAAGTCGGTGTCTTTGGTTTTGAATATTAGTTTTTTGACACCGACTTCCAAAATTAGTTATTTTTCACTTTGTAGTGGTTTTTGGAAGTCGGTTGTTTTTTTGTAAAAAAGTTTTTATTAATTTTTCTTGTTTGGTATTTTTTGTTTTCGTTTGAGTTTGAGTAATTCACTTTACTGTGGAATTCTTCGTTGAGCTCTTTAACTTTTGAGCTGATTATGTGTTGGGCTGCACTAGTTCTGATAAATGCATGCACTGACTGGACAGGTCCTCTCAATTCTTGTAGTTCTTATCTCAAACAGAGAACGATGTCTGGAATCCGTGGTCTTCATATCATCTGACCAGGACATATGTCTGGACTTTAAAAGAGACTATAATCTCTGAGTCTGTTTCTGCCTCTCTTGTCAGAGTAGGAGACGCCGAACGCATCTTCATTTCAAAAAATATATGATTTACTTATAAAACTGTTTATACAAATCTACTTACAAAAAGTAAATATTTATCATTACTGGATTCCAGTTTAACACAAGCTAACGTTCATTATATTGTGTTGCTAATTGGTCGGCAGCTAGACACACATAGTTCGCAAGCCATGTTCATAAGTATGAGGATTATCGAGAGCAAAGCCTGCGCAAGTATAAACATACTCCAGTGTACACACGCGATAACGAAAGTATGAAATAACCTGTACTAATACAATATTGTAGCCTATAGTAATACTTACTGTAAGACTAACAAAAAAATTAGACAAGTATGGACAACAAAGATACAGATAATCGTAATTGTTTTTTTTTTTTATAAATTTAAAACATGCTTGCAGGCCTAAAAGTTGCTCATCAAGGGCAACAATATTTTTTACAGCTGTTAAAGTTAGCCGATCTCACTTTTTTGTGCACCGTACAAGTAGTCATTATACTCAAGAAGTGATGAAATCATTATAGTTCTAATATTGCTGCAGTGCCTTATCCTTTGTTATGATTAGCAATATTATTATTATGAAGCATAAACATATGACCTTAGTAATTTAGTCATGGAAAATACTGCGTTTCATCGCAAAGCTCAATATTTAAACGTACTTGCACAGTACTGACGTGCACAATCATAATTCTAAAGGCTGTCAATAAGACTGGCTACATGGAGTTAGTTGTACGCTGATAACCAACACTATTTGAATGTTATTAGTTTATAATGTAAACCCCCAATCCTACACCACTTGCTAATGTTTGTGCTGAAAGCAAGACATGGCGCAGAAACTACGCAGCTAGCTGCCGAAACCGCAATCTATTTTGTCGTGGTCACCTTCAATAAATTCGGAGTGTCTTTGACATTTTGAACTTGACAGTGGACGTGCGGGCGCGGCTCGTCGTGCGTCTAATCCTGAGTACACAGCACGAGAGATAAGCACACCGCACGTGTGTACAAGCCGCTATTATACAACACATGTACACACTGCCGCTTCCTGCACCTTGACATCCATACACTGGGACATTGACGCCTCATAGACCCGACACCGTATCTTGAAGACGTATGTCTGATGATTCTACATAATACGAATAATGTCTGGATAATATTGACATAACGAGACTAAGTGTTACCAAGCACGCGATTACATCAACAAATGTTCTTTTTAATCCAAATTAAAAAGGCTAAAGCAAACTATCTGAAATATCGCGTGGCCGTCAACCATAACACAGAACTGTAACAGAAAATAAAGTAAGGTTCACAAGATCGATACAGAGTTCAATGTTACTGTGGGCGATACCATTTATTTCGAGATCATCGCTCTAGAGATTCAGACTGTAGTACATGAGCGTTTCTCGATGATAGATTATATTTGAATATATTTGCGGACCCCAGGGAGATATTAAACCATGATCGTTATTGCGTGGTTTTATTGGCAGTCGAATAAAAATGTAGCGGTGTGCGTATTGAGCAAACATTTGATACGCATGGTCCGCGAGGTGAGTGGCGCCGGGCGCGGTGATACCGAGGGGTGACGACAACCTGTCGGTCTCGGCACGACAACCCTCTGTGAATACATTCCAACCCTCACCGCCGAGCCAATTGGCCAAACTCATTGCTACATTCGTAAAAGTAAATTTTACAAGTATAATAAATCACTTGGGTACAATTACCGCTATTATGCAGACTCCCCTTCATATTAGCAAACTCATTTATTTTATAACTTCAAGGAAATTTCGGTTAACTGTACGACCCGGACATACTTTGCATTGAAGTAAGTTTGTTTTAAGTTAATAAGCCTTACAACATTTCCGTGAGGAAGACTAATATACTTGTCTTTTAAGTTTGGATTTGAAAGACATTCATAGAAGAAAAATTTATTCACAAGTTACCCAGCACCAGTGACGGATTAACCCTTAATCAAATTAAGCAATTGCCTAGGGCATCACTTCTGGGGGGGCACCAGAAGAAGCACAAAAAAAGTCCGTCCTTAGGGCATCGCGAATCACGTCTCACTCTCACGTCACCAAAACCCACACCAAACCAAAAAAAGTTGTTAGGACTAATTTGAAAATTGGCGCGTTTTAAGAGAGAGTCCGATATGTTAAAAACATTAAGGTGCGTATTCCAGAAGGAAACTCAAGCATTGATCTCTGCTTAAACATTACTTAAAGCTAGTTTCAACCAATGAAATGGCTTGAAACGACACTTAAGTAGAGCTTGAGTTTTGAGTGACGTTCTGTAATACGGACCACATTCACCACCACCATTCATTCCATTCGGACACCATTCAGGCAAGATAGTACATGTTAACGTCTAAACGTTAACATGTACTATCTTGCCTGAATTCAATGCCCGAAAAGGCCGCAAGGCGCATAAATAAATAATTTGCTTTGGTTTTTATTGTTGTCGCACTTACTCCATTTCTAAGGTACGTTACATCTCATCATCTTATTTTACAAAAATCTAATGTTTTTAGGCGGTAAAAGTTTAAAGACCGATTCTAGTTGACATACGGATAGGGGGCCCACAGGCGTGGATTGCTTAGGGCATCAAGTAGTCTTAATCCGTCACTGCCCAGCACGCAATAGTAATAGACTAGTTTTACACGTTGATTGTCGCTGAAATGAGACTGCGTTTAGATTATGAATGAACAGAGGTTGTTCATGCATGGAATCATATTGCCTGTCAATCTAAAGTACAATAATAATATATCTTAAGGTTAAACTTAAACCTACTCTAATAAAGCAATAGACGTTTTAACACAAGTCAGCTGTTTATCTTCTTCTACATCTCCAACGAGGTAGAAAGATGTATTTCCAATGCACCTATGTACATTAGATAATGATAAATGAATAGTTATGAATAGATATAATATAATAGATAGTATAGAATAGATGTGAATAGATTAAGTCATCGGTTGACTGCTAATAAACTTGTTGAGACGGAAACTTTGTAGAGTTACCTACCTTAGTTTACTAAGAAATACATTTACATTTTGAAGCTACAGTTTACTTCAGATTTTAAAGTGTTTTACCATCATTGCTTTATATGCATTAAATATTTTACGTTTAGTTTATTTCAAGCACTTTAATTCCGTGGGTTTACTTCTGTTGGCTAAATGCCACACTTTTATAAACGTTTAAGAAAGGAAAGAGAAAAAATACCAAAGGCCCAAAAGGGTAAGGAAACGACGGTTCTCTTTAACTTAGATTCTGTCTGTCTCATGATTCGTGATAGCTTGATAGTTGGAACGTACACAGAGGAAGTATTTCTGTTGCCGCTAGAACTAGAAATTATAAAATATTTATTTTTCATACACTTTTAAAAATATCACACGGAACCCTTCGTTAGCGAGTCCGAGCCAACGACACTAGACCAGTTTGTATTCTGTTTTAAATATTCGATTTGTTCTTGGTAATCAAATATTTGTAACAATAGCTTGAAAATTTAAAAGAGTGTCCATGGCAGTGGCGAAGAGTCCATACAAGCCGATTCCCACCGGGTTACCTTTCAAAAATCAGTTCCATATTCATACAAACGTATTTACATTCTATTTCATTAACAAAGTATTATTAATTAAATGCCTGCGCGATTTACAATAGCAATAGTAATTCTTAGCAATACCCTAAGTATCACATTTCATTTTATAGTCGTAAAGGTAACTCGACGAATTACAGCTTATCTCGGCCAACGTTTTACTATGAGGCGAAAAGAGACAGAGCATGTCACCATCTCTTTCTAATGCTCGCTAACTGTACGTAAAATTTAAAGAAAGATAGGCTATTCGCGACCGGGTTGCAGTTCTCTCCTCTCCTCTATTAGAAAGAGACAAAGAAATTATTGTTATTGAAGCACGGCACGGGAGAAAGAAAACACGACAAAATTAAAAAAGAATTAGCGTTATAATGAAATCCTTCGCAAGTCATATTCTTTTTATTTTGGCATATTTTCGTGTTCCATTTCGTAAGGTTGAAAATAAATTATTGTTAGTATGTGACATGTTGCTATACCGCTGGTGCGTGATAATTTCGTTTGTTATATTTTAATATTTGTGTTATTTAAACTGTGACTGATTCTGTAAGGTAATTTAATCGCAGATTTGGTTAAATACTGTGGATTTTGTTTGTTATTATGGCTTATATTATTCTACCGGCAATATTATTCAAGATATCCTGCAGTAGGTAAGTGTTTAAGTGTTTATTTTTTTGGACCGGCTTCCCTTTGTCAAAATTTCACCCTTCGCCACTGGTCCATGGAGTTTCTTGCCCGTTCTTCTCCATAGGTACCTACTCTTTGGAATGGGCGACTAGCTTCATCTTATTGACTGACCGACCTTCTGACAATTCAAAAGTGCCTGTTTGTTTGAAATAAATGCCTTGATTTGATTTGTGAATCTGGGTTAAATTATTACTTCATTTTCAGTTTGTAATATTGCGTAATGTAGCAACATTTATATATTACTATTACTGTTTTTATTTATGCTTCCATTTAATCACAGAAAATAAATATTTCTAAGCTTGTATTCTTATACAATATGAATGAGATCTGACCCACATCACTGTTGTGTCTGAACGTTCCTTTACACATGGCCCGTATAATTAAATAAACCACTAAGATGAGGGAATATATGTATGTATAAGTAAGATTTATACCAAAAATACATTATAGTTTGTCTAACCTACATATTCCCCTATGGGAGGAAACTTTCGGACATGATATTTTGATCATTTTTCTTTCCGACGCGGTGTTTATACTTCATCTAACAGCGAAGCTCAAATTACAGCCATGTATTGAATATTATTGGAGTTAATGTGTCATGCGAAAATAAATTACAATCTATATACTAATATACAATATGTAAAGAAAACCCTGTCCGATCCATGAAGGTATTGTTAGGTATCGATAACTGATTCTACTAATGCCCACAAAGACAGGCTAAACTTAAAAAAGAAATCCCCCTAAAAAAATAAATATTATTTCGTAAAAAGAGGTAACTTTATACATGTGCGATAAGCAACCCCTTCCGCGGGCGGCAGGGGGCAGGGCACGCAGCACCTGTGACGTGGTCGCGTTGCTATTCGCTTATAATAATACCGGTGTTGTCACTTTTTTAAAAATGACCAAATTTCGGGGAAATTGGAATTAATTCCCGGGAAAAAAGGATTATTTCAAAATTCATTAGTATTGTTACTATGATGATTATGTAAAATTTTATATTATATTTGGTCAAGTGTTTACCTAACCTTTATTATCCTTATGGGTCGGACAGGGTTTTCTTTACATATTGTATAAAGCTGAAGAGTTTGTTTGTATGTTTGTTTGTTTGTTCGCGCTAATCTCGGAAACTACTGGTCTGATTTGAAAAATTCTTGCGTTGGATAGCCCATTAATCCAGGAAGGCTTTGGGCTATATAACATCACGCTGTGACCAATAGAAGCGGAGCATAATTAATTTCACGCGAACGAAGTCCCTGGCGGCTGCCAGTCAGCTATAAAACAGAGAACATCTGGGATGTTTCATTCTAAACTTTTATTTTTTACACCTTGGAAAGCTACACGCAGACTTCCTAAACTCAATCTAATTAAAAGCCTTTCTAATATTACAACAGACCCAAAATATTATGAACAGTGCGCATTTTACGTCATCCAGCTTTGGGAAAAAACATCAGCAACTTTTATTCAATTTGTTCTGGCCTTCTCAGAGTAGTCTGATAGGAAACGAAGTATTCATTTTTACAGATGAACATACATACAAACTAATCAAGACGTTACTTACCTTTTTGAGTCGTCATATTCGAGTAAAAACCAGCTCATTTACTCTAAATATCCGCGACAATTAGGTACCAAAAAACTTTAATATTTAGCCACAGTAGATATAATGTTATAAACTGATATATTGGTGCCACCATCTATAAAACTATTACCAAGAACAAATAATATAAGTCATATAAGTAGACAGGACAGGACAGACACCTTGGGGATTAGACGGGTCGTCCTTGAACCCTCCGGGGAGCAACACGCGTTCCATTTAGCGGACGCAATGGCTGCGCGATTCAATTTTGTGGACACTTCGCACATAATCATATCGATCACCTTATGTGTGGCGTCAGCTGATAAGATTACTGAGCGAAGCTTTTTGGGCCGTTTTTTGATAAGATCTAATTCACTTACAGCTATTGTAAATAGTGCAGTGTCTGTGCTCCCTTTTACCTTCAACCCGTCTGCGTTAAAAACTAGAATAAACTGGCAATTTTTGGGCACGCTCGTTCCACTATACATCTCAAACATCACTTTCCATCAAGAATTATCTAGGTCAAGAGCCACCCCAACAAATAAAAACAATAGGTACATTAAAGGTGCTCCCTCAGCGCGGGCACTAGCCTATAACGTAAGCTTTATCTAATCGTCTTACTACTATCAGAACATTGTGACTTATTCACCAAAAACCGGCCAAATGCGAGTCGGACTCGCACACCGAGGGTTCCGACGTACAAACGTAGCGGTTTACAATTTATGACGTTCTAGCTTTCCGCCAGCGGCTTCGCCCGCGTGGAGTTCGGTTATATCGCGCTATTTAAATTCCCCTCGGGAACATCAAATTTTTCCGGGATAAAAGGTAGCCTATGTTCTTTCTCAGGGTCTAAAGATTGTCTGTGCCAAACTTCATCAAAATCGGTTGAGAGGTTTAGGCGGGAAAGCGTAACAGACAGACAGAGTTACTTTCGCATTTATAATACTAGCATTGATTTAGAATTTTTCACAGTTTAGAGGCAATTAGATTTAAGAAATGTTTGATATGAATTTCAACTTTAATATCTCTACGCGTTCATGTGAAAAAGGGTAGGTAGTAAGTTTATAATTATTAAATAGTTATTTGTTATACAAGAGTGCAAAGTTGCTTTTTAACCGCGTGTTCAATTTTGATGACCGAGCAAGCGAAGGATTCTAAAATTGAATCACGAGCGCAGCGAGTGATTCAAAATTAGAATCCTGAGCGTTAGCGAGGGAATCAAAAGGACACGAGATGAAAAATCTTTGCACTCGAGTGCAACACGTAACTTTTCATTCCACCTCAGCGAGGAAATGACTAAATGCAATAAAAAAATGTTTACAATAACAAGATAGGTACACTTTTATTTCAGTTTAGGTATTAATTACTACATTATGATAGGTAAGTATTACAGAATAATCTTTAAATTATAACAAAATAATACTAAAGTATAATTAAGAAAATTTTAAAGTAACGTTGCAACAGTTATTTAAATTGAGTGTAATATTTTTGTTTGGTACTGTAATATTGGTGTTAGTCACTTGTGTACTGTTTTTCGGTAAACTGTCTGTCATACTTAATAGTTGTACCGATTCATATTCCCTTGGCGTGAATGTTGGAGAGAGAGGGAGATGGTTAGGTGTTTCATAACGGCTTATTTTTGATGTAGAAGGGCCAGTCCAAGTTTCCGATTGAGGCTCTTTCAGTGTAATGGCTCCTACGATGCCTTCACATATTTTAGACTTATTTTGGATGGAATCCTCTATGTATCCCTCTACAACTGCATTGGTCTTCCAGCCTCCGTGGCGCTTAAGGGACAGGAGATCAGCTCCGGAATCAGCCAAAAGTGTGGCTGAAGTTCGTCGGAAACAATGACCCGTGTACAACAGGGGTTCTGGAAGTTCAAGAAATGTTGCTATTTCTCGTGGGATACTGCCAATTTTATTAGTACCCATAGGCTGTCTAACACACTTTCCATTGCGATACTGTAGAAAAAAACGATTGATTGGAGTGTTAGGCGTCCGTAAGGCTTGATATTTCTCAAGAATCGTTACGTATTCCTTGCGAATGACAAAGTTGCGGTCTCTTTTTGTCTTTGTATTAGGTAAATTAATTAATAGTAAGTCATCTGAATGTTTCTCAATGTTTTTGACATTAAGTTGTGTTAGTTCATTAGTTCGACATGCTCCGTTTATTCCAATAATAAGAACAACCTGCAATGTAAAGAGTATTGTAGTAGATAAATGAATAAAATTTATATGAACGCATAATTATGCCTATCAACATTTACTAAGTATACTATTTAATTGAGATTAATATTTATGTACTTAAGTAGATACTGAATGTGCAACTGGCTTACTTTTGCCGCCAAATATACGGAATCGGGTGCTTCGTTAAGAAACTTTTCAATATCAGATACTGTGAAAACCTTCGATTTTTTTGGATGATGACCAGATGAGGCTCTTTTTAAAAATGCTACTAATTTAGGATAGGTATCGATATGTATGTCTTTTTTCATCTTTATTGTTGCTTTTAGCATCGAATACGTACTCCATAGAGTGCTTGCTTTCTTGTTCTCGGATAATTCTATAAAATATGCCAGCAAAACGTTTTCTGAGAAAGTTTTGGCTCCTTTTGCTAGTCGCCACGTGTTGAACATATCGTATTGTTTTAAATACTTCTCGCGTGATTGTTGAGGTAGAAAGCTCATTTGCGCATTATTAACAGTTTCAGTCAATTCTGTTGGCGTCAAACAAACTTCCTTGTCGCTAGAATCACTCATTTTAGTTTTTCACTTGTTTTCAAGTTTCTTTTTTTTAATATAAGGTTTAACAATGACGTGAAAAAATGCCGCGTAAAGAACCGCGTACAAAGAAAATTGAAAAAAGAACACCAAGAAGGTTCCGAGTCTGAGTTTTTAACAAATTAAAAAAAAGTTGTATGATATATTCGGCACCATAGAGGTAACAGTAAATAGGTTTAATGTTTTTTTTAATTTACAAACTTAGTGCACACGATGTTCTAAATTCAATTTACTTTATCCTCTAGAGAATAAAAACGGCTTTTCCAGTCAGATATTGAAGATTAAAAAACTCTTTCCGAGATGGTGGGATGAAAAAAATATTTTATGTCATGTAAGCAAAAATAATATTTTAATATTTTATGTAACTTCAAATTTATCATTTTCACAATTTTTCCTTTATCTGTCTGTACTATAATATAACGTTGCTTCGTGCCCAATTTCAAGATTCTGAGTTCACGGGAAGTACCTTGTAGGTTTTGACTCCCTAGCGTGTGACGGAAATTCGTCTAAGGTGTCGGTATAAACTGCTGTGTCTTTTGATCGCTTTAACTTAGAAGTTTGAAGGGACAATAGACCTAAATATTTGGTATAAATTTCAATTTGATACCTTTATTAGTTCGTGAGAAATAAGGTAGTAAGTTTCATTTTATCAAAATATGTTTATTATATTATATAACTAAAAAAATGTGTTTTTCGCAATTTTTCCTATATTTGCATTATATGACAATCCTTCATGCCAAATTTCAAGATTCTGAGTTTACGGGAAGTATCCTGTAGGTTTTGATTCCTTTGCGAGTGTCGAAAATTTATTGAAAATATCGACATATCGGCTGTATCTTTTGATTAGCTTGGCTTAGAAGTTTGATATTTTCACAGCTTAAAGGGACAATAGACCTAGGTATTTGGTATAAATTTCAATTTGATAACTTTATTCGTTCGTGAGAAATTAGGTAGTAAGTTCCATTTTATTAAAATATGTTTAATATATTATATAACTAAAAAAATGTAATTTTCGCAATTTTTCCTATATTTGCATTATATGACAATGCTTCATGCCAATTTTCAAGATTCTGAGTTTACGGGAAGTATCCTGTAGGTTTTGATTCCTTTGCGAGTGTCGAAAATTTGTTGAAAATATCGACATAATCGGCTGTATCTTTTGATTAGCTTGGCTTAGAAGTTTGATATTTTCACAGCTTAAAGGGACAATAGACCCGAGTATTTAATGTGAATTTAAGCTTGATACGTCCACGCGTTCTTGAGATAAAGGGTCTGGACAGACAGACAGACAGACGGACAACAAAGTGATCCTATAAGGGTTCCGTTTTTTCCTTTTGAGGTACGGAACCCTAAAAATGTAAACAAATGTGATTTTATGGAAAAATAACTTTAAATCCTACATAATAAAGTTCCGTTTGAACTACTTCTTCCAACATTTCGAAAATATATGACATCTACGTACAGCTTTGCTTTTGCGCTAAAAGGTGTATTTTTGTAGCAGAGAGGGAAACGCATCTTACTTACAACTGGCTAAATGAGTTTTATGTTTAGATACAGACAAAATCAAAAGTTATTTATTTAAATTATGCTGAGAAACAGTACTTTTTGAACGTCAATATTACATAAGACAGTCTCCCAAAACGCCCGCCCTTCGCTACTCCTTAGTGCTTTCGCTGGGCAGAAGAACTGGCGGAACAAACTCCCCAGCTCCACAGCTATCTGTTCATTTAAAAAACACATTACTTTATACAATACTATGTATGTAAATAAATGGACAGAAAAACAATATATTTCTCCCAATAAAATACATTGGCACCAATTCAGTTGTTCGTTAAAAAAGGACAGAAGATAAAATGTCAGTTTAGACTAGGGTTGTAACGGAGGTCTTATAGCGGAGGCGGAGGCGGATGCGGAGGCGACGTGTTTCACCTCCGCGGATGCGGAGGTTAACGGAGGCGGAGGTGAAAGAGGATATAGAAAAGAAAAATATTCTGTTTTATATAAATAGTAATTTGCGTATTATATTAATTTACTTTTTACTTTTTAATTTACGTAGTTTTTATTTATAAACATCGGGAAAACTACGTCAAAGCACTTCTACAGGTTGATTCCTGTCGTGTATCATTAATTAAATAAATTAATATATACGGACAAATGACACAGATTGAACTAGCCCCAAAGTAAGTTCGAGACTTGTGTTATGGGATACTAACTCAACGATACTATATTTTATAATAGACACATATATAGATAAAAATCCAAGACCCAGGCCAATCAGGAAAAGATCGTTTTCCATCATGACCTGGCCGGGGATCGAACCCGGGGCCTCCACGTCACAGGCAGGCGTGTTGACAAACGAAACGACATATCACACTCCCACTCAACCGCGTTCCCGCCTTGCACTCGTTGATTCTAGAACATTTCGCTGATTTCGCGCAATACGCGGCCGGACGGTTGTCGAGCGTCGTTGCTTGCGCGTTAATCCATACTAATATTATAAATGCGAAAGTAACTCTGTCTGTTACGCTTTTCCGCCTGAACCTCTCAACCGATTTTGATAAAATTTGGCACAGACAATCTTTAGACCCTGAGAAAAAACATAGGCTACCTTTTATTCCGGAAATATTGATATTCCCGAGGGAAATCTAAAAAGCGCGATATAACCGAACTCCACGCGGGCGAAGCCGCGGGCGGAAAGCTAGTATTTTATGAATATGTGAATAAACCTCCGTTATAACTCCGCATAAAATTGTGCGGAGGCGGAGGCGGAGGCGAAGATTCGATTTCTTGCGGAACTTCCGCAGTAACGGAGGCGGAGGCGTAGCTCCGTTACAACCCTAGTTTAGACCTGTCAAATTAGTGCGCTCCTGACGTAAACTGGCGTATTTTTAGTCGCCATGTTTATAATCGCGTCTAAACTGTCTATGGAGTATCTTAATTTGCTAAAATTAAACTGACATTTTATCTTCCGTCCTTTTCTTTACGAAATGGAAAGAAAAAGATGCACTTAACTTAAATAGTACATTACGATATTAGTGCGTAATGATGGTTATAACATGCGAGGCGGAATTTCAGCCCGAGCCGAAGGCGAGGGTGTAATTGAGCCGAGCATGTTATAACCAATACGCACGTATATCGTACGACGTTTTTTAACACACTTGCGAGGAAACAGAAAAAGAAGTATTTTATATTTTGTTCATTTTAAATAAACTCAATCTGTGAATGCACACTGTTGCTTTCCCTCCATTAGTATTATTATTTGCCATTTCAAATATGGAACAGCGCGCATCGCGAGCCGTGCGGCGGCGATCAGTTCCATAATTACTTAATTAAATGGAAAATAATGCTGTTATGGAAAATAATGCTGTTATGGAAAATAATGCTGTTATGGAAAATAATGCTGTTATGGACTATAACTTAACTATTTGCTTTGATAAAACACGCGTTTGTTATGGCCTGCTTTACATATTTAAAACCGGTGGAATTACATCAGCTTTACGAGCAAGGGTGTTAAAAATTAGTTTAGCTTGTGAACAACAGAATCGGCGACATTATCTCTAAGAACCTAGGGACCTCCCCAATGAACTATAATATACCTACATAGAATATTATAACAAAAATATATGTTAGTTTCAATAGAGCGGCAAAATAGGAATGTATTCAGGGTACATAAAGGTACAGTAAATAACGTAAAGTAAACAGCTAAGCCACCTAATTGCCGACTCAAGTCGTCCATAATTAAACATTACAGTCGTGCCGTTTCACAAGTACTCACCTGAGGTATGCCTGTTATACAGTATGTTAAATAACAGAGGGCGTTCCCTTAAACTCGTTAATACATATCATTAATAGATTAAAATAAAAATATCAGCATAGAAAAATAAGCATAAAAAAATCCGAATAAAAAAAAATTCTAATTGGAAATAAATTTGAAACCTCCTGTTTTAAATCAAAATAGTAGTCGTCATGTATAAATAAATTGCGACGTTGCCGTCTTTCATGTTCGCGTGTACAGTGTGTTTCTTTTACATGTCAATTTAAAATTTTTATTGAATATTTTCATATTGGAAAAAATTTTAAAACATTTTGTTTTCGAATGGAAATATTTTTTTTAGCATGTATGTATGCTATACTATTTCGGGTTAACGGGAACGCCCTCTGTTAGTTAACATACTGTATTACTACTGAAAAACTTTGGTCATGCTATATTTAGTTGTGTTTTAATATACTAAGCTCCGCTAGGAGTAATTGTGTTTTGTGGTACTAAGTCATTTGTGGAACATAAAAATTTGTATATTTCTTAAAATGTTGACAAAATTATTTAATGAATTAGATAATTGCATGGTAACAGTATCTATACATATAATAATAATAAGAAATGAAAGTATTATGAGAATTTAATACTTTTTAAATGTTTTGTATGTTTTTATATAAATATTTAAAAAGGTCAAACAATATATACAGTATGTTAACTAACAGAGGGCGTTCCCGTTAACCCGAAATAGTTATTTGTTATACAAGAGTGCAAAGTTGCTTTTTAACCGCGTGTTCAATTTTGATGACCGAGCAAGCGAAGGATTCTAAAATTGAATCACGAGCGCAGCGAGTGATTCAAAATTAGAATCCTGAGCGTTAGCGAGGAAATCAAAAGGACAGGAGGTGAAAAATCTTTGCACTCGAGTGCAACACGTAACTTTTCATTCCACCTCAGCGAGGAAATGACTAAATGCAATAAAAAAATGTTTACAATCACAAGATAGGTACACTTTTATTTCAGTTTAGGTATTAATTACTACATTATGACAGGTAAGTATTACAGAATAATCTTTAAATTATAATAAAATAATACTAAAGTATAATTAAGAAAATTTTAAAGTAACGTTGCAACAGTTATTTAAATTGAGTGTAATATTTTTGTTTGGTACTGTAATATTGGTGTTAGTCACTTGTGTACTGTTTTTCGGTAAACTGTCTGTCATGTGGATTCCCTTAGCGTGAATGTTGGAGAGAGAGGGAGATGGTTAGGTGTTTCATAACGGCTTATTTTTGATGTAGAAAGGCCAGTCCAAGTTTCCGATTGAGGCTCTTTCAGTGTAATGGCTCCTACGATGCCTTCACATATTTTAGACTTATTTTGGATGGAATCCTCTATGTATCCCTCTACAACTGCATTGGTCTTCCAGCCTCCGTGGCGCTTAAGGGACAGGAGATCAGCTCCGGAATCAGCCAAAAGTGTGGCTGAAGTTCGTCGGAAACAATGACCCGTGTACAACAGGGGTTCTGGAAGTTCAAGAAATGTTGCTATTTCTCGTGGGATACTGCCAATTTTATTAGTACCCATAGGCTGTCTAACACACTTTCCATTGCGATACTGTAGAAAAAAACGATTGATTGGAGTGTTAGGCGGCCGTAAGGCTTGATATTTCTCAACAATCGTTACGTATTCCTTGCGAATGACAAAGTTGCGGTCTCTTTTTGTCTTTGTATCAGGTAAATTAATTAATAGTAAGTCATCTGAATGTTTCTCAATGTTTTTGACATTAAGTTGTGTTAGTTAATTAGTTCGACATGCTCCATTTATTCCAATAATAAGAACAACCTGCAATGTAAAGAGTATTGTAGTAGATAAATGAATAAAATTTATATGAACGCATAATTATGCCTATCAACATTTACTAAGTATACTATTTAATTGAGATTAATATATGTACTTAAGTAGATACTGAATGTGCAACTGACTTACTTTTGCCGCCAAATATACGGAATCGGGTGCTTCGTTAAGAAACTTTTCAATATCAGATACTGTGAAAACCTTCGATTTTTTTGGATGATGACCAGATGAGGCTCTTTTTAAAAATGCTACTAATTTAGGATAGGTATCGATATGTATGTCTTTTTTCATCTTTATTGTTGCTTTTAGCATCGAATACGTACTCCATAGAGTGCTTGCTTTCTTGTTCTCGGATAAGTCTATAAAATATGCCAGCAAAACGTTTTCTGAGAAAGTTTTGGCTCCTTTTGCTAGTCGCCACGTGTTGAACATATCGTACTGTTTTAAATACTTCTCGCGTGATTGTTGAGGTAGAAAGCTCATTTGCGCATTATTAACAGTTTCAGTCAATTCTGTTGGCGTCAAACAAACTTCCTCGTCGCTAGAATCACTCATTTTAGTTTTTCACTTGTTTTCAAGTTTCTTTTTTTTAATATAAGGTTTAACAATGACGTGAAAAAATGCCGCGTAAAGAACCGCGTACAAAGAAAATTGAAAAAAGAACACCAAGAAGGTTCCGAGTCTCTTTTAACAAATTAAAAAAAAGTTGTATGATATATTCGGCACCATAGAGGTAACAGTAAATAGGTTTAATGTTTTTTTTTAATTTACAAACTTAGTGCACACGATGTTCTAAATTCAATTTACTTTATCCTCTAGAGAATAAAAACGGCTTTTTAACCGACTTCAAAAAGGAGGAGGTTACTCAATTCGACCGTATATATGCTTTTTTTTTTTATGTTTGTTCGCGCATAACTTCGTCGTTTATGAACCGATTTTGATAATTCTTTTTTTGTTGGAAAGAAGACATTCCCAAAGTGGTCCCATAATAAGGACATCAGGATCTGATGATGGAAGACCAGAGAAATCAAGGGGAACTTTCAAAAATCGTAGGGGCGATTAGTGCATTTCTTAGTATTTTCATAAAGTATTTAAAGCACTACAATTTGATAAAGGTCTGGAGTAGATCTGATGATGGACCCGGAAGACAGTCGAAGGAACTCCTCAACAATTCACAGCAGCTACCTTGTGTTTGGGCTTGATTAATTTGTATTGATAAGAACTTTACACCTAGATGGGTTGTGACTGTCATAAGAGCTCTGATGATGAAGACAAAGGCCAGTTTCGGGAACTCCTCAACGGTTTGCAGTACCTACTTTGTGTTTGGTTTTAATTTGTTTATATTGATGAGAACTTTGCACCCATTGGGTTAAAATAATGTTCTGCAGTACCTAAATCTGATGATTAAGACCTTAGGCAGTCGAGAAAATTCTTCAAAATTACTGGTAAAAATTAAAGTAAACAAAATTACGTCATTTCCCAACTATATTTGCGTCAGCTTCCAGTCTGACCGGATGTAACTGAATACATAGTACCTACTTTTCACAAATAAAAAGTGTAAAATAAAAACTTTTTTACAAAAAAACAACCGACTTCTAAAAACCACTACAAAGTGAAAAATAACTAATTTCGGAAGTCGGTGTCAAAAACTAATACCTATACAAAAACCAAAGACACCGACTTCCGAAATTAGTTATTTTTCACTTTGTAGTGGTTTTTAGAAGTCGGTTGTTTTTTTGTAAAAAAGTTTTTTCCAGTCAGATATTGAAGATTAAAAATACTCTTTCCGAGATGGTGGGATGAAAAAAATATTTCCATTCGAAAACAAAATGTTTTAAAATTTTTTCCAATAAGAAAATATTCAATAAAAATTTTAAATTGACATGTAAAAGAAACACACTGTACACGCGAACATGAAAGACGGCAACGTCGCAATTTATTTATACATGACGACTACTATTTTGATTTAAAACAGGAGGTTTCAAATTTATTTCCAATTAGAATTTTTTTTATTCGGATTTTTTTATGCTTATTTTTCTATGCTGATATTTTTATTTTAATCTATTAATGATATATATTAACGAGTTTAAGGGAACGCCCTCTGTTATTTAACATACTGTATATTGTATCGACGCTTGAAAGGCAATCATATCTAAGCGACAAAAATTCGTAAATTGAGTTATATACACCAAACGACGCAGAAAAATCTGGTAGTTCGAATGGTGTATATAACTCAATTTACGAATTTTTGTCGCTTAGATATGATTGCCTTTCAAGCGTCGATATACAATATGTTAAAAAAATCCTGTCCGACCCGTAAGGATAATAAAGGTTTGGTAAACACATAACCAAATAAAATATTAAATACATAATCATCATAGTAACAATACTAGTGAATTTTGAAATAATCTTTTTTTCCCGCGAATTAATTCCAACTTCCCCAAAATTAGGTAATTTTTAAAAAGCGACAGCATTATTTTTGACGGTATAATTTTGAGCGAATAGCGATGCCGCTCTTCCCCCGCGCGTGTATGGCTTACCGCACATGTTTTAAGTTACCTCTTTTTGCGAAATAATATTTATTTTTAGGGGGATTTTTTTTAAGTTTAGCCCGTCTTTGTAGGCATTAGTAGAATCAGTTATCGCTACCTAACAATACCTTCACGGATCGGACAGGGTTTCTTTTACATACTGTATAGAAAAATAAAGGGAATAATAAGAATGTATCGAAACTTAACAAAAATTTGCACACTTAACATAACATACTCAACCTATAATGTTCCTATTCCTGGGATATAGGCCTCCTTTCGATGAGAGGAAGTGGGCCGTAATCTACCACGCGAGCCCATTGCGGTTTGATTTCAGGCAAAATACAACAACACTTAGTTCATAAGATCTTACATTTAAAACAATGTCATCATCATCTCATCGTTAATCCCAGTTGCAACCGAAGCTTCTTCAGCTTTGGGCAACATTTAAAACAATGTAGTTCTAATAAATAAACGTTGGTGTTTGAGAAATGTACATACATGTGGCTACAGCATTCAGGCCGCTGCATCAGTAAGATAACTTTAATCACTCATTTCAGAGTCGCGTGTGATAATAGCCACATAGGTCGAATGAGCAACTTAGGATTCGCTTCCCTTCCCAGGTCAATCTGCGGCGGTGACTATGTAGTGCATATCCAGATCCTACAGTTCCTCGCAAAGCATGTCAATTGTCGGGTAATCGGAAGCCTGAACATGTGATCACCAGTCAAAAAGAATTCTACAAAATTACAATTACTAATGTAAACACCCTTACTTGAAATATGGAGGACGTCTCATTTTATTAGCTCTAAGTGTGAATTTGGTTCGATGATTGGTCTCCATGAAAATATGAACAATACATCTTATATTTTCGAAACTATGTATTATGGGAAGAAATATTCCACGACTTATTGTATTACTTTTCACTTATAGAAAACAACTCAAGAGTATCGGATATAAAAAATACGTTGGATTTATTAATAATAACTCTTATGTTAATTCAAAAAATGTATACGATCGGCCTAATAAATATGGGTATGATAATTTTGCAGACCATACCATACGAATAAGCCTAAGTAATATGTTTAGGATGCTATACAGTTAATTGCGTGTGGTCGATATTGTACTTTTGGGTGGAATCCGTCGCCCGGTAACGAGTAGTAAATAAACGTAACTTTTTTTTTAATTTTGGATCAATAACCTCAATACTTGTCTGTGAATCGTTACGTCACGTTTGGGTTTCGCTAAATTTTCCAATAAAGATTGGTAGTTATTTTAACTTAACAAGAAATATATTACTATTATTTTAATTCGCGCTAAATACTCTCCAGCGTTTGATGGTTTATTAATCGTTCGCACGTGTTCTTGGCAAAATTGTGGCGTATCTCCCACAAAGGCCATTAATCAAGGATTGAATTGAAGATTGGTAGAAGTTTTTCGGGATTTGAAACCATAAAATATTCATTGATTTAAAAAGTTTTGAGTACGAATGTCGATGGCTGAGGATGTGACAACAGTAGGGGAAGATGAAGGAAATGACGGACGGACTGTCTGAAGGATGATATGGTTCATAAAGGGATGACAACTAAGATTATGTATAGTAGTGAAATATGGAAGAATAATACAAGTCGCGCCAATCAACTTTGGGCTGGTGCCGCAAAATGCCACCTGGCTACATTGGCTTCAGTGGAGAGGCGTGCGAAGAGGCTGATTGGCGACCCAAATTTAGCTCAAGTCGGTTTCCAAAGCCTGGAGCACAGCGGAAACGTAACCAGCCTGTCGGTGTTCTATAGGATACATTTCGGAGAGTGTGCGAAGGGATTGCATGATTTAATTCCCCCATCTTCGTTACATCATCAGACCGCTCGCCGTATAGCCGAAAGAAGCGTTTCGCCTCGCCTTTTATACCGTACGCAGTAAAAAAGACGAGGCAAAACGCTTTATTCGAGGGACTGGGACAATTTTCCAGCGGCGGTATTTCCGTCGGACTACAATTTACGTGTCTTCAAGGCTAGAGTGTTTAGACTGTGTGTAGGGTCTTAATAAACTAGCGCGCTTTACCATCAACGATTGCATCACTGTTTACCATCAGGCGGGATTGCGGTCAAGCATTAGTTAATAATTATAAAATAAAAAAGTTGCGTATCGGTTAAAAATATTTTTTTAATTCTTTTGATATAAATCAATTGTCAACATCAAGAGAAGAATCGTTAAACATAAAAGATTTTCAAGTGACTAAGTTTTTAACTGCAGTTCAACTGCCGAGCTTTGAAGATAATTTCTATAAAAGTTTTTATTGAACTTTCTGGAGCCGCGACTATGACCCAATAAAATATTCCAGCAATTAATATTTTAAAACGAAAGCCAAAAAATACACAATTCTGTCTCGAAGGAAATTTAAAACTATTGCATCAACTCTTAATGTTAACAGTTAAATGCGGTACGGCCATAACTTTTAAAGTAGAAACTTATTTCCTAGACGGCCGTGAACTGAGGTCAAACTAGATTTAGTAGAAGCGCCGCAATGCGCGCACTGCGCCTCCTGCAATCTCTCGCTGCGTTATTTTACTGCCAAATCCAGGTTTTAGTATCACTATTGTATCTGGTCCTAATGAATTTTAAAGTGTTTTTGGGTTTTTCCATCAAGATTTTGCCAGTAGCAGCATAACTAGTGAAAACTGGGCTAAACATAATCCAAAATATGTGCATTCTTAAATATATAGCAATAAACATTAGAGAGTAAAAACAACCTTTTGCCTCGGAATGGCAAAGTATAAAGTATACGAACCCCCTCTCCACCCTACTTTCTGCAATTCCATATACATTTTTTTAATAAAAAAAAAAGTCCCCACGTTACTTCTGTTGCAGTCATAAACACAAATACAATATCATGATAAATGAATAATACCTTTTACCTAAGATATATGATGACTTGCGTAGCAATGAAATCATACATCTATGATGATAACATACCTACACAACAAAAACTTGTAAAATGCTTCATTTGTTAAAAAATATGGAAAATATTATGAGAAATAAAAACAAATGAATAGAAAAAAGAAATTCCACAAAATACCGAAGGTCTGTGAAGGTTAACAGACACAATGATTATATTATAGGAGCTGAAGGAGCATTCAATATGCATGTAAATTGCTGTCATCGTGTACTGGTCGCCAGTCAAGGTTTCGCGCTGACACCTGTCTCTAGTAGCCTGGAAATATACCGCCATTACGTCACCGGTCAGATTTTCCAAGAAAATTGTATTCATGGTAATTATTCATGGAAATCTAAGGAACGGCGCCGGTTCATATCATGAAATATTTAAAGGCAAGTTCGGTTACTTAAATGTGTCAATGCCAAGGATTGAATCAAATAAACATACATGATGCATGAGTATATTAGCAGATTAAAATATCGCCTGAGGGTTCCGTACGTTGAGTGCCAAACCATGGGTACAAATCACTTATGGGATTATGTGGTGGGTTAAAATAATCCCTGAAGGGTTATACATGTTACCATGCAATTTATTAGTGGCTACAATCAATAAAAACAGCAACCTTAATACCCTTTTGGGTATAAGTCGCTAAATACAATAGGAAAACACCATTTCTTGGCATTGACGCGTGAACTTGTTCCTCATGGTTCTAAATCCTATTGTGGAAAAAAAATTACAATGCAATATGTACGCAGTGAAAATGTGTGGAACAGCTAATAGTTTTGGCGGAATATTGTATTGAATAGTGACGCTCGATCATCCAGAATCGTGTAATGAATTAATAGTTCTAGGCTGCGCGTCTTTGTCTCAACTACCATGTGTCTGCTATAAAATAGAATACACTTTATTACGTACACCATATAAATTACAGAATATAAAATGAACATTTACAAAGGGTGACATAATGGGCGGTCTTATCGCTAAGGGCGATGTTTTACAGACAATCTTTGTATGGAATACCGGGAAAGAAGAGGCAAATAGTGTAGGTAGTCTACAGTGTACTGTTTAGAATATACAAAATATGTCTATGAAATGCACATATTTTGGTATTTCAAAATAAAGATTTCAAGAGAACTGTTTTCTGTTACTAATAAGTACTCTTAGTGGCAGAGGTAAAACGGTAGAGAAAATGATAAAGTACGTTAAAACGGTCTGAAATACATTCAGAAGTTATTATCTTACAAGCGCCACAAAAGAGTCAGTCCTCAAAGATCTTGGTAAGAAGATGTATCTGTTTTTTTAATAATTATAATCTAGTACTTGACTGCAATCCCGCCTGATGGTAAGCAGTGATGGAATCGTTGATGGTAAAGCGCACTAGTTTATTAAGCCTATTCACTTAAAAAACTTAGGAATAGGAAGGATGACGGTAGTTGAGCCAGGTGATGCAATGTTAAACCCAAGACCAACACGACCAAACGATGCTGCGCTAGAGGGAGATTGATCTGGAGACTTTCCACGACCAAACTCCCGACACAACAACATTTGGCGCATCGTTCCCGCCATACATCGCAACACAACTGCTCAGACCCGTCCTCCATACGGCTTCACCAGACATCATGCCGGAACACGACGAATCGCTTGGCGGCAAGACTTTGTCTGGTGGGTGGTAACTTCTGCCGGCAGCCGATGTTATGGCCTACCACCGAGGGAGTCTTCTAGATTGAATAAATTATTCAAAAAAGTGTCTTACACTAACATTTTATTTTACAACGGCTAGTATCACTTTCAAGCATAATTAAAGTAGTTCAATACATAAATAACGTAGTTTTAGTAAACATAACTCAAGGAAATGAAAAGCATTTCTATAAAAGAAATTCATAACAATAGCTACGAATACAACTGTTCGAATTTCCGTTTGATTGATTGATACGATACCTTATTTACTACCGTAACTTGGGTGACCCACTTTTGGGTAGGAAACATGTCAATCATAGTATAATAATACCTTCAAAAAAATACTACATATAAGTTTTATAACCAATTTTTTACTTCAACCCGTAATAATAAAGGCATAAAGACGTTTATTCAGTAACTTGGTAAAATTACCAAACTTGCGTAATAAGAAAATTATAGTTTGTTGTTAACTTTGTAAGTGTCTGTAGAATTGGCACAGTTGGCCCAAGCGCGACCTACCCTCTGAATATTTTACTGGCTTACTTCTACATCATAAATAGACTTTCCGTGTAGCATACCTACAACTTCAAATTACTCGCGTTATGGGGATGGTTGACCTTTTATAATATAGAGCAGAGTTCCCGTTGCTCATACCTTACGAAATATCGAAGTAGTTTTAGAAATGAGGTATGTACAAAACTGAATATAGAGTCGAATTTATCCAACAATTTTAATTTAACATCAATTTGTGTTTTGATGGGTTTCTGCCGATCAACGATCTATAAAAACCTTATCGCGAAAATTTAGGTGAAATGAGGCTAACATTAGTTGAATGACAGCTTACTCCATGCTCAGTTCACCTTAAGATGTAAAGGTGAGATAGTTATAGAATTGCACTGCTGTACTTGCCAATGGAACTGAGATGTGATCACTAATTGTTAGAGACTACGACTTTAAGGGGCCTTATAAGAAAGCTCAAGGTCACTCAAAGGGCTAAGCTTGGGATTTCACTGTGTGTACAAATCAAAAATGAGTAGATCCGCAGAAGAACGATAGTAACCGACATATCCCGAAGAATTGCAACTTAAGTGGCAGTGGGCTGAGCACATTAGCTGAGCCAGTAGCCGACGGGCCCGATTAAGCCGACGGGTTCTCTAGTTGCAACCACGTACGGAAAAAAGCATAGTGGGTACGTCCTCGAAAAGGTGGACCGACGTCCTGGTGCAGGCCACGGGAAACCACTGTATGCGGGAGGTGCAGGACCGGTCGTCATGAAGATTCTTGGGGAGGCCTATGTCCAGCAGTGGACGTCTTTCGGCTGAAATGATGATGATTAGTGGCCTATAAGAGCTGTTTTCTTGTTATACCTTCTATTACATCGTCCATTTTGTTCGAGAAATAATAAGACCATCTAATAAAAAACAAATAATTTTATACATCAACTCTTAGAGGAGTAGAATTCACAAAAATTCTGTCTCCCTCAGACCTCAGTCTTATTATCTTTAGAAGGAAAATACTCTTGTGAAACTTTCGTGCTTCTAAGCCGATGGTGGTTTAGACTGAGTTGTCTATCTGTTCAATTGTATTGTTTTGTCTTAACTGTGCATTCTGTTCGTATCTGTGCTTTGGTCCAGACCGCAGACGGCGCGCGGCCACAGGGCGGGCGGCACGCGATCTCCACTTTTCATTTTATTATTCAACCATGACGAACGATGAACTTTGTACATTTTACTTTCTTTTTACTTTTAGTTTAGAAACCGTGTAGTTTGGGACAAAAACAGTAGATATAAAAGTGGAATTTATTTAGTTTACGTTATCTGTGAATTTTAAACAGGAGAAATGTCCATCTCATTCCTTCATTCTGTCTATTTAAATAAAAGACTAAAAACGTTCAAAAGAATGAGTTCAAAGTTCGTAGATAAAGTTGAAACATTTATTTATTTGAAAAGTGGTGTAGTTTCTCCACCGCTACAGTTTTGCAGTGGCTCCAATTTAGCATTTTATTGATATTGAAGACATTACGGCGAGGGTTCTAAATATAGACATGCCATAGATTCGGAAAAAAGCCGCAGTACGTTCCCTGTTTTCATAATAAATTATGAATATTTGACGCAATTTACTTTCGTAAACGACAGTAAAAGGGTATGACAAAATGCGGAAATGGAAAAGATAAACTCCGTGGCTCCTCTAAGTCGCATGCTACTGTTTAGGCATATTTTTGCAATACATCTCTTGCTTCTTCTAGCTACTTTGGGTCGTTTTATAGACGCAATAGCCTACGCTAATATTATATTTCAACTCGGTCTATTCTAGTCCACTGTGAGATACACTCTTCTCCCGAGCAGTGCTACAACACCCTGTCCCCGTACTTCCACATACACTCTACCCCAGCCACCGTTTTATTGTCTACACTTGCTGATGTCTATTATGAGACACAAGCAGGAGCTGCGTGTCACGGAGATGAATATGCTGCGGTGGATGTGTGGAGTTACGCAGAAGGACCACATCAGGAATTCCCGCATCCGTGGCAGTCTTCATGTCCGTGACAAAGCGGACAAACTGCAGGAGGGTCGCCAACGTTGGTACGGGGTTACTTGGGTCACAAATGTCTTGCCATGGCGCCTCTGCCGGACCGGAACAAGCGAGGTACACCAAAGAAGTGCTGGCTTGACGTTGTAAGAGATGACATGCGTGCCAACAATCTCTAAAGGATGCTAAAGACCGCGCGAAATGGAGGAAGTTGAGCAAGAAAGCGGACCCCGGGCTCCAACGCGAAAGCCGCGGATGCAACCGGGATAAACGCTAAGATGAAGATGATGATGACTTGCTGATGTCTATTACGCGGTCTCCACTCCAGGACTTGTCGAACACGGCTAATCCTTCCAATAGAAACCCGTATACTCGTGTAGAAGTTCAATTATGTTTGCTTTGTGTTTTATTCGTCGTTGAAAGTCTTGCAAATACATTTATCATCATACATTTAATTACCGAAGCTCGGCAGTAGTGCGATTGAAATCTGTCTCATTTATTTTCTAATTATTCAAGTTGTAAAAGGAAATCCTGGCTGAAGGAAATCGTAAATTAAACTGTATAGTTCCTGGTAAGAAAGGTAATTTTGAAAACCACTTAAGGGCTTTGAAATGCTTTGTGCACACGCAGGTTTTTTAGTAGCTTTTGCCCACGGGAATATTGGTACTACCAGGAAACTTCCAGTCGTGAAGACTAAGTGTAAAGTGTTACATACACAGACCGGGTTACTTTTACATCTATACTAATATATAAAGCTGAAGAGTTTCTTTGTTTATTCGTTTGAATGCGCTAATCTCGGGAACGAATGGTACGATTTAAAAAATCTTTTTGCGTTGGATAGCCCATTAATCCATGAAGGCTTTAGGCTGAATAACATCACGCTGCGACCAAGGTGCGGAGCATATAAAAAAACCATATCGAAATCTACGTGGGTAAAACCGCGCGGCGCAGTTAGTTTATAATATTGGTATGAATAGTGTTACACAAGCTTGCCTATTTAAAATGTTTTGTTACATTTGGCTCCAGTTTAACGGCCTGAGAGAGAGGGGTGACCTATCATGTGTCAATAGGAGGACAGCGGTCAACACCGACACGTGTATTTGTTTTCCTCAAGTGTTCCCACGCCGAAAGCTTTCTGAGAACATGTGTATTTTAAAATCTTTTCTCTAACTGAGATTATACATATGTTGCAGAGTTTGGCAGTTGTATACAGGTGGGTAAAGTTTGGTAAACATAAGATATAACAAAAATAAGGCGTCGGTAAAACAATGTAACATGAGATGCAACAAAAAATCTCAGAAATATCTATCAATCTTCAGAATTTGTTACATTACAAGGCTGGGTTATTTGTATTCCATACCATAAGTTATCAGGGGGTTGCACAGATATATTTTAAATTTGTAATTCTTTGTCTTCTTTACCTTGTTCTCACATGTGAAACCACAATGAAAATTAATACAGAGTTTGGTGATAATATCTTGAAATAAAATAGTGTCCTTGGTGTTTCTTTCCCGTTCTTCTCCATAGAGATCTACGTTTTGAAATATTTTTTTACAATTAAAATGTGCAGATAAATGGTTTAATTGTGATAAATGCTTGTGCTTAGTTTATAATTATAAGCGTTTGTAAAAAACGATTAAAATGAAAATAAATTCAGTCAACAGACAGAACAGTGTATTCAGTAAACCCTATGAAGAGTTTGGAATAGGAAAAACATGTATATTATTTGAAATTCCCTTTTAGAAATCCCACTAAACGGGTTGTCCACCTACTGACCTAAATATTCCTGTATGAAACATGTTACACCAAATTTTCCGTTTGAAGTAGTGCTTATTATAAGTGATCATGACCACCACCTATGATATGGTCATACATAGCCGATTTTTTTTTACATTTAATTACACCAACGCTAGTCGAGTGACTGGTTACGACCAGATCACACTCACCGAGAGGAGACCTTATAATTTATATTAACACCATTTCTAGTTTGTTAATTAAACAAATATCAGAGTAACTACTGCTATTGAACAAGTTGTGGAGGCATGAGGAACAGGGAGTAAAATTCACTCAGCCTCCATAGAAAAGGGAGGATCCTCCGACTAGACGGGTGTTATGTCTGGCGGGCACTTGCCCAACGGTTGATGTTGGGAAGTTGTATATATGCTAGTTGCACGGTAAACTCTGCTTGCGAGATGTAGAATTCGTGTGACGTCAGTATGACGCTTTGTTCCATGTGGCGGTTGTAGGTACCTACCGCTACACAAGCACTAAAATCATTTATTACTTGGGTCTACTGAATACTGTCTTCACCTTTCTACCGCTACAAAGTTATAAAAATATTTTAAGTTATTTTCATAAACTTATATTTTTGGCGAATATGTCGCAATATTATTTTAAGTATTAATTTCATGCATATAGGAGTACTATACAGCTCCCGTTTTGCGGCGGAATACAATACTGATAAGAAGGATTATTCTCTCCAAACAGATTTAGATGATAAGATAAGTTTGTTCATAGCAGCAGACTTTACTATGATTTTGTTAAAATTATTGTTATCATTTGTGATCAGGTCCAGAGGATGGGTAACAGCGTCCGTCTGGTTGATCTGACCACCCTCAAGAAGACTCCTAAAAGTATTTCCATCGCCGAGATTAAACAAACACCAGGGCGATTTTAAATATAATGGTTTTTTTATATTACATAACTCTAGGATATGTTTAATTACTAATAATAATACAATAAGTTCTTCAATATGTGGTCCAAAAATGCATATAGTTTCGAAAATATATTAGGTATGTCTGTAAGTATCCAAATTTCATTGAGAACAACAAGTATTTCGTTCAGATGCAAATCAATTAACAAACCAATTTTATATGTTATCATATTATACGTAACGCGTTCCACATTAATAATCGTGCTTTTTCGAATTATATTATATGAAAAATTTCAATTTAATTATATATAATATGTATCATCATCATCCCAGCGTTAAATCCCAGTCGCATCCGAAGCCTTGTCAGCTTTGGAGTCTGGGATCCGCTTTACCAGTCCAACTGCTGATATGGCTAAACTTCGACATTTTCCGTGAAGCGACTGCCGTCTGACCTCCACAACCCGAAGGCGACATCGAAGCATTGCAGTTAGACCAATTGTCGGACTTTTGAGGGCTCCAACAACCCGTAACGACTGCCACTAGATGTTCGTAGGGCAACCGGGACCAACGGCTTAACGTGCTTTCCGAAGCACGACCAGACCAGTGCAAATATTCATATTCATGCATACAAACATTTGCACTATGCGGGGGTCGAACCCGCGCCACCTTGCGCAGCGGCCGCGTCCGCTACCGCTACGCCACGGAGGTTGTCAATTATATATAATATGTATAATTGATAAATAATTCATATGCCAATTCTTTGATTTGGCTTCATTCATTGTATAAAGGGATATCAGAAAAAACCTTCAAACAATAAATGATTTTTTTTATGTTAATAAAAAGCAGATTCTGATTGGTTCTTCTAAAGTTTTTCAATCCATACTAATATTATAAATGCGAAGGTTTCTCTGTCTGTCTGTCTGTCCGGCTTTCACGCCAAAACTACTGAACCAACTGTAATGAAATTTGGTACACAGATGGTCTAGAGCCTGAGAAAGGACATAAGCATATAACATCTCGCTATGACCAATAGGAGCAGAGAAACCATATCAACACGCGGACGGAGTCGCGGGCAACAGCCAGTAAAATATAATATTTCCCAAGAATTCGCCAAAACGAGTAACAAAAAAGCAAGCTAAACCCAAGTGAAGAAAACTTTTGTAAAGGCATTTTCTAAGTAACGTTATGAAATATTCGAACCCCGCGTGACGCGCGATGCGCATTCGTTTCCAAATATGGCAAAGACACAAATAAAATAACAATTTGGTACACTTTTAAGAGCTTAGTGCCAACTTGTAACCTACCTATATATTGCGCGACTTTTGACGTACATGAATTATTAGCTCGAACCTACATAAATTGCTCACGAATTAAATTATCTCTACAATAGTATAACACAGAAACGAAACCTACAAAATATGTTCAGTAAAATCAGGCTTGAAAGAGGAACGCGTTTATTAACGCCATTCTGGTCAAACTACGGCTATGCCATTTCACAAATAATCTATTCGGCTCAAAAGTTCCTAGCAGAACAAATTGCTGCTTCTCAGTAATTTCAGCGAAAATGGTAACTTGTAACAAAATTCGGTAAACCCTAAATTCTTGATTAGACGTGTTAGCTCGAAGTTTTCCTACGGTACTAAAAGCAATAAAAGTTGAATAAGATAGGCTAACGCCTGACGCGGCGGGGCTGGCAGGGATGACGGGGCTGGCGGGACTCGGGCTGAGAGGATAAAACTTCAATGAGAGGCTTACGTAACTGCAAACTGAGGAACAGAGGAGCAGAAGTGAGGAAACAACTGAGGTAATCTTATTAAAATTTAATGAGGAAAGCTTGTTCTGCTCACAGGAGTGTACTCATGTACGTTGTATTACAGGTATTAAATTAGGGGCCTCTTTTAGGTACCAGGTAGGCGTTTCCGCTTGATTTTATAAAATAGAATAGAATTCGAATCAAACGGCAGGTTATCCGGAATAGGATAATTTCCGGCACGTCGAAACGGGCCACAGAATATATAAGTCGAACGCAAGAGTGAGTCCTGTGTAAACATCTGATTTGATATCTGTTTGTTGAAATGACTAAATAATTAGTGCTTAAGTGACCTAGTAGTAACGAACCCGACTATTTTAACAAATAGCCGAAGCAAATTCAGCGTTCAAAGTCTCTTTTTAAGTTCAGACATAATTTTATTCAGATCATATGAAGACCTTGTAGATTTATCTAAAATTGTATTTAGAGGAAAGAGTCAAACAGATTGAGTGGATCCGCGGGCAGACTGTATGTAGACAGTGTATCTAAAACCTAAGAAAGGGGATAAATTAAATGACCCTTTTAAAATTCATGCTATAGATATTATAATAACCCAGCGAGCAGATTCTTACAAAGTTGGCCGAATTGGACGAAGATAAACGATGAGCTTTTCTAAGAGTTTGGCGTATCGGTTTTCTGCCTTCAAAAACTTTTTGGGAAACTGGGACGCTAATTTCAAAATCGGCCATTTTAAATTTATGTAAAGAGAAACTTTATCTTTATCGAGGCATGCCTGTAGTGTCAGTGGTGTTAGAATCAGGCTATATCTAAAGAAGTTTGCATTAAGAACTGAGTTCAACTAAGTTAGTCACAGGGAGACAAGCATCGACGCGCGAACAGTGTGTTGTGATGAATTCAGCACAATTCTGAACTTCTCCGGCATTTTTTCGTTGGTTATCAAAGATACTATATCTGTCACCGGTGTACTTTCACCTTTTTTAAATACAGCGAAAGACAAAATGACTGAATGTAATCTGCTTTCGCGATTTATTTACCGAAAATATTAATAATGAACAATTTATGGAAAGATAACTTTCATTCTTACAAAATAAAGTTTAAATAATGTTCATCAATCTGAATTCTCATCGATCGACCTGTACAGCTGTTATTATTAAGCTACACTCTTAAAAAAAAATTTCAAAATCTACAATTTTATAAGATATTGCGAAATATTAAAGATGATTAGAATTGAATTCGATTAATCTGAAATTAAGTTATTGAAATAAAATTGATATTTGTTTAAAATCAGTTTGAAAAGAGTTTAGAAAGCACTTGATACCAAAAATCAAGAAAACTAATATAACTTTGTCTTGGTATTTTGTCTAGATGTAGAAATGGCCATGCTACGCTTGCAGGTGCATTTTATTTATTCAAAATATAAAATTTTATAATAAAAAGGAATCTACATTTATGTTTTTCTTATAAAACCAATATGCAAATATACGGAAAATTTTTCAAAGTCAACGTCATTATTTCATGTCAAACTAAAGTTCGCATTTTTTATTTGCATAAAAATATCACTAAAAATGCAACGACATTTTGAATTTTTATTCTCTGAGAACATGCTTGACATTGATATAAATGATTATTGTGTATTTATTGATACCAAAGTTCTTATTCCATAGTCATTACCTATTACTAGCGACTCGCCCGGGTTTCATTTGGGTTTCAATTATCTGTCTACCAACATAAATTGGCAGTATATTCAAATTACAACTATAATTCTTCGACAATTTTATAAATTGATTATAATACGTACATTGAAAAAGGTACGTTAAGGAATACATACATAAATGATATGTACCCGAACACATTATTTCATCATCAGGCTTTCCTGCAGGAAAGCCTGATGATGTAATAATGTGTCTGAAAAGGCTGCCTGCTTTCAGTTATTACTTTAAATAATGATTAATCGTTGCTGAGTGTCGTTTCTTTTATTTTCTTACGACAAGGCTGCTGAAAGCTTTTCAAGGCTACGAAAACTCATTTTCATATTTCTGATTTCCTCATAGAGGCTTTAGACACAAACTGTTTTTCTTTAATACAGCATGATAAGGTATCGACGCGTTGTTATTATGCACTCGATAAGTAATTCTGAACTTCCCTAAGTTGACTATTTTTGGGAGATATAAAAGAAAAATGTCCTCCATACAATTTAACCGCATAGCTATTTCGCAGTTTTCTATTAAGGTATTGCAGTTTTTTTTTTCTTTGTTAACGTTATAAAATGTGATTTCGCGATTTCATTGTGCTTCCTCAAAGAGCAAACTTCGTCAAATCAAATCAAATCAAAATTGTTTATTTCAAATTAACCAACAGTTGGTGCTTTTGAATAGTCAATGTCGGTCAGTCCAAGAAAAGTGAAGCTAAATTGCACGTTCCAAAGCGTAGGTCTCTATGGAGAAGAACGTGCAAGAAACTCCGTGGCACCCTGTATAGTTATAAGAAAAAGGTTGTGTCAGAACATCAGAAACTGTAACTTGATCAAAATTAACTATGACTTTAATATATGAATGTTATCGGCATTTTATGTAGTTGTTAATTCAAAATAATCATGGGTTTCGACGTGTGCGTTCGCGCAGCGGAATGTTGTTGAATTTAAAGATTTTAAATATGCAGATATTTAGTGTATGACGTCGTGTAATTGTGTATGGTAAAAAAAAATTTGTGCATGCAGCCATTGTGGAGAAATTCACCAAAAACTGATTCCGCTGGGCGAACGTTGTCCTGGCGGAACTTTTTTTAATCCATTGACTTTAGAAAAAAGAGATGTGTCCAAAAATTAGTGTGTATTTGTGTGTAATTGTGTATGTATGAATAAAATTTGTGCATGCATAGACTTCGGAGAAATTCAAGTTTCCGCTGCGCGAACGTTTGGCCATTAGCTAGTTTTCATATAAAGCGCTTACATAGAGAGCTGTAGATTTTTACATACGTTGTTTTGAATTTGTGCATATTTGTGTACAAAACAGATTTAGAAAAAATCGTAGGGCTAAAGAGATAAAAATATAAACGTAAAACACGCTTTTTAGGTCATAGTTCTTAAAGTATGCACTTTGGGGTCTAGATTTTCACGTTTATACAAACCTTGTAAGTGTCTGCAACATATTGCCAAATATCAATGATGTTCCTTTAGTAATTAAAGAGATATAGGACAATTTACCATGACAAAATCACTGTTTACAAAGCAGTCAAATATCACGACATTCTAAAGGAATTGCATGGTAAAATGTATGCCAATAATTAGTGTATTCATTCAACTATTCACATGCAAAATTTCATGTCATTAAATTCAGTAATTAAAGAAAAACAATTAAAATACTGACGAAGCATCGAAAACCTACATAACCCGACCAAGTTCGGATAGCTATAAAAAAGCGGCCGTGCAATATATTTAGGTAACATCCCAAAATTTACAGTATAATACCGGTATTGAATTGGTATAGGTGATAGCACAATTGTTTCGATATAATATAAAGGTCATTTCTTTTTGTACACCTACTATTTTAAATGTATTTGACTATGACAAAGTAGGTACTATTTACGTAGTTACTTCATTTAAGTATGCGCTTGAGATATAATCTAAATATATTAATTCAGGCAAATAAAATTCATACAGCTAATTTCTATTGAATATTTCACGGATCCGGATTCTTACTATAGACCCCTCAGGGAAATTAAATAAGTACCACAAGTAAGAACTACTGTTTGTTTGTAAATGTTGATTTATTTTTATATTAGGCAGACTCTCAAACCTAAACAACTGAATAGTCTACTTTATTGATCTGTGATTGTTATTCTGTAATTTTATTATCTAATAGGAACTAGAAAATATTAGGTATACTTAGGAATGTTGAGGTTATTTACTGTATTTGCTACTCATTTAAAAATATTTCTTGAAAATACCTTTTTTATACAAATGTTTTAGTTTATAAGCACTTTTTTTAATTTTGATCAAATATAAACAACTGAATAGTCCAGTTATGTGATGTGATTTTAATTTTTATTGAAGCTCGAAATATTATACTTAGGTACCCTTATATTCATAATAGTTTATTAAACCTATTTTAGGTAAAATACATTTACATAAGTCTATTGCTGCCGTTGCAAGCGTTTGTTAACGTTATTATAATTACATAATTAAGCATTATATGTAATTAAAAATATTTTTGTACACGGATATTTAAATAGAGAAGTACTTGTTAATTGAAGATTTATTTTTGTCGTAGATAGTGGCGTTATTATAAAAAAAACATTTTTCATTCAAGAAATGCAATTGTTTTATTTTTTCCTAACGCTTGTGTACGCAACTGTGCAATATTAATAAATACTATACTGGAAGGTTAAGAACGTTCTTAAGATATATGGCACGGCCGCTTTTTTATAGCTATCCGAACTTGGTCGGGTTATGTAGGTTTTCGATGCTTCGTCAGTATTTTAATTGTTTTTCTTTAATTACTGAATTTAATGACATGAAATTTTGCATGTGAATAGTTGAATGAATACACTAATTATTGGCATACATTTTACCATGCAATTCCTTTAGAATGTCGTGATATTTGACTGCTTTGTAAACAGTGATTTTGTCATGGTAAATTGTCCTTTAACTCTTTAATTACTAAAGGAACATCATTGATATTTGGCAATATGTTGCAGGCACTTACAAGGTTTGTATAAACGTGAAAATCTAGACCCCAAAGTGCATACTTTAAGAACTATGACCTAAAAAGCGTGTTCTACGTTTATATTTTTATCTCTTTAGCCCTACGATTTTTTCTAAATCTGTTTTGTACACAAATATGCACAAATTCAAAACAACGTATGTAAAAATCTACAGCTCTCTATGTAAGCGCTTTATATGAAAACTAGCTAATGGCCAAACGTTCGCGCAGCGGAAACTTGAATATCTCCGAAGTCTATGCATGCACAAATTTTATTCATACATACACAATTACACACAAATACACACTAATTTTTGGACACATCTCTTTTTGCTAAAGTCAATGGATTAAAAAAAGTTCCGCCAGGACAACGTTCGCCCAGCGGAATCAGTTTTTGGTGAATTTCTCCACAATGGCTGCACGCACAAATTTTTTTTTACCATACACAATTACACGACGTCATACACTAAATATCTGCATATTTAAAATCTTTAAATTCAACAACATTCCGCTGCGCGAACGCACACGGTTTCGACCCTCGTAATGGATACTATTATAATATTGTTTGTATGATTTTTCAATATTTAAATCAAAATTATATGAGAATAAACTTTTCAAGCGCACATGTGAGCTCTGAATATTCTGAATTCGTTGTTCGTTTAATACTTTACCGAATTCATATCTTTTTATTAAAAAAAAATCATTTAAAAAAGGTAAGACTACACAGATGCATCATGCTAGAAAACATACCTTGTTGAGCATGAACCAGCTAAGGAAAAAACTGTGTCCAAAAAATTTATTAAATTACCATTTTAAAAACTTTATATGTCCATTTTATATATATTAACTTGAACGTACAAATAAAATTGACCATCTAACTTAGCTACCTAAATGCAACACAACGTGATCCAATATTTTAAATTTTAACTAGCGCGTTGAAGTCTTTTAAATGAGATTAAATTTAAAACTTACAATAAACATATTTGCGTAGTATTTTAAAACATTAGGTTTGTCATAATAGTTTACTGAAAGAACATGTCGAACCATCATCGTAAGTGCTAAAGCGACTGACAGTGACTTGAGAAGTGTTCCCTAAATGTTAATATTATAAGGTGTGAGATTACTTTAGGTACAGTAGGTGAGTGTCGGCTCCCGGCAGGTGAGAGGTCGGCTCGTCTGCACTTTAATCCTGACTTCCTCGGTCACAGTGGAGTGATTATGATCAATATTGACGCAGATGTGTCACTGTTTGCCGCATTACGTAATAATATCAACGTTTGTTTAGCAGTGGTCGCAGCAAGGACGAGCCGCTCAGCAGCGCCGGCTGGCGATAACCCCGCCACTGCATGCGACACTACACTCGCACCTTATATAATACCCTTCTGCCTAATCAAATGACATTTTAAACAAGTCTACGTCAACCCCTCACTAACTTCTATTCGTAACGATTTAACATAACCTTAAGAAACTATAAAACAGACACCTGAGACCAATTAAATTAGTTTCCTCGAAATAACGCATTGTATTGAAGCATAATTAATATAGGGGTTGGTCGTTTACAAATCACACACAGAACACAACTGGTTTCATGAAACTGCTACAAAAAGCATGTAACGTACGCAACACCGGGGGAAAATCGTGAAAAGTCATGTGTCGACGAAATCAGCCGTTCTGGAGGTCACGACGTGCGAAACAGCTGATCGGGTGCAAGGTCGAGCGAGGAGCGTGGAGAGAGTATGATGGGGGTACTCACCGGCTGCGGTCATCAGCCACCACCAGCAGCAGCAGGCGGTGACGAGCGCCCGAGCGCCGGCCATCTCAGCGGCAGCGCATGACACGCGCGCTCTCGCCGGCCGCCCCGGCGGACTGAGCGCGGCTCGATCGATGCACGCTCGCGCCTCTCGGACACGCACCCTCCGGCAGCAGCCCCGCCCCGCCCCTCCCTCGCCCCCCACCGCCCGCGCGCTCCCCCGCCACCATTTCCCGAGTTTCCTCGGAGAGCGCGCGCGCTGCCCTCTTTTCTGGCGGATCGCTGACCGCCCCTAATTGATTGGGCCCGTTCACTTGCCGAACGCATTTTAGGTCAGTTCAGCCGCAGAGCCTTGCGCCTCGTCTTTAGGAGCTTGATCTTAACTGTATAGTCAGAAGTTGTTTCGGAACATTGTAGCACCACATAGAATGTAGAAACAGTTACAACGTGTTATGCAAATTGCATAAATGGAGGAAACTTTTATACACACCCTAAATAGAACATAATTTCTTAGTTAGGCATTCCTGAAAATAATGGTACAACTTTTGGAAACAAACATTTTAAACAAAGTTGAGACCAACTTTCGACCACAACGCATGCGATCTTTGGTTACAACACATATTCCTCTCCAAATTATACTTTTTACATTAAATTTGTGGCCTGTTTTATAATCTCGTGGTTGACAGCTATGGTGCACTTATGTTCTCTCTCTTTTTTAATCTAAGTAATCCTGAAACCCGTTTCCCTAAATTATTGATATTATTATCTATATATGTATCAATATTCTATAATACCATTCTCAGGTACATGCCTGATGATTTATATAAACTGATAGTTCATACACTTTACGGATTATAAAATAGGGAATATGTTAGCGTAACTTCGTAAATACCGATTACTTAATATAAGTAGTATGGCTGTTTTATGCGAACAGCCACACAGGTCAACCGAAGTTTGAGCAATATTTACCACTAATAGTTCGTAGATTTCGCTCAATCCTTCTCTATATGAGAGAAGACCTATAGCGGTGGGACGATAAAAAAAAATTATTGATGAATAGTTCGTAGATGAGTCAATATTCGTAACATACCGGCTTTCATTCGGAGATCTATAACAGACGTTCGTTAGTCTGAAGTCCAAAAGTGTGACAACCAGTCTAACCAAGACATATCGTGTTCCCTAGTACACATAAAAGGGTTATGGACCTCACTTTAACTATCGCTCCACGTAAAATACTTATATTTATCTGTATTCGTTTAGACTGATAGCCGACGCCAACATACATAGTTGCATAAAAGATAAGTAGATTGAAGTTAAGTTAAGAAGCAGACTGAGTTTCCAACAAAAGGCGACACGCAGGTAAAGTAAAAGGTCACCAGCATAGCAAAAGCGCACTGCTCCTGCTAACAACAACATTCTTGAACCGTGATTGATTAGTTCATGATTAGCGCTGGTAACTGAAAAGTTTTGTGGAAATCGATAGTCGTGGTATGAGCATGTGTTACAGAGCTATGAGCAAAATGTGAGGAGAGTTTTGAGCTTTAAGAGTCGGGAAGACTAGGAAATGATGGATGCAATGTGTTCATCATGATATAGTAAAGCAAGCGGGTGATTATCGAGATGACGTCTAATGGAGAAGTATGAAAGAAAAGACATGTTGCGCCGACCAAGGGCAGGAGTATGATGTTGACGGATCTTTCAACTGTTTCTTGCTTGGAAACGTGAGGGTGTACATATGACACCCTCTCGCTTCTATAGGTTACATAAAAGGTGACTAAGAGGAGGCTGCAACAACAGATCCTTTTGTTATACGCAATTACCACAAGATAGCAGAGTGTCTCAATACTAAAGAGTCTTTGACCAGTGTCTGTTGCCAGTGATGACTTACAGAACTGAAACGTGATCGCTCACAATGGGCCTCATACGAAGACTCACAGTCACACAAAGGGCGATGGACTAAGCTATGCTTGGAGTTTCTCTGCACGATCACATCAGAAATGAGGAGATCCGCAGAAGAACAAAAGTCACGGACATAGGTTTTCGAGTCGCTAAATTAAGTGGCAGTGGGTTCTGGAGTGGCGGCCACATACCGGAAGCGCAGCGTAAAGAGGCCCCCAACAAGGTGGACCGATGACCTGGTGAAGGTCGCGGGAATCTGATGGATGCGGGCTGCTACCCGCATCCATCAGATTCCCGCGACACACAACACACACACCACCAGACCAGGCATCGTGGAAAGCCTTGGGGGAGGCCTTTGTCCAGCAGTGGACATCTATAGGCTGAAGAAGAAGAAGAAGAATTATAATTACATCTATTATCACCTTTCGACACATCATCGTTATACTCAAATATCATTCATTCATCATCCCAGCGTTAATCCCAATCGCATTCGAAGCCTTTTCAGCTTTGGAGTCTGGGGTCCGCTTTACCAGTCCAACTGCTGATATGGCTAAACTTCGACATTTTCCGTGAAGCGACTGCCGTCTGACCTCCACAACCCGAAGGCGACATCGAAGCATTGCAGTTAGACCAGTTGTTGGACTTTTGAGGGCTCCAACAACCCTTAACGACTGCCGCTAGATGTTCGTATGGCAACCGGGACCAACGGCTTAACGTGCTTTCCGAGGCACAACCAGACCAGTGCAAATATTCATATTCATACATACAAATACTTGCACTGTGCGGGGATCGAACCCGCGCCACCTTGCGCAGCGGCGCATCCGCTACCGCTACGCCACGGAGGCTGACACACATATCATTCATTATCATCCATAAAAGCTGTGCTCTTCGTATTTATATACCCTTTCCGTTACACGTCGTAGATTCGAATTTGGTGTGAACCACTTCCTCTGAGAAGAATCGTGTCGAAACAAACTTAAAAGGTCAATGATTCATTTAAAGTTCATTACGCGGCAACAATGTAGCCAGAAAGTCGCAAATGGTTTTTTGAGCAAAAGTTATGGATGTGGACCTGTCTCAACAGCTGACTATTGATTCGACACATATCCAACATTCCTTTGTACGGTTTATCCGCTAAACCATCGCTCGGTGAAACAACCAAGGTTTCCGTACCCAAGGGTAAAAATGGGATTTGTACTAAGACCCGTATAAAGCTGAGGCCGCAGTACGGTTAAAGCGCGGCGGTTTTTAATCGCGTGAATTTGTGCCCTTAGAAGATTAATGCAAGCGGCCGCACCTGCGGTTTTTCCCGCGAGCATTTTGTAGCGAAAAAATCAGTCGCGGGAAAAAACCGCAGCGGTTTAACCGTAGTGCGGCCTAGGCCTTACATAAAAAAATTAAATCTTAAATCTCGTTTCAAGCCATTTGATTGGTTGAAACTAGTTTTAAGTAATGCTTAAGTAGAGATCAATGCTTGAGTTTCCTTCTGGAATACGGACCTAAGACTCCTGTATTTATCGGTCTGTGTCTTTCGCCAGACTCTATGGTCCATATTACAGAACGTCACTCAAAACTCAAGCTCTACTTATGTGTCATTTGAAGCATTTTGATTGGTTGAAACTAGTTTTAAGTAATGTTTAAACAGAGATCAATGCTTGAGTTTCCTTCTGGAATACGGACCTATGTTATGAACCGTCACAGTTAGACAGTTGACATTTTCACAGATAATTGTATTCTGTTACATTATTGTTTCAAAAAAAGGAGAAATCCTTCTTTTATTTTCTTGTTACATCAGAACTTTCGACTGATTAACGGATTTTGATGGCTCATTTTTTATTTGAAACTACTGTTCTGGCAATTTTTTTTATTATTATATGAAAGGATATACTTTTCGTTTGGTCCCATAAAAAATTTATTCAAATCAATTCAGTGGTTTGTTTTTTAAATCAAAATTACTTGTAAAAATTTAAGTACCCCAAATTAGGTCGTTTGCTTGCTAGCCCATGTTGTGGTTAGCGTCCAGTCTGACCGGATGCAGCGGGATATCTGTTCACAACTAAAAAGTGTGAAATACCAACATTTTTACAATAAAAAAAAAAGTCTTTCAAAAAAAACACTACAAGTAGTTATTTTTCCCTTTGTGGTGTTTTTTGGAAGTCGTTGTTTGTTTTTGATCTAAAATGTTCGAACAAACTTTATATATAAGTAAAACAATTGCAAAAACAGGAAAGCTTTTAAATCTGGACTTGATGTTTTTAGGATTCTGTAGTCAACTAGGAACCCTCATAGTGTCGCCAAGTCTGTCTGTCTGTCCATCCGCGGATAATCTCAGAGAACGTTTGCACTAGAGAGCTGAAATTTGGTACAATACCTACAGGTATATCAATCTAGCCAGCAAAGTGAAAAAAAATGTTTTATTGGAGTTGTATGGGGGATTTCACACTATGTATTTACAAAATAGTGTGAAACCCCTGACTCAAAAAGGTTAATAAAATTAAAAGATGGTTTTTTATTTAATTACAAAATAGTGCTTGACCGCAATAGTAAGCAGTGGTGCAATCGTTGATGGTACTGGTGTTCCATCCGGATCGTACTGGTGTTAACAACGGAAGGGTGGATACTCTCCTTACAACGAGTCTTCCGATGATGGAACGGAGATGGGGGAATTAAGGCAAGCAATTCCCTCGCACACTCTCCAAAATGCTTCCTATAGAACACCGACAGGATGGCTACTCTTCGCCTCTTCGGCTTCGGAGACCTTTCTCAATGGGTCACCAATTAGTCTCTTGTACGCCTCTCGGCTGAATCCAAAGTTGCCAGATGGTATTTGGCAGCATCAGCTCAGATGTGGCTGCAGTACTCCACACACGAACGGACCTGTGCTTTGTATAACATTATAAGTGTGTTCATGGGCCTACCCAGGGGGAGGGGAGCAGGGAGGGCACCTGCCTTCTCCTCGAAATCTCGCAGAAAATGTATGAACTTTCCTAATTACTAATCAAAGTATAAACGGAGACTTATACAGGATAATTTGCCTATTTTCCCTACACACTATACTACAAATAAAGACGATACAATACATACAATACGATAAAATAGCAGGGGATGATTCTACCCTAAAAATTTGACTTGCTAGTTTGGAGCAACGTTTAAAATAAAGAAGATATCCTGGTGTGTAGTATCACTGGACCTTTGCAATAACGCCAAGTTTCCTGGCAGCCACCTTGGCTTTGGAATGAATGACCGCACAAAGTTCAGGTTTGAGGAAACCTCAAATCCCAAAAGCTAAAGGCGGTCGGTACACTCCAAGGATACATTCCGAAAAGTAGGAGCCAAGGTGAACTTCTCCTTTTGGCGGTGAATAGACACACTTGTGTTGGCGACGTTGAATACTAAAAGATTGGCTTCTCCCCATTCGAAGACTGTCTGTAGTGCAATATTCGTAGGCTCTACCATAGACTCTTTCGGACCGGATTGCTTCCTTACTAGCCCGAGCACCCAGCAGGTATCTCTCCACAACTGTGCTGTCTTCTGCTTACTCATAAACAGCGAGCATCAGCAGATCGTTAATATGCAGCAGGAACAGAGTTACACAGACAACAGACCCCTGAGGAACACCGGCATTGAGGAACATCGACATGGGCTCCGATAAGCATCCGTCGACAACAACTCGGCGTTCAGTCAGGAAGTCGTTTACCCAGCCAGTCAGGCCAGGAGAAATGCCGTACGCTGAAAGCTTACTCAAAAGACCAGCGTGCCCTACCCGGTCGAAGGCCTTGGAGACATCTAGGGAGACGGCAATCGTTTCCCATTTTTTGCGCCCTCGAACTCGCTCTCGGCCTCTTTTATACCTCGCTCCGTGGGTCCCATAAGTGAGTGGTATACACTAGTAGGCCCCCAGTTGACCGATTGCGGCGAACGGTCGATCTTCCTCAGGGGTCTGTTCTCTCTGTAACTCTGTTCCTGCTGCATATTAACGATCTGCTGATGCCCGGTATCTATGGGTATGTAGATGAAAGCAGAGTTGTGGAGAGATACCTGCCGGATGCTCGGGCTAGTATCGAATCAATCTTGTCCAAAAGAGAGGCTATCGTAGAGCAAACGAACTTTGCACTTCAGGCAGTCTCCGAATGGATCAATGCCAATCTTGTAGCATTCAATGCCGCCAAAACACAGGCGTGTCTTTTCACCGCTTGGATCCTACTTTTCGAAATGTATCTCTACTGTACCGACCGCCTTCAGCTTTTGGGAGTTGAGATTTCCTCGAACCTAAACTTTAGGCGGTTCACTGGGTAGCTGCCAGGAAGCTTGGCATTATCGCAAAGGTCTGGCGGTACTTCACACCAAGGCAGCTTCTAAGCACAGGTCCGTTCGTGTGTGGAGTACTGCAGCCACATTTGGGCTGGTGCTGCAAAGTGTCACCTAGCCACTTTGGATTCAGTGGAGAGGCGAAGAGGCAGATTGGAAACCCTGATTTAACTCAAGCCGGTCTCCAAAGCCTAGAGCACAGGCGTAGACTAGCCAGCCTTTCGGTGTCCTATAGGATCCATTTTGGTGAGTGTGCGAGTGCGAGGAAACTGCATGATTTAACTCTCCCATCTCTATTCCACCATCGGACGACCCGTCGTACGGTGAGTTTCCACCCTTACGTTGTTAACACCATTACGATCCGGAGGAAGCGTTTCGCCTACTCCTTTATATCGCGTACATCGAGGGACTGGAACAATTTGCCAGCGGCGTTATTTCCTTCGGACTACAATTTGAGTGTCTTCAAGGCTAGAGTGAATAGGCTCTTAATAAACTAGTGCGCTTTACCATCAACGATTGCGTCACTGCTTACCATCAGGCGGGATTATTTATTTTTTAAATAAATTATTCTAAAGGCATTCTGTATGTCAGTGTGTTCAGCTCCTCAACGTGACTTGGTTCATTGATCTTTGAAAGTTTTCATTTATTTTTATTGTAATAAATATACCATAAATGCATGCGGTGATTGTAATTTAATTTACGTTTTCTTTCGTGTTTTTTTTTTTTTGTTTAATAGATGCTACTTTTGTTTATATGTTCTAAATAACCAGCCAAAAATTGTGCTGACATTATAATTATGAGTCTGAATAATATTATTTCTGCATTTTTTTTTTTTTATGTTAACTAGCTTATACATAAGATTAATGTTTTTGAATATAACCAATAAAAGTTTTATATTTAATTTGATACGTTATTGGAACTAAATAATATGAGGAAACGTACTTAAATGTAAAACAACCCTAGAAACCTCGAAAAAGTAGTCTGGAGTATTCTCGAGATCCGAGAATTAACAAGCACGAGAAATCATAAACCCTAGTCCGCACATTTCGACGGATTGTCGGAAGAGAAACAGACCTGCTGCCAAAGATTAAAGGCAAAAAAGTAGCACATCTCATCCCAATCTGCTGACTTGTGTCGCTACATTCGCCGTTCATCATGTGGGTCGCAATCAGGTGGGGAGAACGACGATACCACCAGGGACCAGACAGTGATCTGAAGTTCTTTATTTGTTACTTGAGACCATTTCGAGACATTTGCAGATGCAAGGAGAGTAGTTATAACAAATATGTGCTATTTTATTATCCAAGTCCATTGACTAATGGTATTTTGAGATATTCACGCAGCCTCTACGCGACGTGCGTAGGCGCCTACGCCGCCCCTACGTTGCACTTAGGATGCGCATACGTTGAATACGTTCAAGTGCAAAGCATGTGAATTTTGATATTTCTTTATTTTCTTTTAATTTAAATACATAAAATTACTATAAAATACAACATTGATAATTAAAACTATCACGCGCCTCGTCGTGCCGTCGCCGAGAAAGCGAAAAGTCGGAATTACTTTTATTTTGTACAACTGAGAAAATATGTATGTTTATTTATTCCAGCAAAACTTCTAAACCGATTAAACAACAACTAACATTAGCTTAGCAAAAATGGAGTAATCGTGTACATGCAAGAAAAAAATAAGTTCGAACGCTTATCCATCTCCTGTTTCTCAAGTTATTTAAAACTACATGAGGAAGATTAGTTAAAAGGAATTCATTTCATATAGCTGTGGGAGGATATCCAAGTCTGCTAGCATACACTTCAGACAAACTATGGTCCATAAATAAGCACCTCGTCGGTTTTGTGTTGACGACACGCTTAGCCGCTTACTGTCTCAAAAACTAACACGTAATAGCTCTGATAGGAAATGTATGTAGAGTCGGAAAAATTGTGATTTGAATCTACGGTACCTAGTCAATTTGCTTAAAAAATACTGCCCCGAGTTTACGATCGAAGAAAATATGATCATGATTAACTTTTTTGATCTTAGAGCCATCTGTATGCTAAGCCACAGAACTTTAGCTAATGTTGCTATATTTTTACATGATTAGTGTGACATAAATGAAGTATATTATCGTATTTTATTATGGGCCTTTGTTTCCTGAGCCAAATAAATGAATAAAATAAATAAATAATTCGGAGGTAAATAATTTCAGCCGGAAGATGTCCACTAATGGTCATATATTTTCTCCGGGCTTCGTCACATCGCAAAAATGTTGACCTTGATGAAATTATTCGGAGATGGATATGAAACAAGAACATCCGTTATTTTAATTATACATAAAATAAATATGGCAGAAGTATCTACAGCCATACAAATAAATTGTTCAATTCAATTCAATTCTTGATTAATGGCCTTTGTGGGAGAAATAAATTGTAATTTACCCGATACCCGCGGGCATAGCGAATCGTAAACTTTGACGTTTCATATGTCAAACTGTCAATGTCAACCTATCACACATGGTTGACGTTAGATTGGTAGCAGTGTGACCATATGTGGCAGGATCCTGCCTTTTTGGCAGGTTTAGCCCTTTATTTTACTCTCTGGCACTTTTGTTTGACGTTTTAGAAATCTGGCAGGATTTGGCACTTTCGGCAGTATTAACAATATAGTATAGCCGCTAGCCGCTACAGCCCACAAAAAGAGTAGGATGCAGTATCCAATTCAAATTCAAATAATACTTTATTCAAGTATGCTTAGATACAAGCACTTTCGAATCATGAGTTACAACCAGAGAACAGAGCAATTTGTTGTTAGGAACAATACAAAATAAATAAAATAATAAAAATCCTAAAAAGAAATGTCAAAAGAAAATAATTTTGAATGTATCTAGACAAAAATTCTTATGCCAAATTTAAAAAAAAATAATTTAGAATGTTTCTAGAAGGAAATTCTAATGCCAAAATGTAATAAATTAAATTATGGTTAAAAAATTAATACCTTAAGAGATAATGGTTCAAAAACAAGCCGAATGCTGCTTGTGAAAGGATATTCTTGAAAAACAATCTGATAAAACAAAAACGCCGAACAGATTTATTAATGAACATGTCGCCTCTATTTTAGTTGTTAGACAGGGCATTAGTGAATATGGTGACTGCGTTTCATTCCAGCCAACTAAAGAAATGACAAAAGCGATGTATAAAGAAAGTGATCCAGAAGAATACGATGCTAATAGGAATGTGTAATTTAATTCAGTTCACTTTTAGACTTTAAGATCTATTATTTATCCTACTAATATACATATAAAGCTGAAGAGTTTGTTTGTTTGAAAGTGCTAATCTCAGGAACTACTGGTCCGATTTGAAAAATTCTTTTTTCTTTTGATAGCCCATTCATCGAGAAAGGCTTTTGGCCATATAGCATCACATTACAACCAATAGGAGCGGAGCATTTTTAAAAAAAAAGCCTGTGAATCCGTGTGGCACAGCTAGTTTTAAATAAAACTTCAAAAAATTATGTGTTTATTTATTTTAAACTTTTAAATTATATTGGCATTATTTTGGCATTTTGTGCTTTTGATTGTGGCAGGATTTGTCAGTTTTCTTGTCTAAGTGGGGCAGGATCTCTAATTTAAGGTTGGTCACACTGATTGGTAGTAAACTTTACACAAAACCAAAACAAAATCAAGTAAACAAATTGGTGGTATTTGTTGTCCACACGCAAAGAGTGAAATAATCAAATAGAAAAAAGCGCGGGAAACCTCAAATTTGGCGGACGTGATTTTTTCTTGGTTTTTAAATTAATTTTTAAAATATTGGATTAGATTAAGTTTTTGTATATATTTTATCTAAATACTAAGTAGTGTAGTTAGTCGTAGCGTTTTCTCCTATTTGGTAAGTGTTTTTTCGTTATTTAATATGGATCCTCCGGAAGATCCCGGAGGGACACTGCCGCCTGAAGTTGGGCATTATATCACGGTGTCAAATAACGACACCAGCGTAGATACTGATGGTTCTGTCAGTACCACCAGTACAAAAAGAAAAAGGGTTTCTACTCGCCCCATTATTTGCAAACATTGCAACAAAAAAAGGCGCAAAAGTGGCGGGAAGCGTCACAACGACTGTAGTTGCGGCGAGGTGGAAATGGAGATAGAAACATCAAATACGCCATCCAATCCTCCCCTTAGTTCTCAGATTAACTTAAATGAAGCACCACAGAAACCCGTTTCGGTGGCCAGAATATTGTACAATTCTTCAGATGCGGCACCATTTCTAGTGCATGTGCAAAGGGAGCAAACTGCTTCCAATGATAATACGTTTTTAAATCCCATATCATTTGGTAGGTTCTTGAGGAGAAACGCATTTAACAGTATTGTTAATGGAAGTTTGAAAAAAATTGGACGTAATCGGCTCGTGATATCTTTTACAACATTTCAAGATGCCAATTCTTTCATTACCAGCAAGTTGTTGGAGAAGGAAAACTTTAAATCTTTCATCCCGACGTTCTCGGTCACTCGCATGGGCGTCGTCAGAGGCGTTCCCATGGAGTGGTCTGATGACGAAATTCTTGATAATATCTCTGTCCCAGTTGGTTGTGGGAAAATTCTAAAGCTTAGGAGAATTAAACGGAAAGTAATAACAGATGGTATACCTCAATTGAAAAATACAGAAACAGTAATTTTGACGTTTGATGGACAAATCTTACCTAAGCGGGTGTATATGTGTTACACCTCTCTCACTGTGGACTTATATATTTATCCAACTATACAGTGCTACAACTGCTGCAGGTATGGACATGTTAAAAGCCAATGTAGGTCGACACCTAGATGCTTTAAGTGTGGTCAAGGTCACTCTGGGGATGAATGCACCATCTCCGAGGAAAACTTACATTGTTGCCTTTGTAAGGGTTATCATGAGGCAACCAGCAAAAAATGCTTGGAATATGAGAGGCAAAAGAATATTAAGGAGTCAATGGCTAAGTCTTGCATTTCTTATGCTGAAGCTTCCAAACTTCATCCTACAATTTCAAAATTATCATATGCTGATGCCTTGATCTCCACACCCACTATTTCTAGTAATATAAATGCTCCAGTCCAACATCATTACTCTCCACCAAAAAATAAAACTTCATATAAAAAAACAGTTTTTATTAAACCTAGATCACCACCAACATTTTCTAAAGGTTATGAACAGCAATTCCATGAAGAATTTAATAGAAGCATGCCTCAACCAAAAGATGGTTGTGCTCTCATACCCAGAAATGATATATCTGCAGCATCTGTAAATGAATTAATCATTGCTTTAATTAAAACATTAACACAATCACAACACCTCTCACCGAATTTCGCTGCCACTGTAATGAATACAGTAACTGAATCTTCTAGTATTATTAATGGACAACCAAGTCAAGGCAATCCAGTGGAATTGTCGAAGTGCAACAAGTAAAAAATCAGATGTAATATATATTGTAAATAAATTTAAACCTTTTGTATTTGCTCTTCAAGAGACATGGCTTAAACCAGGGTCTCTGTTTAAGGTCCCTGGGTATGCCTGTCTTAGGGAAGACCGCTCAGATGGGTATGGCGGTGTAGCCTTACTCATCAAACATCATCATCCATTTTCACTCTTCTCACTCCCATCTCATAATAATAACTTTTCCATAATTGCAGCAATTGTAGATAATATCTGTTTTGTTTCTGTATATATTCCTCGGCCTTCTGCTGTAATTTTTAATGAAATTGTAAATATTTTTTCTATACTACCAAAACCATTTATAGTTCTAGGAGATTTTAATTCCCAAAATGAAGTATGGGGAAGTTCATCAACAAATAGCTTTGGTAGTTCTTTGTTAGATATTGTAGATAACCTCAATCTTTGTATTTTAAACACTGGGTCCCCTACTCGACGCACCTCTCCAAATCAGGGTGCTAGTGTGCCTGACTTGTCACTATGCAATGATAAATTAGCTTCGCGGTTAAGTTGGGAAGTTATGCTTTCCACTTATGGCAGCGATCATTTCCCCATAGTTCTAACATTTCCTTACAACCAAAAATCTTATATTAAAAGACCTCCGCGGCTGAAATATAAACTAACGGATGTAAATTGGTATACTTTTAGGGAACATTTGGATAAAACAGTTTCAATTCTTCCGGTAATTAAAAGTGGAAATGAACAGTTGTGCGCTGATGCTTTATCTGAAGCCATTATAAGAACCGCCGATAAAATTTTCCCATTGAAAACGTCACACAATAACAATAAAATCCCATCACCACCATGGTGGGACAAAGATTGCACAAATGCAATATTCAAAAGAAAGCAATCGGAATTAGACTACTATCATAATTCTACCGAAGAAAATTTTAATATTCTGTGTGAAGTTATTGCACAGACTAAAAAACTATTTAAAAAAAAGAAATTTGAAAGCTGGAGATCATTCTGCCTCTCTATTTCACCTAATGTTCAACCATCTGTTGTTTGGCGCAATATCAGAAGGTTCAGATCTGCGTTTTCAGAATCATCCACCCCATTTCTTCCATCACAGTTAAAACATAATTTTTTAGATAAATTAGCTCCCTCGTCCGTCCCAGAAAATAATACTACCTATTCTATTCCGTACTCATTCTCAGACTCTTCGTGTGAACTTAATAATCAATTTACTCTTGAAGAGCTGAAAGGTGTCGTTTGCAACCTCAAAGACTCCGCACCAGGCGCAGATGGAATTCCGTATTCTTTTCTCTCGAACATGAGTGATCTATCTCTCTCATATTACTTAAATCTTGTCAATCAAATTATGCTTACTGGAAATATTCCCATTTCTTGGAAATCGCAAGATATTCTCCCTATTTTGAAACCTAACAAAAGTCCATCTGACAGCTCATCTTACCGACCAATAGCCTTATCATCAGTAATGTTAAAAATCTCGGAACACTTAGTTAAAAATAGGTTAGAATGGTTTATAGAAAGTAAGAATATATTAAGCGAAAGTCAATTTGGTTTTAGGCGAGGTAAAAGTACCCTAGACAGCCTAGGTATTTTTGTCACTGACATTAGATTAGCATTGTCTTCCAATTACTCCATAGTTGCAGCTTTTCTCGATATAACTTCGGCTTATGACAATGTTGTTATATCAACGTTAAAATATAAACTTCTACAGTTAAAAGTACCTATTTTACTTTCAAAATTTATTTTAAATATATTATATGAGAGGTATATAAAACTTACTCTTGAGAATTCTTGTGAAACTAGAATCGTGTGGAAAGGTCTCCCTCAAGGTTCAGTACTTAGTCCTCTACTTTATGACATTTACACTTATGATCTTGAATCTTCTCTAAATAATAAAGTGAAGGTGCTCCAATATGCCGATGATCTTCTATTGTATTACCCTCATAGCTCTATTTCAACGGCCTGTAACACATTGACTTTAGGACTTAACCTTTTAAAAGAATGGATGGATAGCAATGGTCTTGAGTTATCTACCGCAAAAAGTACAATCGTACTTTTTTCTAGAATGCGCCTTCCTCCTCCCGTTTCTGTGTATTATGATAATATTCCCATACCTGTAAAATCTTCAGCAAAGTTTTTGGGAGTGATTTTAGACAGTAAACTTACTGGAATTCCACACTGTGAGTATATTGCTGCAAGGTGTGAACAAAGATTAAATATATTAAGATGTTTGTCTGGGGTCTGGTGGGGGGCCCATCCATTTTCTTTAAAATTAATTTATAATGCAATAGTTAGAAGCGTACTAGATTATGGTACATTTTTACTAGAACCCGGAAATTCTGCCGCTTTTAAAAGATTGGATGCTATCCAGTCGAAGGCTTTACGGATTGTGACTGGAGCTATGAAATCCAGCCCAATTAATGCCTTACAGGTTGAAACAGTAGACCCTCCTCTGTCTCTCCGACGTCAGTATCTTTCTGACAGATTTTTATTCCGTGCCTTACAATTTACCAATCACTTATTACGTGTAAAACTTGCCTCTCTTTTAGATGAAACCAATTTCTCTCAATATTGGTCTCACAAATCTCTTCCTTGTCTTGTAGTTAGCTATAAAAAGTTTATAGCTCTGCAAGCCCCTACATACCAGTCAATAAACTTTCCACTCTATAACAATTCCTATGAATCATTGGTGTTTACTCCGGATGTTATCTTGAACATAGGCATTAGTAAAAACGATAATTTTGCAAAAGAACTGTTTAACGTTTCTAAAGGCTTGCGTTGGGAGAATTGGCATCATATTTATACAGACGCATCCAAGCACTCTTCTGCAGGGAATGTTGGAGTTGGAGTTTTCCACTCACAATACAACATAGTTCAGAAAGTCAAACTCCCACCTGAATCCTCGGTTTTCACTGGGGAATGTTATGGCCTTTTTAAGGCCCTTGAGTACATCAACTTACTGAAATTAAAAAAGACAGTTATATTTACAGACGCTCTAAGTGCTTTACAAGCTATTAAAAGGAACCCCTTCAGATCAAAACCAGTTATTCCTATAATTCTATTAATCAGAAGTATTTTATATAAATTGAATTTTGAACTAGGCCTTCAAGTGGAATTGGCTTGGATTCCGGGCCATAGTAACATAACTGGAAATATCAAAGCAGATCTTCTGGCTAACGAGGCGGTGAATTGTGGTGATCTATTTCCCTATATTAACTATAGCCACGACTTGGCCAGTTTGCCTAAGAGTTATCTTTGGGCAGACTGGAGCAGGTTGTGGGCAGATAGCAGTATTACTAAAGGAAGCTATTATGCACGTATCCAATCATGTATTCCTAGAAAACCATGGTTCTCCAAATTCAGCCTAAGTAAAGTTGCTACCAGTTGCCTGATCCGCATGAGGTTGGGTCATAATTGTTCCCAGGTCCACCTTGCACGATTACAGATCGTTGATAGTGCCCTTTGCGAATGTGGTGAGGTGGGTGATTTGAACCACATGTTTTTTTCCTGTCCTCTTCTCAATCAAGATGCTTTTATTTCTAGTCTGTTGTTCTATAAAGTTCCTTTTCCTACCTCTATTTCTATCTTATTAGCAACGAATGATCCAGTAATATACAAGTATTTAGCATCATTTATCTCCTTTAATAACATACGTATTTAGTAATTTATATCCTTATAATATCCACGTATAAAACATCCTATCCAATATCCATCCAAATTTCCGTATCCTAAATTTAATTTAATTTCTACCAAGTTTCCCCGTTTTTGTTAGTGGCATTGCGCAAATAGCGACTTGCCAAAGGAGAAAAAAAAAAAAAAAAACAAATTGGTATAAGTTATAATCATGATCAATATCACACCAATTTGATTTTAAATGTTCCAAATATTATGTTTGGAAGAATTCGTTAGGCAGAATTTTAATTTCCTATTCTTGCTAATTGTACCTATCAGTTACTTTTACCAGGCCCTATAGGAAAATGAAAGTAAAGCGCGGTTATTACGACGTTTTCGTAAATACATGCGCCAAATACCCATCCAGCATCGCCGTGAGACACTATGTAGATGATGTTTATAAGAACTACACCTACTCGGAGCTATACGGAGTGTGCGAGTACATCTCACAACAACTTCAGTTTCGGCAATGCAACAAAGGCGTTATTGGATTGGTGTCGGAGAGAAACATCATCATACCATGTGTAATAGCCGCGTGAGTACCACCAGATGTCCTACATTTATAGGGTAATTGCATAACTTGTTCTGTTGTTTCAAAACCATATTTCATTTTTCCAGAGCTCACAAAAGTTGCACAACATTTATGTTTGTAGACCCGGCGCACGATGTGGAGGCAATAGCTAAAGATATTCATTTTACTATCATAATGACCATCAAAAACACAGAAAATGATTCAAATTCAGAGTTATGTGGAAAAATGCCTGACCACACTATTTCAGTTTTTGATTTAATAATAAATTTTTATGACTTTGATAGTACAAATGAAACACACTATAAGCATGTACCTCAACACTCATTTATAGCAATGACTTCAGGCACAATGGGGGAACCTAAACATGTTCAGGTGCCAATACAATGCATACAGCCAAACATTGATGATTTAACCAACATGTTTAACATTACATCCAAAGATGTCATATTCTTCTCTACACCTCTTACTTTTGATCCTTCTATGATAGAAATATTACTGGCATGCATCAATGGAGCATCCCTGCTGATAGCTCCGGATAGAGCAGATGTTTTGTTCCCTGAGAACAGAGCTAATTCGGTCACAGTTTGGCAAACAACACCATCAAAGTTTTTACAGTATTCAAACACTGACATCAAAAACAAAATTTTATGTAAAAACTCTACCCTCAAGATATTAGCACTGGGTGGTGAACCTTTCAATAGTATTAAAAGGCTGAGGGAACTGAAACACTGGGAAAATAAAACTAGGATATTTACATTATATGGAGTTACTGAGATGTCATGCTGGGCCTGTGTAGCAGAACTTGACCTGAACAGGATGCAGACTGACAAAGAAGTACCCCTAGGGAACTGTCTCTCAGAAACAGAACTTGTAATTCACCGTGCAGATAATTTTAAAGAAAACATTGGAAAGATAATGTTAAGTAAGTATGAAATTAGCTTATCTATTCAGCAAGTGTGACTGCCTACACTCATTTTTTTGTATTTCTATTGCAGTAAGCAAATCCAGAAAGTGTGTTATACTAAACAAGTCGAACGGACCTGAAGAGCAAAATTCACTGAAATTTCTGGACACTGGTGACATAGGAGAAGTTAAAAGTGGCACTATTTACTACAGAGGGCGCAAGGATGATATCATCAAGAGATTTGGGCATAAGATTAATTTGCTAACAGTAGAAATGACTATAATGCAATGTCCAAGAGTACGAACTTGTTCATGTCTATGGCTACCAAAACCAATGCTCCTTGTGGTGTATTTTGCATCAGAAACACTCAGCACCCAAGAACTATCAGACTTTCTTAAATGCAAACTTGATGAAAAACATTGGCCTGACAAAATTGTTAGGGTAGATAATTTGCCAACAAATCCTCATGGAAAAGTATCAAAACAAATAATAGCCAAGATGTTTGAAAGAAGGCAATCACCACAAACAATAGATTCTTTAAAAAATACCTTCTTGGAGGAGCTCAATTCTGCTATGACCGAAAGCTTCACATATGATCAAATTAAAGATAAAAACTTCTTTTCTTTGGGAGGAACCTCTTTCCTCGGTATATCTATATGTAACAAAATATCTTTGACATGCCCACAATTTGGGAAGTTGATCTTGCCTTACTTGATATCACGTAAACACACCATAGATGAGATTATGCAAATAGCTGGGAAAAAAGTATGTTTGGATATTGTAAAACCTAAGAAAATCGGTAAAAAGAGGTTGAACAGTGACAACGCTGACAAGCAGGTTGCAGTGCTCGCGTGTAGCAAACGACCAAGTACCATGTCGTACAGCAACGCCGTCGAGTTCAATGTGGTGTGGGGCATAAACACAGGGAAGTGTGTTGACGCCTCACCAACATTGTATCAGTCAAAATTGTAAGTAATGATTCTCACTGAAATTAATTTGTAAGTTTAGTAGTTAAAGGCGATATATAACACCCACTTATTTGACATCACTTGATAATATTGATCAGTCTCAGGTCTCAAATGATAGTCTTAGAAATCAATATCCACCCAACCTGTCCCTCTTCTTTCCTCGCGTCTCCTTTAGTGCTCTGCTAAATCTTGGACAGTTGTATTAGATCTAACAGAAAAGTGGTTGTCTAACATAATTTCGTACAAATTATTCTGGAGTAAATGAAGGTAAATCCCTCAATATATTGTTACGGGCTAGGGGTACTAAAATACGGTTAAGGGTTACGAAGTTTATTGGCAACGAAGGTACAGTCGATTGTAGGCAATGACAAGTAGATGTCGCTGACGTTGCACCGAAGTCTTCCCTTATGTCCACGAAGTCCGTGTTGTAAAACACACAATAACACTGCAGATGTTACTTACCACGTAGTACTCGAAGTTCTCGTTATAATTTTCGCAGTAGGTCTTCTTTAAGATCGCTTCTTAACTGTCGCTTGTTCTCGTATCGCTAGTCGAATTCAGACTGACTGCGCCGGCGTCACGGCGCTGTCAGTCGGCGGTGTCGGTGTGACGGGTGTCGGCGCGCGCAATTTGAGTGTCTTCAAGGCTAGAGTGAATAGGCTCTTAATAAACTAGTGCGCTTTACCATCAACGACTGCGTCGCTGCTTACCATCAGGCAGGATTGCGGTCAAGCGCTAGTTTATAATATAATAAAAAAAATATATATATATAGGTCAGCTGATCGAACATACCAGATTCGTCTAGACGTAATAATCCATCATCATCCCAGTGTTAATCCCAGTCGCATCCGAAGCCTTTTCAGCTTTGGAGTCTGGGGTTCGCTTTACCAGTCCAACTGCTGATATGGCTAAACTTCGACATTTTCCATGAAGCGAATGCCGTCTGACCACCACAACCCGAAGGCGACATCGAAGCATTGCAGCTAGACCAATTGTAGGACTTTTGAGGGCTCCAACAACCCGTAACGACTGCCACTAGATGTTCGTAGGGCAACCGGGACCAACGGCTTAACGTGCTTTCCGAGGCACGACCTGACCAGTACAAATATTCATATTCATGCATACAAATACTTGCACTCTGCGGGGATCGAACCCGCGCCACTTTGCGCAGCGACCGCGTCCGCTACCGCTACGCCACGGAGGCTGTCTAGACGTAATAATAATACCGCATAACTTCAAGGGAATTACCGTAGGTACTTACTAAATGATAGTAAGGACCTACGGTAATTCCCGGAAACGGGTTTCTGGAAATTTCGATGTCGACACTTTGTTGTCAAAATTGTTGAGACCTGTACCATTCGATAGGCCACCCTAAGTCTAACAATGCGTTTTTATATTGCACTTTTAAAATGTCTAGATCTGAAAATATAGGGCTTAAAAGTAACGCACTGCATGTCACGCAATATTGAACCTTATACCATCGACATAAGGTCCATTCGTAACAATATTTAATACCTTCATTTAATAAAAGGCGATGGAGAAACATATACAACGTGTAACAAAAAGGGTATATACATACCAAGTGGACGGCCTCTTGATAAGATAAGAAACGATACGGGAAGGGTTCTCTAACCTTATGTTTACATGGTAGGAAGTTATGAATTATTCCAATACATATGATACCAGAAACCGCAGTTTCAAACTGAAATCAATACAACACTAGCAAAAAGCCAGCTGATCGGGGTCATTGAACAGTTCATCAATAAAAACAAACCTCTTACTTACTTGCTTACCCTGGTATTTCTTCAAACAGTGGATAAAGGGTTCCCGATGTTTATTTTTCTTAACATTTTTTTTTTCGAAAAAATAATTTTACGTACAAATAAGTTTTTTCTACAAAAGCTAACTTTATGTTTGTGAACAACAAACCAAGTCATAAAATAGGGCGAGTGCGTGCGCTGGAAATCGAAAAACGTCTAGCGGCTTTAGTCACCTACGTAAAACAATAAAAAAACGCAATTTATTTTATAAATGAGTAAACTTATCTAACAAATCGATAGAACCGAGTTGGTAACTCTCTCTCATCTAAAGCGCATTTCCCGGTTGTATCCGCGGCTTTCGCTTTGGAGCCCGGGATCCGCCTCCAGTCCAACCGGGTTCGGCTGAATACCAGTATTTTACATGGAGCGAGTGCCATCTAACCTCCACAATCCAGTTACTGGGTAATACGATATCCCTTGGTAAGACTGGTTGTCTCACAGATCTACGAATGACAGCCGGGACTAACGGCTTAACTAACGTGTTTTCCGAAGCACGGAGGATACACACACAAACACCCAAAGCTGGAACAACTACTTGTAGGTCATACAAATATTTGTTCCGCGCGGGAATCGAACCCGCGACACGCTGTGCAACAGTCAATCGCTTAACCACTACGTCAATCGTGCAGTCAACTACCTGCAATTCACTCAGTAGCTACTCAATCCTACTTCCTACTAATAAAATGCGAAAGTTTGTAAAAATGTTTGGATGAATGGATGGATGTATCCATACATACATTCTTACAAATTTTCGCATTTAAATACTAGCTGCTCCCTGCGGATTCACCCGCGTAAGTTTCGATCCCCTGGGAATATCGAGATAAAAAGTGTCCTTTATGTTAATCCTGGTTATAAACCATATCTTTGCCAAATTGTATCCAAATCAGTTCAGTAGTTTTTGAGAATCGAGTTGGTAACTACAACACACTAAATAATACCCAATCTATTAACTACATTCCTATAAATTTCCTTACGTAACTAATTCTTTTCATGTCGGTTGCCATTTGCCATACATAGGTAGGTACTTAGTTTATGAAAAATTAATTACTTAGATGAACGTGCGAAAGAGACTACGAAAAAGGATTTCATATCTGTTCAAATGAACCCAAAATATCATTTCTAAACAACTCATGTGTGTCCTAGTACAAAAAACACCCCATGAGTTCCGTAGATAAATTAAATTTTAGTTAGTCTTTGCGTATTCACTTCTGCGATATAAAAGATTTTGCCTTTTGCAAAAATAATAGCTTAAAACTCAGCAGTAGATAGATAGAGTACAGTACAGTCTTAATTTACCTTTTCAAAATAAATAAAAAATACGCAAATGTACTAGGAGTGCAACAGATACGAGGATTGTTATCGCTAAATTAAACAGCGGTTCCGCAATCACAGAACCCTAATTGAATGTCCTAGCTCAAACATATGAAATTGAATACGATAAAATATTATCTCTCAGTCGCGTACGCCGACGGCGTGCATTTTGTGAGAGAGATGACAATATTTCCGTTATTTTTATCCGTTATTCCACACATATATTATTGTTGTGTGAGTGACTTTAGAACGCGCCGAAAGCAATCATGTTGAACATGATAAAATATTGTGTCTCGGTCGCACGCGCCATCTGCGTGAATATTTTAAGAGAGATGACAATGTTTTGTTCCATTTGTCTACTATCTTTGGCGAAATATTTTAAAACGCCGAAACAGAAATTAAGTACCTAAATAAATAAAGTTCAATTTTTCATAATTCCTATTAGTTCAGTACAGATCTAAGATTCGAACTTTACGGTCGCATGCGCGTTTCGCGATTTTTGTGTTGTGAACTTGTGACGTGTGTACAATCATGGCCCTTAGCAATACTGAATATTTTGAGATGATCTTGTGTGTCGGACAAGAGGATGGTAATCTGCGTGCTGCTCGCGAACTTTATCGTCAGCGATTTATCGATGGTAGGGCAGAAGGTGAGCGTCGACAGCTCCCTTCGGTGGCGTGTTTCCATAGAATGGTACATCGTCTGCACCAAACTGGTTCTTTTCACGCTCCTGGATTAGGGGGTCGCCCGAACACTACCGATCCAGATTTAGAGGAAGCCGTACTCGAACATTTCGAAAATAACCCACGTACTAGTACTCGGCGAGCTGCATTAGCGCTGGGTGCATCTAACCATATGCAAGTATGGCGAGTGTTGAACAATGACGGTCAGCACCCATACCACTTCCGTCGCACCCAGGAACTGACACCTGCAGATTTTTTGCCTCGCGTGACCTTCTGCGAGTGGTACTGCGGTCAGGTAGCAGCTTCGCCAGATTTTGGCTCAAGAGTACTGTGGACAGATGAAGCGTCATTCACAAGAGCTGGGATAAGCAACATACATAATGACCATGTTTGGTCTCACGCTAACCCGCATGCTTCTACGGAATCGTCGTTTCAACACCAATGGCGACTAAACGTGTGGGCTGGTATTGCGGGAGAAATTGTCGTAGGACCAATTTTTTTGCCGCACCGCCTAAACGGTCAAAATTATTTAAATTTTTTAACCAACGAATTGGACGATGCTCTCACAGAAAGCCTATCAATTTTAAGTTACGCTAATCTCGTGATGGGCAACAATTTAATCTTCCAACACGATGGCGCTCCAGCACACTATGCACGTGATGTTAGGGAGCATCTAAATATGCGTTTTCGTCAGTGGATTGGGCGCGGTAGCAGACATGTACCTTGGCCACCGCGATCTCCAGACCTAACTCCATTAGACTTCTTTTTGTGGGGGTATATTAAAAACACAGTGTATGCAATGCCGTGTGACACAGCAGAGCAAATGAGAGAGCGAATCGAAGCCGCTTTCAGGACAGTGACACCAGACATGCTACGGAATGTCCAGGTGTCGATACACAAACGAGCGACCTTGTGTGTACAGTACCAAGGGCGTCACATCGAACCACATCTCTAAAAAATGTAAGTTAATTAAATTATTATTTTTAATTTTCATATTTATTTTGCTGATTGTTCGGACTATGTTTAGCTATTTTTGAGGCAAAATTTAAGTAGGCAGGTAGGTACAAATTACCGGGCGGGCCATTGTCAGCATCTCATGGACGCGCGCGTCGCAGCCGCGCGTTTCAACAATATGTAGGCAGACAGGTACTAGGCGATCAGAATTACAGAAGAAATGTTTTGTAATATTAGCAAGTGACTTGGAATGTTGTTGACCCTCCGTAGTGTTGTTACACGTTTGTTAATATTTGAATTCAAGAATCATGCGATACCAAGGATACCAAGAATTTGGTATCAATTCTTCGAGTAATTTATTTTGAGCTGAAACTTTGTGTAGAGTTTCTATACCACCTATAATCTTCAGGGGTTCTTGATGTATATACCCTTTTTGTTACACGCTGTATATCTGATATTAGTATGATGAAGTATGAGTTATCTAGACTCATTTGTGAACCATATTATTACCCACTTTAAACATGCGCTGTTAGACCCGCATCACGTTACCACCATTAGTGGATGCTGTAACACACACAGCTGTACAATATTATAATGATTTTTATACTGAAATCATCTAAATTCTCTTACCCGTGTTCGCATTTTATTTGAGATCTACGTAGGTTACAGTTTTCTTATATACTTCTCCATTAATCGCTATCTCGGTAGTTACTTATATTCGATAATCAATTATAACTCATTTATTCAAATAAGCCCCCGAATCAGCACTTTTTAGTGCTTTCGCTGGGAAGAAGTGACGCAACAAACTCTCAACTCTGTTCAGTTACTGTATACTTGATTGTATACAATATGAAGTAATTCAAGATGCTGAAAATGCTATTTTATATTTTTAGTAACTTGTATGTGACAGTGGGCAGTCACTCCGGCAAGATCATTATAGTGGATGCAATAAATGGCACTCTTGAGCGCACGATAAATTTGAACACGCGGATAGAAGCCCCCATCCTGTGTTACCACGACATTAACGTGATGCGCCCTTTCGGTGTGGTCGGCGGGTACGACGGCACCATCGTCTGCTTCTCCCTAGACACCTACGAAGAACACTGGAGGATTAACATTGGGCATATGATTAAAAGCAAAGCTGTGTGCTGTAACGGACTGTTATATGTCGCCGCTTACGATGGAAATGTCAGATGTTTTTATGTTGTGGTAAGTACTTTGTTTGTTTGCTGAATGTTTTGGGCTTTTTTGTTTGGCATGGTTCTTAGCTTGGGGCAAGAAACTAGGTATGGAGACAATAAAGACATGGGGCTTAGTATCACAAACTTATTTAGCGGTTCTTTGGGTCCAAAGAAAAGGTTACCAGAAAACTTAGCATTATCGCAAAGGTCCGGCGGTACTTCACACCAGGACAGCCACATTTGGGCTGCTGCTGCAAAATGCCACCTGGCTATTTGGGATTCCGTGGAGAGGCGTGCGAAGAGGCTGATTGGCGACACAGATTTAACTCTTAAACTGTCTCCAAAGCCTGGAGCTCAGGCGTAGAGTAGCCAGCCTGTCGGTGTTCTATAGGATGCATTTTGATGAGTGTACGAGGGAATTGTATGATTTAATTCCACCATCTGACGACCCGCCGTTCGGCGACCTTCCACCCTTACGTTGTTGACACCATTACGATCCGAATGAAGCGTTTCGCCTCCTCTTTTATACCGCGTACATTGAGGGACTGGAACAATTTGCCAGCGGCGGTGTTTCCGTAGGACTACAATTTAAGTGTCTTTAAGGCTAGAGTGAATAGGTTCTTAATAAACTAGCGCTCTTTACCATCACCAATTGCATCACTGCCTCCCATCAGGCAGGAATGCATTTATTAACATAACATTGACACTAGACACATTTAACAAGTTTTTTTAAGCTTTTGTGGTTAGAACCGCGACGTTTTGTATCTTAAGTAGGCTTAGAATTTACATCTATAACTGAAAGATGGTACTATTTGAGAGCATAATAATACAGTTGCTATACTTAGAGATATTGCTGCATCCTCTTTTGTCCTCGTAGAAATCCTCTTGTTTTCCTCCCTGGGGCGGTTTGGATCGTCCGCCAGTATATTGTCAACTAAAACTATTGCTATGTGTTGCAATAAAAAATAATGGTTGGTTATTAATAAATTTTCTGATTACCCGCATTGTGATGCAGACGGTTGTCTTCCTCCTCCAAGAGGCCAATAGGGCCACCAGCACATTACACAAAAACAGACCGACCTACCGACCTCGCCACCGAGGTCCATCGCGACGCGCTCCACGTAGTAATCCCCTCCCCCATCCCTTGTCCGATGAAGGCCAGCCCGCGCCGCAGCTGAGCCAGTAATATCATAATGTCCCAAGAATGACCTCCGAGTTTGTTTCGGCGTTTCTTCTCAGAGCTAGTACTAGGAAACGTCGTGGTCATCAAACCATTAAGAATACATTCGATCCAGCTGTCCCCTGCTGTCCTCTCTAGCGATGCCCTAAGCCGAGGTTCGTACCCCACAGTGGGTGCCCTTAGTGCGTAGTCGCCCAATTTTAATTTAGTTTTAAGTGCCCCTGGCTGGAGGCTTTAATTTTAATTAAGTCATCCACAGGAAAGTCCGGTTAAGTAGTTACGGCCTCTAATGGCCACCTACGAGATGCCATATCAAAAAAAAAAAAAAAAGGCGGTTGTCTCGCAATAAAATATAAATAACGAATCGTCAGTTACATAATTATTGTAGCCAGATATTCTGACTAATACCTAATATTGTAATATGATCCTAAAATTTAATATAGGTATCTGGTGTGTACCTATAACAAAACCTTTTTAATAAATATGTCAAGTTGCCAATAATTACTGATGTATTTCATTTCAGGTACCTAATTTATTTTATTATTTATTTATTTATTTATTATAGGAAAGCTAAACAGATACAGTAACGAATACCAAAATTGGCCATATTTTGGTATTCGTTACTGTATCTGTCACAATTACAATTTTCCACATGTACCTACTGTATAAATCTTATGACAGAGAATTGATAAATTATAAAATATAGAATTATCTTTTAGCAACACTAGTATAGTTGTATATATTTTAAAATTTAAAACCACGAAATATGAGACTAAATTACTACGTTGCCAATCGTGCGTAGTAAACGCTCTTAGGCCGCTGCCTCGAATCTTGCGGGCAGCGGGGCGGCGGCGGCAGCGGCGCGGGAGCCGGGCGGGCATCGAAGACCCGTTCTCGAAACCAGCGGGCAGATCGCGCGTCACTATAGCCGCGTAGTGTTGTGTTCACAATTGTGTCGACGAGATATTTGTTTTTATTCGCGAAAGTGAGTGAGTGTCTTCAAGGCTAGAGTGAATAGGCTCTTAATAAACTAGTGCGCTTTACCATCAACGATTGCGTCACTGCTTACCATCAGGCAGGATTGCGGTCAAGCGCTAGTTTATAATATATAAAAAAAAAAAGAAAGAAACCTCTGAACAATGGCGGCAACATCTTTCTGATTCTAATTTATTCCTAACGCTCGATCACCGCTCGCTGCCCGCAAGATTCGAGCGCGAGAAGTACACCGCTCGCTGCCCGCCACCGTCCCGCTCCCGCGCCGCTGATTTCGAGAACCGTTCCGTTTGATTTTACGCATAAGATCCTGCCGCTCACTCGCCGCCGCCCCGCTGCCCGCAAGATTCGAGGCAGCAGCCTTATGAATACAGACAGCACTCGCAGTCTGATTTTGTTTCACAATTCAGTAACACGAGTTGTTCCATTGGTAATTTTAAAATCTGTAACAAAGTAGGAACATAGTGTTTAGCCTAAAAATACACGGCTATGCTTTACTTACTTCAGCCTTGTATTGGTTCACTGCCCTCTTGCAGAAACATGATCTACGTACCGCCCTAATGTAACCTTTATTTTTCAGTCAGGCGCCCCAAAACTTACAATAAACATCTGCAATGAAGCCATATCTGCTGACCTTGTTCTTGCTAAGAGAGAGTTTGTTCTGCTGGGCACGTTATCTGGCGTGTGTGCTTGTATCCATACTGTCACTAACATGATAGTGTGGCGCGGCACGCTGGCCAGCCCGGTGTTCGCGAGTCCAGTATTGTATGACGACGATAAATACGTTATATTCGCAGAAGTCGCCGGCGATATACATTGCAGAACTGTGGAGAAGGGTATCAAGGTAATCACGACACCTTAATACAGATTACAGTTTCTCTGTGGTTAATGTAGATGTCGATTATGTCGAGTTTAGAATATATCTTTACACTGGACTTCCAAGAACTTGAAGACAACACGTCGTCGTCTCCCAGTCCTTGAAAGTCGGTCGCCGCCGGCTAGATGGGCGTACGACACTGTTACCATAGCGAGTAGAATCTGGATGAGTCTGGCACGGATTGGCACATGAATATAGATGCTCAGCATTGCGGAAAGTCGGGATGTGGATGATAATAATCACAGTCACATATATCTGAAAAATGTGGTAAAATTCAATCAAACACCAAATAATTGTAATCGCGAGAAAATATCAACTGTCTGTGGGTCGAGTAGGTATGTTTTGCATTAAACAGTTGTTTTAGTTAGGTACACTCGACAGCAGGTCAAGCTACCCCAAACTGCCAAATATTCCCAATCAACTTTAAGCCTTAACGCTTTAGGAATAAAGTAGAAAATCGAATAAAGAAATGTGACAGATTGTAGTAGCTTGATGTGCTGTCGTCTGTACCAAAGCCGAAACTTATCTAAAATACGATGCGTCATATTCAACGTCCGACTTTGATAGTACCTACCTAATTAATTGCGATGCTAAAATGGTCATGCAACTATTGTTTGTTGCCTGTTTAAGCTATGTCACAAATTTAACCATGTTTTTTTGTAATTTCAGATTTGGGAATATTCTGGGGCTAAAGGAAATATATTTTCATCAATCTATGTGAAGCCAATAGATAAGCTAACTTGGCAAATGGTATTTGGTTGTCACGACAAATCGGTGTATAGCCTTAGTATTAAGAATTTTCAGCCGAATCTCCTTTGGAAGACCCCACTTTCTTCTCCTATTTACTCAACTCCATGTGGTTTGAACAACAAGCTGATATTAGCCGCATCAACTAATGGTAAACTATGTGTTCTTGATGCAGAAAATGGAATTATATTAGAAGAACACAGTTTACCAAGTGAAGTATTTTCATCACCAGCTGTTTATGGCAACTACATATTTATAGGTTGTAGAGATGACCATCTGTATTCCGTTAAATATATATTGAACTTGTAAATTGTGATTTCATCTAGTCTAAAAGTAAAATTGGTGATATTGAAATTAATTAAAAGTTTAAGTATAAATTGCATAGTAAGCATAAGGAATTAATATAGCTTGTTGACCTGTGACATATATTGTTTCAAAATAAAACACCTCTTATTATTATAACTTTTATTCATGATCTTACACAACATACAGGTATAGTGAGCATTCAAAAATGTTGACTTGTTAAAAGTATGATATGGTTGCAGAATCAAACAATTACCAAATTGGAATGCATAACATCTGGTACAAATAACCTACCACTTGTGCACAGATCATATAGCTTTGTATACTTTGAAAGCAGCTTTAAATAAAGTATTTTATAATTCCTTTAAATAATATTTTATTTTTGGCGATAAAATGCATAAAAATCAGTTTTGGGAGCATTGTACATACATTAATTAATACTTGATCTACTGCCAATACATCTAAGCTCTTAATAAAAATTGATAACCCAAAATCCCTAGAGTATCATTATTGTTGCTAGAACAGTTCTTAAACAAATATAAAATTAACAAGCAATGTACATAAACATGATATAACATAGTTCACTGTTCCTCTTCTCCAAGCTCTACTTTTACTTTCGAGAAGTCGAACTCTTCACCTGTTCCGTTCTTGTATATTTTAATCACATCTAAACAAGTAGTCTCAAAGTGTGTGGTAGCATCATAAGATTCAGAAACAAAGATCTGACTCTGAGTGCCATCATCAATGGGCTCATAGTAGTCTGACACAGACACAAACTTCTGGCGGATAAGTCCAAGCAGATCCAGACCAGGCTTAATCTCACTTTCTGGGTCATTGGTTTCAACAGTGGTTGACACCATAGCAATGAACCAGCCTTTAGCAGCTACCTGATGTGTGTATGACACCACAGAAATATAGATGTCAGAATGCCTGCCTACTTGCTTCTGAGGAATGATTATTTGAGTGGACAAAGCATCCTTTGTATTTGGTATGGGATGATCCAATAAACAAATGCAACGGATCACCTGACCCTTCTTTCGGACACGATCGGGTACGTAGCTAGGGTCGCAGTACACTTGCTTGCACTTGGCTATTTCATTGCCAGAACGTACACCAACTACCTTGCCACCTTCTCCAAGCACTATCTCATCTATGGGTTTATCCAGCATGTAGGTTCCTCCGTAAATAGCAGAAAGGCGAGCAAAGCCTTGAGGCAACTCCCCTAATCCATACATTGGGTACAAGTATGGAGATTTGCCATATCTTGCAAGTGAGTCAGAGTACAGTTTAATACGATGAATGGTTTGTATAGCTGGTTGTTGGAGGTAGTTATCATTGAGGTAGAGAGCCAGAGCATGCCCAGTGAAGTCTTGAGTGTTCTTGTCAAGACCAAACTTATCATAAAGCGACTGCATGTTAGCTGTACTTGGGTCCAAGTCTTTCCATGTCTTCGAGTCATCTTCCTGGAAGTCTTGAACATAAATAAGGAAGTTTCGGAAGCGTCGCTTTTCAAACATCCCCATCAGATCTGATGCCAACGCCTCCTTCTGGTCGACGGGCACTTTTGAAATCTTTCCACCTTTGTAGACATAACTGCCCTCCACAGACTTGAATTCCAGGTATCGAGTCACACCCGTGTGAATGAGCAGTTTCACGAGAAGCCCATTTGCCATCAACAACTTAGGAATCAAATCTACATTCCAGTCGCGACCTCGACCGTATGTTTCGTCGGGAGCCGGTGCGTTGAACTTTGCGAACAATTCTTCTAACGGGGTAATTGACGCAGATTCACCACCGTAGTACTTATTACGATCAATGTGCAATACCTTCTTTCCGGACACGGAGAGCATTCCACTAAGGATGCATTCCTTCAATCCCGTTCCCAGAACTATCGCGTCGTATTCTTCATCCATGTTGAAATATTTAGAAGAAGTATTCCAATAAGATCTGCAAACCGGGTGGTAAATGTCAAAATGTCGGAAAGAATATGGCCGACATCGATGACGACGACGTGTGAGCTAGTGTTGCGCAGGTTTATATTTACGAAAGTAGTCGATAATTCTATTTTTTAAATGGCAATAGAAATAAATTTTAAAATTATAGAAACTATTTTCTGTGAGCTTTAGTCTGTGTGTTGAGGAAGATGTAACAGATTTGTGAGAAGAATGCTTGTAGTTATGGTTTACCATATAATGTAAAGAAGAGCCAGTACAAATGTACAATATGATTTTCGAGATCACTAGTGCAAAATGTCTACCACTCCAGTAAGTTTCAATGAGGTTCCTTTGCAAAGGGTCGATAAGTTTACATATTTGCGACATGTTTTAACGGTTGACCCAAAGGATCACGCAGACTTAGAGTAGACACAGACAGTATCGGAGGTATTGCTATTATTTTATAACCTATGAATACTTATTAGGCATTTTATTTTATACATCCAGCCCAGCATTCAAATGTATGTACGGACGACAGCTAGTCTAGCTACCCGAAACTGTCAAATATTCAAAATGAATCTTGAGCATTTATACTTTAAAGATAAAATTGAAAATCTAGTAAAGAAATTGATAGCTTGTAGTAGTTTGATGTATTGTCGTTTGTGCAGAGGCAGACTTAATTATAACAAAGGCATCCTTTTTTAATTGTGATCCTTTTCTTAATGGAATAGATGGACCTAACTTAAAGTAGTTTGTGAACAAGGGGATGGAATGGGCTCCATTTTCGTTTTCTTTTACCTGATACATCAGCAAAGACGAGGTTGTCTTTTTAATGTATAAATAAATAGGCACCCTTGTATGTGGTATTCTTTATAATACGTATTTTTTTTAGTATCACGCTCATTTGTGTTAAAGGGTTCTAAGAAAAAAATGGGGTGTGGTTATATGATAAATACAAATATGTATTGCAACGTAAATATGTTTGTTATATTCACGTAATAATGTTACAACATACGGCTGTGTATGTGATATTTTATATCGGATTAGCTCTACAAACCCAAACACAACAACAAAAAACAACAACAAAAACTAAAAATAGGGCTGGGCGTTATCGATAGCTTTTGTCAAAAAAAATAGTATTTATTTTGATGTTGGCAAACCTACATTTGTTCTGTCATATTTGGCAACCAAGCAAGTTGAAGCGAAGGTTTGGCGGGAATGTCAAGATGAGTGTCACGCTCATTTTTCATTGGACTTTTAAAATTATTTATAGTGTCGTTTACTAAATAAAAACGCGTGATTTATGTAGTAAAAAGTGCATTCAGTGAATAATTCAAAAGAACAGTGAAATATTGTAGCATAGTGGCCTCATCATGTCTTTACGCTAAACCGCTCCTTATCGTCCAAACGCGTAAAACGAAAGGAGTTAGTTTAGGTTAAGTTATGCTAGGATAAGTTAGGATAAATTAGGTTAAGTTAGGATAGATATTTATAGAAGAAAAAAATTACTGAAGACTTGGCTGTATGGCGTACTATGCCTTTGCCTTTTCCATGAACGGAAAGAAATGAACCAAAAAAAAAAAAAAAAAAGCAAGTTGAAGCAAACAATGAAGGAAATGTCATGTCAGTCAGTCAGTCATTGAGTTCAGTCAGTTACTTGTCTCGTGTTTTTTTTGCTTGTTTTTAAGTTTCGTACTCTGTCGTGTACAATCGCTCCGTGGTGGTTAAATAATTATTTTAAAAAGTTTTAAGAATATGTATATACGGGCTACTACAAAACTTATCTGTTCGTCCAGTGATTATTGCAAATAATTAAGTTAGTGATGTGTGAATCTGTGAACGGATGAGTTCTTACCATATGTTTGATTTCGAACGGCAAATTCTCCTTAAATCACTATTAACAAATACATGTAAACGGTGTGGTGATACAACCGTTTTAAATGAAAGGTAAAAGAGGGGTGAACACCGTTCAAATGAATAAAAATGTCAACAGAAGGCAGTGGAGAGACACCTTCTACCGTGCCATGTTTACCCGGGGCACCGGAGCAAACCTACCTGTTTCCAAAAGCGAAAGGACACTCGAGGTCTGTAAGTCATGGAGGCACTCCTATGCTTGCGGGGAATCCCACGGCGCCACGGCCTTCCCTCAAATCGGCTATGCGCGGTCACCAGCGCGCTCTATCACACGGGCAAATCGGCGAAGGCGGGCGGCCCAGCACCGGGCCTGGCCACAGCCGCGCCGGCAGCCGCACGGACTTCATCCTACCGCCGGGCCACCGAGACCCGCCCGCGCCCAGCGCACAGCCGCGCCTGGGCTCCGTGCGTATCCACTCGCGGCAGGCCTCGCGCTCCGACTCCATATACACCATCAGACGCACGTCCGTCGTGAGCCCCTGGAGGCGAGCCGCCTTCTGGCTTCTTCGGCGACAGCAGCCTGCTGTTGACACCAGGCATCTCATAGTCACACCCAACCTCCTGGTGCCAGATAAAACACCACTCAAAGATCACCCTAATGGGAAAAGGTGTAACAATCAAATTAGGACTACAAAATATACTTTACTATCATTTTTACCGAAGAACTTATTTGAACAATTCCACAGAATTGCAAATGTGTACTTTATATTTATAGTGTTGTTGAACTGGGTGCCCGCTATCAGTGCGTTTGGTAAAGAGATAGCCATGCTGCCCGTGTTGTTTGTGCTTGGTGTGACTGCCATTAAAGACTTATTTGAAGACCGTAGAAGACACAACTCTGATAAAAGAATAAACAACTCATTTTGCAGAGTATTCAAAAAGTAAGTAATCTTTATTTTGTATACTTCATTTTGCTAGAAAGTGCATTTTTGCCTCTGCTTAGACAATCAGAGATATTTCATCCTAGTCTTGAATACTGTTTGCAATGCAGTTGAAGTATGTGACCCTGTACCTTTTCAGACTACTACCTGATACCTTGTATACCTTCTCATGCAAAACTATGGTACTATTTCTGATAAATTTCAGTTATTTAACCCAATTTAATTGAACCAGGTTTAATGTGGTAACACAGCCATTTTTAACAAGACCCATGAAAGTTTATATTTGTATGAGCAATTACAGTTCCAAAAGGAATATTGTGTCTAAGGTCCGTATTACAGAATGTCACTCAAAACTCAAGCTCTACTTAAGTCTCGTTTGTAGCCTTTTGATTGGTTGAAACTAGGTTTTAAGTATGCTTAAACAGAGATCAATGCTTGAGTTTCCTTCTGGAATACTGACCTAAATAATGAAAACTAGAACTATCAAAAATTCATTAATTCGTGGGATTTGAAGATTTCATATTACTTACTTAATTATTTTTTTTTATCATTTACAAATCCTCCTGACTAATTTAAGTGAAATTACCTCAACTGATTTACAGCAGTACGTCAGGATTTATGTCAAAATAATGAACTTGTTTTAATTATAAATTACTATAAAAACATTCTGTAGTAAGTGAAGCAATAAATTGCATAAAATGTAGATACTTATTATTACTTAAATAAGTTATAAAAATATTATATAATGCCATAACTTGGAATGAGTACTTTATGGCACAATAAAGTATGTGCAGGAGGATTATCTGAATGATTGCAAAATAATGCAATTGTCATAATAGTAAGTCATCTTGCTTTGAATGCTTGCATATTTTTATAATCTATTAATTATCAATTTAAATATAAATTTTAGTACTAAGTAAGTAATTGAGAAAATATCGAAGCCTGAAATTCAAGGAAGCAACACAATTATCATTATCAGCATTACCTGGAACTAGTTTCAAGCCATTCATTCACTTCGAACATGTGTCATTCTAGATTTTTTTTTGTTTTTTTTTTTTTTTATAAACGTTGCCCCACATTATTTATTCCTGCTGTATCCTGGGTGTGTTTACAAACATATAACATACACAAACATCCAGACCCAGAACAACTACTTGTAAGTCATACAAATATTTGTTCCCTTAACCCCTGCGCTAACTGTGCAGTAAATTTAATGTCTTTTTTTTTAAACAATTTTGAGTAAGGTTCTGTATATGACCCTCAAAATCAGCCTAACCAAGGGGTGTTGTGTTACCTAGTATGTTTTGCAGTTCTACCTGCATAAGTTTTAATGTAGTGGGATATCAACATATAAAGTTTACTACCTATATAGTACCTAATCGCTTATAAAATGTCTGTGTGCAAAATTTTATCCAAACCTGTTCAGTAATTTAGTGTGACAGAGTAACAGACATTCATCAATATCCTTAAAGACATCAATTAGAATTAGGATTTCATGGCATTTTGATGGCAATTTTAATAAAGTCAACTTAGAATTTGACTACAAGTCTTGCTCCTTCAGAAGCTGGAACAGTAGGGTAATTGCGTATCAACATTCATTGCGTTATTTACGTTTTTGAGCAGAGAAATTTTCGGTCATATGAAGCAATGGATTGCAATTGCTTCGAAATTATTCGAACTAATAGTAATGGCGCGTTAAGGGTGCAGGTCCTGTAAAGTGCCAGCAACACGACTCTGGATATGATATTAAAATACAATGTTTGTTCCAATGCTTGTCATCATCCATAGTCATGACAGTCATCTGAAAATCTCAAACTCCAGGTTTTCTTGCTTTGGCCCACCTGGGTCCGGAGTCTAGAATAAAGAATTCCAGATAAGCCAACTGATATCTGTAACCATCACACTGTGAAAGTTATTTGAAGTGAGCGTAGACTGAGCCATCACTCCAAATAATGTTAATGGATTGACACTATTGAGCTTGAATTTAATTTACCCAAATTTTCATGATAATATTATTACAGAATAGGGATGTGTCCAAGGTATGAAAATCAAAAAAATATTTAGTCGATCTTATAGATAATAAAAAAAATTAAGACCCATATTTTTTATTTTGTCGGAATTACCAAAAACTGCTGAGATATAGCGTATTAAAGTTACGGAGTGGGGGCTAATTACAAAATATACCACGGCGTGACGTCATGCGACATTTCAAATCAATATAATATCTTCTTAAGTCATCATCATCATCTCAGCGTTAATCCCAGTCGCATCCGTAGCTTTTCAGCTTTGGAGTCTGGGGTCCGCTTTACCAGTCTAACTGCTGATTTTGGCTAAACTTCGATATTTTCCGTGAAGCGACTGCCGTCTGACCTCCACAACCCGCAGGCGATATCTAAGCATTGCAGTTAAACCCTAGAGATAATGGCGCCGATTCTCTTGTTTACACACTAAACTAATTTTAAGTTAAGTGCATCTTTTTCTTTCCTTTTGTTTAAGAAAAGGATAGAACATAACATTTTAGTTTAATCCTGTCAAATTAAGATACTCCATAGACAGTTTAGACGCGATTATAAACATGGCGACTAAAATTACGCCAGTTTACGTCAGGAGCGCACTAATTTGACAGGTCTAAACTGACATTTTATCTTCTGTCCTTTTCTTAATGAAATAGAAAGAAAAAGACGCACTGAACTTAAATTTAATTTAGTTTGTGAACATGGGAATCGGCACCAATATCTTCCTAAGTATTTGAATGAAATAAAAAATACATGTTCAATATTTTTTATAAAATCTATCTGATGGACATTAAATTATTTTTTAGGACACAACCCAATTGGTGGACAGTAAGTAAACCAGTGCTCATAGGTTTATGTAAAAGTGTATAGTGTTGACTAAAACAACAACTTTCGCTGGTCGATTTTTATGACTTGCGTGGGAAGGTAGGCTAAGCAGTAGTGTGAAGTATACGGTATACTTACATATCTTCAAACCACTGGTGAATGAATTTCTTATTATAATAGTTAGTAAACGTAATTCATCGGTGAAACGCGAAAAATCAACGCTTCAGAAAACTATAATGACTGACTTTAGTTGTCAAACTACTAGGTAGGCGCCCTTTATGTAAATAATCTTTCATTTGTGAAATCATAATATTTTTTTAATTGGAAAGAATACAATCATCATCATCATCACAGCGTTAATGCCAGTCGCATCCAAGGCTTTTTCTGCTTTGAAGTCTGGGGTCCGCTTTACCAGTCTAACTGCTGATTTTGGCTAAACTTCGATATTTTCCGTGAAGCGACTGCCGTCTGACATCCCGAAGGCGATATCGAAGCATAGTAACTAGACCAATTGTTGGACTTTTGAGGGCTTTAACAACCCGTAACGACTGCCATTAGATGTTCGTATGGCAATCGGGACCAACGGCTTACAAATATTTACACAGCGCGGGGATCGAACACGCGCCTCCTTGCGCAGCGGCCGGGTTCGCCACCGCTAGGCCACTGAGGCTGTCAAATACCTACCTAACGACAATGATCCCGAAAAACAAGCAGGAAAACTACTAATATCGCACTATACAAGGTATTATAATCAATGCCGTCTTATCTTTACCTTGTTAATACCCGGTATTTATTAGATGCCTAATGAAAAAATGTCCGATAAACTCGTCATAGTCGACATGTTCTTACTGATATTATTCTGTGCTGATATGACTAACTGGAGTATTTACCTACCGTTTTACTGAGAAAACGCCATTTTAAACGATTATATCCAGCGTGATACCTGGCGGTTATTAGGCACAGATCTTTCAGTGTTTATAAGTATTTCGCGACCACCCTCCGTCCGCTGTTTCTAACTTGGAACTTCAGTCCGTCACTTTGGGTAAATTTTGGTTAAACAGAATTCCCACAATCAATCCCTGAACGTTTCAAGTGTTTGATTCCGTTTGGAAACTCCTGTAATTTTAAAGAAACAGATAGCCCCTTAGTGAAGCCTGGCGACCCCTTAGGAGATCACGATTCACACACAAGCCAAGGAAAAAATGAACTAGACATCACTAAAGGGCCATGTTCTGTGCCTGAGGCACCATTGCCATACAAACCTACCACCTTATTACTTGTCTCCAATGTATCTTTGGGCTCCTATTAAACAAAGCCAAAATCAGCAGGAATGTGATTGTTTATTTAGGTGACAAATTGCTACTGAAAACCAACACTTATTAAAAACTATTAAGTAAGTTGTTAACGTAAAGGACTGTCAATCTTTCTACCATTGGTTATTTGAACTTATCAAGATAAGCACTTAACCGTTTATAATTCCATTTAGGTAGGATTAAGTGTGGCTATGTAGTGTTGACATATTGTTTGATATTTATATAATTGGATGGCTAATGCGCGGATGATAACGGCAGAACGAGCCGACGGATACTTATACATAGGTACATAATCAGCCTATAGGTAATGTTCTCAAATTTGGGTCACAGTACTCCATTTGGTGAGAGGGAGGGCCTCTACCAACCCGCACTAGGCTAGCGTGGTAGATTACGGCCCACTCCTTTTTACCAAATGTAGGCCTTGGCCGACGGATGTGATATAGTGTTGATATAGTGTGATGTGACGTAGTGATATTTCTCAGAAGCAAATCAAAACCAAAAATCATTTATTCAAATTAGGCTGAGAATCAGCACTTTTTGAACGTCAATACTACAGAAGACAGTCCCCCCAAAACGCCCGCCGTTTGCGACTTTCTTAATACTTATATCTACCTATGTAGACATTGCTGTTTCAAGCACCGATAATTTAGCTATTTAATTTTTGGTATCCTCTTCTGACATTTTGGCCTCATTCTTGGACAAAGGCCTCTCTTCGTTTCCTTTATTTTTAAAGTTTATCTTAGAAATTTCCTCTTTTTTTTACTCACATGTTTATTGCTAGCCCGCACCGACCGACAACTGAGCTAAAGCTATTATAATTCTTGCTTAAGGAAAACATCCAATCCATCTTGCCTTCGGCTTCGTCGTCTACCGGGACCGCAACTTACTGTGTCAGGGTTTCAACAGTGTTTCGGACCAACAGCTCGCTTGAATATTATTTATTTTTGGAAAAATATTGACCCTACAAAATGTTCTTATGGCTGTGGCTACATGTAAGGTGAATACGAACGTTTGTGTCATTATTGAGCGAAAGCCCTTAGCGGCATGTCCATAGCACAGCTCATAAGTAATTCATTTGACACGTACAGTGAATTTCTTATGATGTTTGCCACACCAAGCTGTAGGGCGGTTCAACCACTCAAGGAATAAATTACCCATTAATAATAAAAGCGTGTGATGGAAACTGGGTATGTTTGTCCGTAAATAAGAGAATTTATGGCTTTTATCTTCTAAAGGTGCCATTTGGTTCACTTGGTTCACTGTTAAAATAATTTTTAATACAGAAGATTTACTTTTGCTTAAAAAATCACTTTGAACGGAGCTTGTTAAATATTTAAGCGGAAAATTCTACGTAATAATAATTACTCCGCTAATTAGGCGCATTAATTGATTTTACCTCTCCCACATCGCAAGTTAAAACTCAAATGACCAACAAAACATTTTATTCCTGAGTACGTGAGCCCCTGAGTTATTATGGCGGAAGCAGTACTTATTACATTTGATTCTCCGAAAGACGTCTGCGTAATAATAATATGAAGAACTCTCTATCGTCATTCCTAATTTCCGTTTGGCAATAAACATCTATGGATGTTCAACACCCATTACTAGAAAGTAGGTTCTCTAATGGTATTACCACCTTTGGTGCTCAATGCTTCGGTGCTAAAACGGGAATACTTACATACAATAAACTTCGTACAACAAACAATGACTTTTGAAAATTAAAATCTTATTTACCTCTCCATGTACACACATACATATATGGACTTGACGCTAAAATGTCAAATGTGATATTGTAGTGATGGAGGTGAGCTCGCCAGTTTCCGTGTCACGGATAAAACAAGCACCATGTAAGGCCAGACGGAACTATAGGCATTATTAAGCCCATACCGCCTGATCGATGACACGTCTAAATATTTCATCAGTTCCACAAACATTGTTAAACTTAAACTTCAAGCAACTTTCAGGCGAGCACCTCGTTTACTGTAATTTCAATTGATTTTGTTGAGATTGACGCTGGACTGACGGCATCAAGGTCACCACTCGCAATCATTGTAGTTTATTATTTATGGTCTACCACTTTTGTTGGTAAACGTTTCCTGAGTTCTTGACAAACGATCTAGGTATAAAAGTGAATGCTGAAGAAAATAAGCACAAAAACCTAACGTCCATTAGAACGCTGATTACAATGTCAGATAGCTCATAGTCCTTTCACACCTACTCCGTGTTGATAGCGATTGTCGGCAGTTAATTGTTATTGACACGCAGATAATGCTTGTGTACATACCAACACAAATATTCGTCATCACGCATCGACACACGAAGAAAATTTACCAATACAATACATTACAATGAGGCAAAGGCAAGTCGTCTCAAGTAGAAAACCTTCACGCTGATTTATTCTCTTTTCTCGTTACGTTACGTACAAATTGATTAGGTCGCATGGTCCATGGTAAACTTGAGCGTCAAATAATTGAAGGCGGGTCTAATTGATAGATCATTAGAGGGGCTTTGGTTGTCGCAAAATAATAACAAGCGCACGGGTTTGAAGATTTAGGTGACCATCCGTTACCTACAAATTGAGACCGTCTCTGTACCTCGGACAAAACGTAAAAAAGACATCCAGTAAGCCAATTATTGTAACTTAAAACGTTCCAAATATAGCCACAGTCTCATCTTGGCGACATACAAATATAAAAAATTTGTGCAAAATGTAGGAAGATTCAGGGATTTATTGACAGATTGAGACTGAGACCAGACTGATAGCTCTTAAAATTACGAAGATTGTTCCTCTGGAGCCATATTCTTAGTCACCCAGTCAAATGCGAGTTGGACTCGCGCAGGAAGGTTTGCATATAACAAATATATATATGTAGTATCCACTCGGTAAGACTGGAATTTGATTGAAATTGTGGTATAATAGTAGATTCGCGCTATTGTTTTAAATGTTGACGTAAGTAAACATAATTAACGTATCACTTCAATGCCTCTTTTTCCTCTTCTAACCGCAGCCCAATTAGATGTATCGTAGAGATATTTCGCACTACATTATTTTGTAGTCGTTATTCATAGTCTAGTTACTCCAGTGTGAATGTGAGCTGCATGTTGTAACTTATCAACATCCATACATTACATCACTCATGGAAAGGTTTTTTTGCAAAATGCCTACTTAGTACTTCTATGCCAAGTATTGCAACATTTTTCTATAAGAGAAACCTCCAAATTCCTCCAATAAAAAATTAATGGGTAAAATCGCGAACTCAAATATTATGTGATTATATAACATTTGACTAAATGCCCTGTTTTCATTCACAATCGTTATCATCAATCACATCCTTGATTTCTGGCATTTATCGCGGCATTTAGAGGAGTTCGTAGCTGACTAAAACCAGCTGGACTATTCGGTCGAAGGTCCCTACACTATAATATAACGTAGCTGCTCTGCGCCTCAGTAAGCACATTAATCCGGAGGTCCAGGCCGTTATTTGTAGACTTTTGACAGTCCTTTTGGGTAGTCAGAAGCGCGAATGTCTTACCAAGGGGTATCATCAAGTAATTGAATTGTGGAAGTATTTAGCTGCATCTGGTTAGCCTGGAAGCCGACAACAATATTTAGAAAAGTCTAGGCAGACTAATTGACCTGATTGGGGTCCATTTGTATGAGTGAGTCGTATTATTTTCTGGACTTTGCACCAACGTTAGACATATTTGCGGCATTTTCTAAGACTTTGCGAACAATGATTAGTTTGTCTTAAGGTTTATAGACCTCAGCTCAATAATTTCAACTCGTAAACTACATTATAAATGGTTCAGTAGATCTTTCAATTAGTCCCTTCAAATGAATAGATTATGATCGATAAAGGAATGATTTATGTCCACGGCAACATTAGCTTCGAACTATGACTGTTTTATGATGCAGTGGTATAAGTGGAAACCTCCATGAATGTCCATTAGTAGGGTAGGGATAGTGATTACGTTCCGAATGAATGTGGAATGAGGGTGTAGGATATGTACAGTGGAAAAATAAGATAAGAATACAGGTAGCTTACTAGGACTAGATAATAGTCGGATCGGTCGATAAGGATAAGTTGTCGTTGTTAGTCAAGCTAGAAAATATTTTATTGAATGCACAAGTTTAGTCAACCCACAGTCCCACAAAATACTCGCCCTTCACCTTTTGCTTTCGCTGGGGAAAACAAGTGGCAGAACAAATTCCTAAATTCCCATCAGCGCAGCTGTTTATTTCGTTAGTAAAACTTGCTTTTATACTATTGTAGGCATGCAAAGTAGTTAAGTTAACATTTACGAGACACAGCACATTACATTAAACTATGTTCCATATGGTTAACAAACCATGCCACTAATATACCAATAAATATAATGGCAGTACATTAATACACAGAATATAATGTATTCCTCCAGCAAAAACAAATATTTAAACCTATTAAATGTTTATGGATGGTGACCAATTTAACATACTAGGACCCGTCCGTGACAACGTCACGAAGGGCCCAAACGTCCCGCAACGAATTGGAAACCGTTACGGGAACTCAGAAGCCCAAAAGTTATCAACTGTAATGTAACGGGTAACAGCTTATCGACTACATACATGTTGAGAAATCTAGTGATGGATATATATCGTTCTTCTAAGTGTGTCGTGTTGACTGATGTACCTACACAAATATTTCATAAGTGCAAGAGCTTCAGCAGAGTCCTTGACGTTTGTTTCGACGTTTTATTTGTCAGTGGAAAATCTATTTCATTTCGCTTTCAAAAAAACAAACTCTTACTAAAACTATACTTCTATCTAGCCTACTTATGAAATCAATATAATTTAGTATTTACAGCATAAACAGCCTAGAATGTTCTCATTACTAGGCTAGTCCACCTCACTGTGAGATGAAGTGGGTCATTATTCACCACGCTGGCCAACTTATGGCAGGTTTCTCTACCATCTGTACTATACCTAGTATGATACAAAATAAAATTGGTTTACAACGATCGACGATTATTATTTCGTCGGACTGAATACCTAAGCGTTTTGTGGACTGTACTGGAGCCTCGGACACGCAGCATGTCTCAAACTAGGTCATTGGTCAAGGTCTGTTGGGACGTCGCACACAATGTCTTTCCCGTAGTCCTCGTAACAAAATGTATATGTGCGTGTTTGACAGGCATTATTACAGATTACAGTAAGTTGGTGTTGTGGTGGAAAAGGTTGAATATGTTTTCATGGACGATGTACTTCCGAAACTAATGGTTTAATTGAGTTGTTACAGTTTCAATGCATTTTTTTATGGTTAGAATAATCAGACGTGCTAAGAATCAGTGTCCCTTTGTTTTGTTTTCTAGTGTGTATTGACTGCTCTATAAAGGGTTTTGTGTCTAAATAATAACAGTCGCACAGGTCAACCAATCAGGTTAAGCTGCGCTTTCCGAGGTTGGTTGGTGGATGGGTGACCATTATTACATGATATCAAGACCCTCCGTTCATCGGAAAGCACTTAATCCGTTTCTCTTGATGGTAATTTGTCGAACTTAGATAGGCGCTACGGTTCGTCAAAAACCTGAAAATCGGACGATCCAGTCTTACTAAGGGTATTACCCAGTCGGATTGTGTGAAGGTCAGATAGGCATTCGATTCATATAAAACACTGGTATTCATCTGTACCTAAGGAGACAGTAAGCTTTATCATCATCATTTCAGCCGAAAGACGTCCACTGCTCGACATAGGCCTCCTCCATGGTTCTCCACGACGACCGGTCCTGCGCCTCCCGCACCCAGCGGTTTCCCGCGACCTTCACAAGGTCGTCGGTCCACCTTGTCGGGAGCCTACCCACGCTGCGTCTTCCGGTGCGTGGTCGTCACTCGAGAACCCGTCGGCCCCATCGGGCATCGGTCCTATGGGCAATGTGCCCGGCCCACTGCCACTTTAGTGTTGCAATTCTTCGGGCATGTCGGTTACTCTCGTTCTTCTGCGGATCTCCTCATTCCTGACAGTAAGCTTACTCCAACGTAATGTGGAATAAGAATAGGCAAATGATTGACTGCTTCTATTAAGAACGAGGTTAGTTTTTCTTATTTGACAGCAATGGTCCTATTTCTAGTATAACAATAATTATCATCTGGGGGTTAGATATTTTAATTAAATCATATCATATTAAATTAAACCAAACCAAACCAAATCAATTTATACCTTTAGCCCAAGCCAGGAGAAAACGGTTTGGCTCATACATAAAATGACGTACGATGTTATATCTTCTGATAACGGTGTCAGCTCGGCGATGTATGCAGATTAACTCAATGGGTTGATTCACTTCGTACGGTCATAGAATAAAGAGGGGAAGTAGGTTATCTGCGACCCAATCCGCGATTTAATTGCCTACTGTCTTAGGGTTGACGACTGTCCGCGCTTCGTCGGTTACGGTTGTCGCCCAAACCGCTAACAAATATTTATAGACTAAGGTCCGTATTACAGAACGTTACTCAAAACTCAAGCTCTACTTAAGTCTCGTTTCAAGCCATTTGATTGGTTGAAACTAGTTTTAAGTAATGCTTAAGCAGAGATCAATGCTTGAGTTTCCTTCTGTAATACGCACCTAAGAGCTTATGTTTAAATTATTTGCTTAGTATTTAGTTTACATATACTAGTCAGTTTTTTTTTTGTAATTTTTATTTTTAGTTTTGTACACATAAAGAACCATATTTATTTTTATTTTTAATTAATACAAATATAAATAATACAAACATAACATCTATTGAATCACACATTTAATACAAAATTACAAATTAGCTACAGAAAAATACCTACTTTCTTCGGTTTCGACTATTACGAAACGCGTTGTTATTAAACTTAAATGTGTAATATATCCGTATCCTTGTAAATAACTTTTAGAAATATAATTTGAAAAATATAAGTCTTTTATTTGTTCATAAATAGACATACCAACTTTGCAGTTTATGTGATCATTTTTTAAAAGCTAATGTGCCGAAAAGTTAAAGCCGTGACGCGCGAACCTCGTTCCGTGCTAGCCGCGACTAGCGCAGTCATAGGCACTCTAATATTGTGTTTAGGTGTGCGTGCGGCGACGCATAGATACTATGGCGCACACATACAAGCCGCGCGCGGTCCGTTTGTATGAAGATAACGTACTTCCCTCTCTTTATTCTATGGTACGGTGAACGTATTTTATCAATTGTGATAGTACGGTATACACAAAAATCAAGGTGAGATAATGCTATATGGTTCTCTCGACGCGGTTTAAATAAATCCCCGATTGACGTATCTGTTTGAATTGTTCGCGTGTTTTGTGCGCTCTTACCGTATGTTTATCGCGATTCATCGATACTTTAAACCTGTTGTTTGCTCAGATGCATCTCATTTTATAACTTAATTATTTATTTTATGTTCCTGAATACATGATATCGCCATTTAATTTGAATTTGAATGCCTATAAGAGTAGGAGAAGACCAAAGGAACGTAAGATGGACTGTGTGAATCATTATACTATACATTATCGATGATCTAAATTGTTCGAAAAAGAAGTATTGGCTTTTTGGTTTCGTTTGGTCGTTGGTTTGAAGTATGAAGTAAAGATGCTCTATTGGAAAGAATGAATAAGAACTTGATATAGGGACAAGGGGCCTTCCAACGCTTTACGTCTTCTGGTACTCAGTCGTCACTCTAAATCCTTTCACCCAATCGGTCACCTGACCTGCGAGCAATGTGCCCTTCTTAATTAAGAAGAACGGGTGACCCTGTGAATGCCAATGGATGCTTGGAACACAGGACCTGTCGAATAAAGAACCGTATTTTGGCTGAAATTAACGTATTCAGAAGGGCAAGAGAATGGTGAAGTTCCTGATGATCACCCGCAAACCTTGAATGGTCTTCAGAAGCATGTTCATGGCCATATTCAAAGTTCAAAGGCTGTCACGTAGACCGTACACGCCCATAAAAAAGAAATCGTGTTTAGAAAGTAATATTTGCCCCCGCTAATTAACGAAATTGGCAATGTGTCTAATCGCAACGTAGTCGTTTGTAGTTATTTCTGAACATAACAACAAAATAGCCCGTTATTTTATGCCCTTTACTGTGTAATTAAATCAGCATCAAAGTTTAATGTGATATATATAATACTATATAATATGTATATAAATATTATATGTATTCCACAACGCCATGTTCTGTGCAAAAAACACGTACCCTATAAAAAGCCATATGCGTGTTAGTAGCACGTGCGTGAGTGGTTTGAGTTCTGTTCCCAATAGAACCCTTTAGAGTTTTCTTTCTGGCACAATAGTCTTAGAAAAATATAAGCGGAGCCTTAGCAATGTACTAAGGCTCTGCTGTGTATCCGTCTGTCACAAGGTTGTTTTCCTTTGAAACACAATAGATACAGAACAAAACAGAAATTTTCAGAGTGTGAACTACTATGGCCGCTATAGCAAAAAATAATAGAAAAATCCTTAGTTTTTTTTATTAATATTTAAAAAAATATGTTACGTTGTGCAGTGAAACAGTGCTCATGCTCTTTGACCTGTTTTTGTAGTTTTTTTTTTTTTTCAATTTTGACAGTTCAACAGCATTCATTGCGTTACTTCCGTTGTTGAGCAGACGCATTTTTAACCGACTTCAAAAAGGAGGAGGTTACTCAATTCGACCGTATATATGCTTTTTTATTATATTTGTTTGCGCATAACTTCGTCGTTTATGAACCGATTTTGATAATTCTTTTTCTGTTGGAAAGAAGAAGTTCCCAAGGTGGTCCCATGATAAGGATATCAGGGTTTGATGGTGGAAGACCAGAGAAAACAAGGGGAACTTTCAAAAATTGCAGGGGCGACTAGTGCACTTTTTAGCATTTTCATTAAGTATTTTAAAGGAATACAATTTAGTAAAGGTCTGGAGTAGATCTGATGATGGAGCCGAGAGACAGTCGAAGGAACTCCTCAACAATTCACAGCAGCTATCTTGTGTTTGGGCTCGATTAATTTGTATTGATAAGAACTTTACACCTAGATGGGTTGTGACTGTCATAAGAGCGCTGATGTTGAAGACAAAGGCCAGTTCCGGGAACTCCTCAACGGTTTACAGTAGCTACTTTGTGGTTGGACTTCATTCATTTATATAATGATGAGACCTTTGCACCCATTGGGTTAAAATAATAGTCTGCAGTAAATTTGATGATGAAGACTATAGGCAGTTGAGGGAATATTTACGGGTAAACATTAAAGTAAACAAAATTACGTCGTTTCCCAACTATATTTGCGTCAGCTTCCAGTCTGACCGGATGCAACTGAATACTTTTAACAACTAAAAAGTGTAAAATAAAAACTTTTTTACAAAAAAACAACCGACTTCCAAAAACCACTACAAAGTGAAAAATAACTAATTTCGGAAGTCGGTGTCAAAAAACGAATATACAAAACCAAAGACACCGACTTCCGAAATTAGTTATTTTTCACTTTGTAGTGGTTTTTGGAAGTCGGTTGTTTTTTTGTAAAAAAGTTTTTTTTTAATACATGGAGTAATGTAATTACTATTACATTACTCCATATATTCCTATTTAATAAAGATATTACTATATCTTTCAAAATTAAACCCATTGTTGCGCAATTTAGATACTTGTCGTCTCATACACTCTTATAGCGATGCGGTCTATATGACGTACTTCAAGTTAAGCATGAGAAGACCAGTTCGCAGTACCTACCAGTACCAGTATCAAGAATTGTTACATGTATTCTTGAGCTATTCAAACAAGCTAAAGTTTAATTTAGTAATTGTATTATTTCTTGGAACTTAGGGGGAATATCCAGCCGAGGTTATTTAAGTAACTTTAACCTCAGTTGGATATTTCCTGACTTCCAAGAAATGATATAATTACTAAGTCAAACTTCACCTTGTTTTAATCGATCTAGAACACGTGACAATTTTCGATACGGTAATGATTATTGAATGTGATTCCGTCCACAGATGAGGTCTTCATAAATATTAATTTACTTTGCATATTTCTAGCCATTAAACTTACAGACATGCATGTAATATCTATGCATAAAAGGCTTGTGTACCATGAACTGTGATAGCTTGACAATTGAAATTTCACAAAAGACGAACGGCTTAACGTTGATTCCAAAGTACGCAAGGTCTTGGAATGCAAATATGATCACCCATCCACTAACTAACCGCTGTAAACGTCTCTTAACCTCGATCGACTCGTCCGGCTGTTATTACTTAGACACAACACTCTTTGAGAATTGTATTGTAATCTCGCGGTGGTAGGCCATTACAACGGCTGCCGGCAGAAGTTATCACCCACCACAAAGTCTCGCCGCAAAGCGATTCGTCGTGTTCCGGCATGATGTCTGGTCAAGTCGTACGGAGGAAAGGTCTGAGCAGTTGTGTTACGATGTGTGCCAGGTACGATGCGCCAAATGTTGTTGTGTCGGAAGTTTGGTCATGGAGGGTCTCCAGATCAATCTCTGGCACAGTATCGTCGGTCGTGTTTTTGGGTTAAACATTGCATCACCTCGCTCAAATGCCGTCTTCCTACCTATTCACTCAGTTTTTTTTTTAGTGAATAGGCTATTAATAAACTAGCACGTTTTACCATCAACGATTGCATCACTGCTTACCACCAGGCGGGATTGCGGTCATGCACTAGTTTATAATTTAAAAAAAAAACAACGTTACCTATTTGACTCGCAATTAACTGTATGTTAATGTTTACAGTCTTTCTATGTAATCAGCAATCGCGATTTATATGCCAAGAAAGTAAACAAGTAAAAGTTTATGTAAAAATAACTTTTAGCTTGTACATAATAAAATTCAGTTTACGTTACAACTTCAAACATTTTTATATCTTTTTCAAGAGTCCTAGTCACGCTAACACCATCTTAAGTATCATTGAAATAAAGTTAATATTTGTTTAACTTGTAATAACATCAATTTGAAACATTTGAAGTAGACTTTACCTTATGTAGACGACTTTCTGGAAGTATCGGTCAATGTACTTGGTACTAGTTACTGAACATATAGGAGTTCAACAGCTTACAAGGAAAAATCCACAGGAATGTAATATTGTGAACAACACACGTATTATTTGAGCTGGGATTTCCGCAAACGAATCATGTTTATATTTTGAATTCAGTTAAACAAGAATAAAAAAAGTATGGTGTTTCCATTTTCGAATGTTGTATGAAATTGACCTTTTGGTATTGGTTTTACTTGCCAAATCACAAATTCAGTTGCACGATTCTAAAAACGTATGGAATAGGGTTTTAAGGTGACTTCGCTCAATATGGTACAGTACAGAGGTAATAAAATTGTTAACCACCTGAAAGCTCATGTTTGCCTTGTCAGTTATAATTTTCCCGTTTACGTACATAACTAAAGTTTTGAATGAACATACAGTTGGCACAAGACTACGTGGAAGATGTACCTACTTGTCTAAAATGTAGTATCATCGCACTTAGTCCTGCAATCTTCTTCATAAATTAACATGCTCTTGAGAATACTGCAAAGTGAAGGCAGTCTGGTCCTGAACACCCTCCACCCTATTTCAAGTACAACAAATATCAACTTTATTTCAGTTGTAATTAAGTTGATTTCAGGGTGACTTATGGGTCATTCTAAGTTAAGACGTACTTTCGATGGCAACAACAAAAAAATAGCTTTTTTTTAAATAAACTTCATGAATAATCTATTTATCACTTAAAACTAAATGTTTCCTACGTGGTCACTAAAATTTGTTGCAGAATTGTACGTAATTAAGTCACAATAAGCTCTAATATAAGAAAAATATCTCTCCCCTGGTCTGTCCCCCAACCTATTTTATTTCTAAATCAGTAATTATGAATGTATTAAAATTCAATAATTACTTTAACATTGTTAATTTTATAAAGACAGTCAACTTAGTAATAGTATCTTACAAGTAAAAGAGTTTATATTAAAATTCTTCAAAAAAATATTAACACCGAAATTTGTCCACCATGTTTCGTGTCTCGTCCCCTGGTCTTTTGTTTTCGATCAAAAATCAGTTTTGCTTTCCTAGCCTGTAGAAGTTATGACCTTGAATGCATAGTGTGTAACGGGAAGTTAGCAGCAAGTGGCGCATAAGCAATTTTGCCACCAAATTTTCGGCCATCGCCACTCGCTGGGCGCAGAAATGTTTAGTGAATGCAGTCTTTCCTCTGGTAAGTTTTACTTTGCAATTATTTGTTAAATTACTAACATATACTTAAATATTTACTACGAATGGTGTATACATTGTTACGTTTGTTTGTGACTTACGTGCGAAAAATACTTTTACGGCTATTTTAGATTTCTATCGAAAACATATCTCCCCTGGCGTATTGCCCCTGGCTCTTTCCATGGCAGGGGATATATTTAATGTCCCGGGGAGATACATTTTTACGCTTTTCCATTAATTCTCCTAGTTTTCTCAAAACCTTTACTTGGCGTTAGGTTTATCTTAGCATATTATACATATATTATATAATACTAGCTTTCCGCCCGCGGCTTCGCCCGCGTGGAGTTCGGTTATATCGCGCTTTTTAGATTTCCCTCGGGAACATCAAATTTTTCCGGGATAAAAGGTAGCCTATGTTCTTTCTCAGGGTCTAAAGATTGTCTGTACCAAATTTTATCAAAATCGGTTAAGAGGTTTAAGCGGGAAAGCGTAACAGACAGACAGAGTTACTTTCGCATTTATAATATTAGTATGGATTACGGTTTTACTACATAAAAGTGGCACCACGAAAAAAAAAATGACGCGTGAGGAACGACTTGAAAAGAAGAGGATAACAACGATTAGGATATCAAAGGATTAAAAATGACCCGGATAAGTACGCCCAACAAAAAGTTAAGGAAAGGGAAAATATGAAAAGAAGATAAAGGCACTAATAAGACTGTAAAGCAAATAGAAAAATATGGAGAAAAAAACAGGTCACGGTAAGGGAGCTCCTGATGGAGCGGGTGCAACTTGCAAGGGAACTGTTGATCCACTAGTTGCAAGTGGCACCGATATTTCATCAATAGATGACTCAGCCAAAGCCCATCAGAAAACCCTCTCCAAATATTAAAGTTTTCACCGTACATGATGCAGACATAACGAAAAAAACGCAGCAAAATTGGGAACTACTGAAGGTATACAGACTTTTTCAGGCGCACTTAAGGTTCACCAAGTTACCGGTTATGTATTCATACCCAATTGCCTAATATTGAAAAGTTAGAGCTGCTTCTGTGACTCGAAGTTTATGTCGTCATAAACTTCGAGTCACATATACGGAGCTAGTGATTCAGATGATGAGCCACTAATTAAATTCGTATGTTACGACATAAAGAAGCCTCAAAAAATACAACTTTCGACAAGCAATATAACCTTTTTTTTTAATAATTATAAACTAGCGCTTGAATGCAATCCCGCCTGATGGTAAGCAGTGATGCAATCGTTGATGGTAAAGTGCGCTACTTTATTAAGCCCATTCACTTAAAAAATCTTAGTGAATTGGAAGGAAGACGGCAGTTGAGCGAGGTGATGCAATGTTACACCCAATAACACGACCAACGATGCTGTGCCAGAGGGAGATTGATGTGGAAACCCTCCACGACCAAACTACCGGCACAACAACATTTGACGCATCGTACCCGGCACACCGCAACACATCTGCTCAGACCCGTCCTCCGTACGGCTTCACCAGACATCATGCCGGAACACGACGAATCGCTTGGCGGCAAGACTTTGTCTGGTGGGTGGTAACTTCTGCCGGCAGCCGATGCTGGCCGGCTGCCGACTAGACTGCACAAAGAAGATCCAAAGCCCTTGACATCTGGAAAAAAATAATTCTACAACGGAGACTTTGTACTCATTTAACTTCAAGATAGAAAAATAGAATATCGTTATGTTGCAATTTGCACAGGTGTGGAAGAAAATGATGAGGCTCAAGTTGTATGTCTTACTAGACAAAGGCCTCCCCAAGGCTTTCCACGATGACCGGTCTTGTGCTGCCCGCATCCATCCGCATCCGCATTGTTGTATGTATTTTGTAAAATTTATATTGTGATGAAATTGGAAAGAACTTCAAAATTAGTGATGACGATATTTTTTTTATCACCTGGGATCAGGTCAAAGAACTACCTGCCCGTAACTTAATAATGAGGGGATAGCGTATTTTTATGCTTTTAATGAATCCGTTTGTAGCGGTACCTACAAACGCCAAAAATAACGTCACACGAATTCTACGACTGCTAAGAAATGAAAAGTCTGATTATAAATAATTCTTAATTAAAATAAATAAAGATGATTCTTAAAAATAACCTTGTTTTTCTTTTCTCTGTTCATAAAGTATCCTCCCCTGTACACCTTGTATCTCCCCTGTACTGTGTATTTCCCCTGGTCACTTATAAAACTAGATAAATGCAACAAATTGACTGGCCACTTTGTAAACGTTTTTAACTTAGCGGTTTCTATTAAAAAAAATGTATACTTAAGTAAAAATACATAAAAAAAGCCATGCCGTCATTTCATACAACGAATTACCTCTTAACTTAGAATGACCCTTATACTATTGAAAATTTTATGAAAATCTTGAAGTTATAGTGTAAGATGGACTTTATTGTGTAGGAATTAAAATTATTTTTCTAATAATTCATATTATAATCTTAATTCCATTTGGCAATTTATTTGTCGCATTTTTTTGTAGGTACTTTGATAGATCATCTTACACATAAGTATAATACATTATGTTAAGAAAACCCTGTCCGACCCGTAAGGATAGTAAAGGTTAGCTAAACACATGACCAAATAACATATGAAATTTTACATAATCATCATAGTAACAATACTAGTGAATTTTGAAATTATCTTTTTTTTCAACTTCCCCAATATTTGTTAATTTTTAAAAAGTGACAACATTATTTTTGACGGTATAATTCTGAGCGAATAGCGATGCGATCGCGTGCCGCGTGCCCTGCCCCTCTTAGCCCGCGCCTGGATGGCCTACCGCACATGGTTTAAGTTACCTCTTTTTGCGAAATAATATTTATTTTTTAAGGGGGATTTTTTTTTTAAGTTTAGCCCGTATTTGTAGGCATTTGTAGAATCAGTTATCGATACCTAACAATACCTTCACGGATCGGACAGGGTTTTCTTTACATATTATTTTGTATATTACTAAAAGTCTGTTACAGTTTGCGTGGGCCGAGTATGCACACAACACTTGTGCAAACTCCGTGCTCGAGAGCGTCATCAACTCTTCACATAATGACAATCGAGTGACACGGTTGGGTCTCGTTATCGTAAAACGTTCCGATACCAATGCAACCTCGCTGTAGAACGTTCATTACTATACTATAAACATCTATACATGTTACGGTTGCTTAATTTCAGATAAGTAACAGTTATGTCTGTAGTATATAGGACGTAGATAGTAATTAGTTTTCGTGGAAGAAATGTTCACTGGCTATGGCTACTAATTCTTTGTAACTTATTATAGACTATATAAATTGCTTTTTTTGCCTTCTATAAAAGGTGACTGTACTTCCATTTCTATATAATGTAACGTTTCTACGAACGCTCCGCGCTGCGTTCGACGTAATGCTCGGGAGTTAGCGTTTACCTGTAACATTTCTTTCTACCCTGCGTTCTTTGTTGAATTAGTAGGTCCTCGTGCTTATGCTCAATAAAATGTCACAGTAAGCTCGTTGGTTTCAATCAGGTCGTAACAAACACCGAGCGTCGTGTTCCAAGTGCGGTTCCGAGTGTTCGATATACTTGATTCACTAATAACACCATTGGAATATTTTAGAGTAGCTGTGCCCCGCGGTTTCACCCACGTAAGCTTCTAGCCGAATGAGCTCTGTTGATATAAAATAAGCGCCTGTTAAAATAATGGGAGCAATATATAGTACGTCCGCGTTTCCTCCCGTTTCCGCAACATTTTTTGTTCCTGCTCTGTTCCTATTGGTCATACCGGTATGTTTTATAGCCTATGTCCTTTCTCAGGCTCTAGACTATCTGTGTACCAAATTACATTAGAATCGGTTCAGCAGTTTTGGCGTGAAAGCCGGACAGATAGACAGAGATACTTTCGCATTTATAATATTAAGTATGGATTTCATGTAACGTTTAGTACCAGTAGCAAAATGTTTTATTTTACAAACGTTTATTAGGCAAATGTGTCTTTTTATAAATTTATACATTTACGTTACCGATTTGTGTGCAGACACCAGCAGGCCAAAATATCCGAAACTGTAATTTTCCCTATCAACCTTGAACCTTACTGTCTTAGTGATAAAGTTGAGAATCTATTTAAAAAATTTACAGAATGTACAGTAGTAATTGATGTGCATTAAAATAGATTAAATACCTATTCTTTGTTTAGATGATGTGATATTGTCGTAATATGGTTTAATAATGGAGTTTTCCCTAATTGACTCACTTGTTCGCGGTTCTGCCACGTGCTTGTGTTTCACTAATCAGATAGTCTATTCCAAGTGATATTATTTAAAGTCAAACAAATATCAAATTTATTTAATGGCAATTAAGTCGATTTTAGGGTGACCCATGAAAAAAAAAACCTGTTGGAAGTTGTAAACTGAACTTTATTACTGTATGTATTTAGGAGTTAAAGTTATTTCCATAAAGTTAATTTAACGAGTAGGCTGCGACATCAGCATGGCGTGGTCAAATTGAAGGGTGTGCTAAGACCATTCATCTAACTGAGCAAGTTTTTTTTATAATTTAAATCTAGTGCTTCACTGGGCGCAGCTAGTAGTATTAAATTAAAAGTTTATATCTAGTGCTTCACCGCAATCCCGCCTGATGGTTAGCAGTGATGCAACCGTTGATGGTAAAGCGCGCTCGTTTATTAAGACGCTATTCACTAAAAAAAAAATTAGTTACACCCAACAACACGACCAACGACGCTGCGCCAGAGTGAGATTGATCTGGAGACCCTCCACGACCAAACTCCCTACACAACAACATTTGACGCACCGTACCCGGCACACATCTCAACAAAACTGCTCAGACGGTCTCAGAACACGACGAATCGCTTGGCGGCAAGACTTTGTCAATTTTCTCCATGGGTACTTATAGTATTAACTTGTCATTCTTTATTTTCCTTCAAGTTTACCTATGCAACTATAAAGTATATTTGTGTCACATCCAACTAATAAATGCGATAGTTTGTGAGTATGTATGGATGTTAGTCAACCTTTCCCGCAAAAATTACTCAACGGATTTCCATTAAATTTGGCACATAGGTAGTTTATAACCAGGCACATAGGATACTTTAAAACATACGCAGTTGAAACCCCGGCTGCAGCTAATAGGACCATAATACTTAAGTCATATGCTTATAAATATCACGCCATGTGTTGTCATAAGAAATAATATGGTATGTAAAGTTTATAAACCAAAAAAAGAAGTCATTAACTATAACAAAATAATAAACGTGTTGCTTCCACTAAATATTAATAAGGTCAATGTTTTGTAGAACATAGGGCTTATTGCGTTATCGGCTATGGCTTGAATGAAGCCAATCGATTCTGTTAAATTCTCATGTGAGAAATGGGTAAAGTGTACGTAGGTCGTAGCATGAGCTGTCTACAACGTTATTTTTAGTCATCATCATCATCTCAGCGTTAATCCCAGTAGCACCCAAAGCTTTTTCAGCTTTTTGGAGTCTGGGGTCCGCTTTACCGAATCTTACTGCTGATTTTGGCTAAACTTCGATATTTTCCGTGAAGCGACTGCCGTCTGACCTCCACAACCCTTTTTTTTTTTTTTGTTCCGGGGTGGAAAATCCTCAATGGATGTCCGCGGCCCTGGTGTGGGCGATGGGGTCTGTCAGACTCCAACTGACTTAAAACCACCCCGGTGTCTCTCCGGTCACGTGCGCACGGAGCCGCGGGAGTCCTTGATTCTCCACAACCCTAAGGCGATATCGAACTATAAGGCAATATATACTATAACTTTTTGAAGGCTCCAACAACCCGTAACGAGTGTAACGACTGCCTTTAGATGTTTGTATGGCAACCGGGACCAACGGCTTAACGTGCTTTCCGAGGCACGACCAGACCAGTGCAAATATTCATATTAATGCATACAAGTATTTGCACTGCGCGGGGATCGAACCCGCGCCTCCGTGCACAGCGGCCGCGTTCGCTACCCCTACGCCACGGAGACTGTCAACAACGGTATTTTTAGTATTATATGTGACACCCGAAACACGTGACCAGTATTTTTAAGTAAAGAGTCTATATGAGTTTGTTATCTTACCTGGTTGTCTCAACAAAAATATGGTCAACGTGTCGCTCGCCCGTGCCGCGCCGGCAGCGGCGCAGCGCGTAGTGCCCTGTGTCACGCGCCTGCTACTACATATGTATAATCTAACGTCTGCTGAGTTGTGCGCTCGGTAACCACACTGCAACCATTTCTAAATGTATTTGGGAAAGAATATAACATGGTGTAAAAACGATTGGAATCGATTCAGTTGCTTATTCTGAACAAACTGTAATCTCATTGTTTGGGGCGAAAGCTCTCGCCACGCTCACTCCACCAAGATTTATACTGAATCGACCGCCAGTTGTCATTGGTTTATCTAACAGGGTACTAAAGGTACTCGTAACAGATTTTCAATTAAGCTTTTTATAGGGTCCTTGTAGTGACAACACATAAAATTACGACTTTGTATGGCGAGCCGTGATGACGTCGTGGTACGGACGACAACAGGTCAACTTACCCGAAACTGTCAAAAATTCCCAATTATCAACCTTGAGCCTTAATGCTTTACGGATAAAGTTGAAAAATCTAGCTTGATTTCCTGTCGTCTTTACAAATTGTTACCGAGAAAAATCACTCCGCAAAGAACTTAAATTATATTTGCTGTCTCATCAGTATCCATCGTTAAATCGACTCACTAAGCCAATAGAATTACTTTAATCGTTTAATTCCAATCAATATTATGTGAGTAACCTTATAGTCGATATGATATCGGTGGCTAATGACTTATTCAACAATCATGCGTTCTGTTTAAAAAGTAATAATAGTAAACTATTAATTTGGTGATTGCTGCAGATTTATCAGCACAATATTGCAATTTTATACAGTATGTTAACTAACAGAGGGCGTTCCCGTTAACCCGAAATAGTATAGCATACATACATGCTAAAAAAAATATTTCCATTCGAAAACAAAATGTTTTAAAATTTTTCCAATAAGAAAATATTCAATAAAAATTTTAAATTGACATGTAAAAGAAACACACTGTACACGCGAACATGAAAGACGGCAACGTCGCAATTTATTTATACATGACGACTACTATTTTGATTTAAAACAGGAGGTTTCAAATTTATTTCCAATTATATTTTTTTTTATTCGGATTATTTTATGCTTATTTTTCTATGCTGATATTTTTATTTTAATCTATTAATGATATATATTAACGAGTTTAAGGGAACGCCCTCTGTTATTTAACATACTGTATATTATGTATATTTTTTTTTTATAATTATAAACTAGTGCTTGGCCGCAATCCGAGAACTAAATCTTGAGTAAGGTTCGTTCTGTAAATCCGTCTGTCCGTCTGTCTGTCTGTCAGCGCGCCATGAACCGTAATAGATAGACAGTTGAAAATTTCAGTGACTGTTTCTATTGCCGCCATAATAACTAATTAAAACATTGATAAAGTTAAAAATTAAATTACCTTTATTTAATTTTTTTATTCGAATAAATTTGTTTTATATGCACATCGCGCGCTAATCGGACTAGCGCGAAAAAGACGGCCTATTTTTTTTTTTAACTTCATAACATGCCTGACTTTATTGGGAAAACAATTTATTGTGAGTAGCAGAGAAGCTTGAAATAGTTCTCATAAATTTGGTATAAATCGGTATTTACAATGTTACACGAACAATTTCTGGCACATCACGCGAGGGTTGCTGAACTTCTGAGATTTACATATACCATTACGCTTGTAATCCTTGAAGGCTTAGCCAGAGATCTAGGTATGAATCTATAGTACCTACACACACATTTCACCAATAATGTTTAAATTATAATTATGTAAGGGGGCTTCCTATACGAGTCACAATAACCAATTTTTCTTTCTTATCTTTATTGCCATCTGGCATCTAGTGCGCATAAATTCAGACTCCAGGCTACTAACACACTCTTATAGGACAAATAATACACTATAGGATATTTAATAAATTGGTTCTTATTATACAGACGACAGCATATCCAGCTATTAAAATCTGTCAAATTACTTTATTAGATTTTCAACTTTATCGTCAAAGCATTAAGGCTCAAGTTTGATTGAGAATATTTGTCAATTTCGGGTAGGTGCTGGGCTTCTGTACATTAAAATATTCAATCTTCTTCTTCGTGTCGGTTTCCCACGTGACGTCACTTTGACTGCATGTTTTTGGGCACAAAGGGCAGGATAGGAGTTGGAGAATAGTTTGTGACACAGCCCCACAACCCACACCCTGCTGCAGTTCCGTCGAGGTAGCACCCCGTTCTCTCTTCGAGAGTGCACTCCTCATCATCTCGCTGTACGCTGTACCGATACATACAGAACAGTGCCCTATCCTAATTGTTTGCTGCACCGGATGACGTCATTATTTCGGCGCAGGCTATCGCTGAAAACCAGCGCTGAGGTTCTGACTTGCTAGGATTACAGTATAATATAATGCTAAGGGATAGCCATTTTGCATGGATTTGGATGCGACGCATGTTTTTTTCCAACCAATTCTTATTGTTTATTGTTCATTTTGCGTCATGTTTACCTCAAATAAACGTGTTTTCTTTTATCTCACCTGGATAAAAATTACGCAGTAATTTAACTAGGTGAGCAGCGATTTCACACAATTCGTTGTGCAGGCGACAGCACATCAAGCTACTACAATCTGTCAAAATTCTTTATTAGATTTTCGACTTTGTCGTTAAGGCATTAAAGGTCAAGGTTGATTGGCAATATTTGACAGTTGCGGGTAGCTTGAGATGCTGTCGTCCGTACACATCTACACCATTAATAATGCATCAGGTCCTTTGAAAGTCAACAAAAAACAGACAGAGTGGTGGAAGGAGAGGAGGGAGGTATTTTCTCAGCAGGGCAAAATTAATGGACATTGAAAAAAAATGTGGTTAATATACCCACATGGCTGCAGTTCCTAGATGAGTGCCCGCTGTCTCCGACAAAGCCGGTTATCTCGGTACCCAGATATTTATATGTAAATTTCAATACAACCTGTTATGCTAAAACTGCATTTTCTATCATGAATATTAAACACAAAATATTCGGAATTCTACCTAATTTAAATTTGTCCGCTTTTGAGGAAGGAAACCTCTTTCCTATTGATTTAGTGGGCTAAAGGAATATATATGAATATAATCAATTAAAAATAAACACGTTACCCCAACTAGGAAATTCCCTTCTACCGTGGGTGCGTTTACAAATATATAAACTCACATACACAAACAGCCAGACCCGGAACAACTACTTGTAGGTCATACAACCATGCGAGAATCGAAATTAAATATATTATGTATTTATAGCAACCACAGCCAATTGCTAGGATTATTGTTCTTAAAAACTATAATATAGTTAGTAAACAAACAGAAATAAAAGAAAATAAATGTAAGTATAGCTGATGGAGTGTGACGCGGCAACCAAGGTGCGTCTAACTTATGTATCAATATACCTAGGAAGCTCTTAGAACAAGATCCTGGCTCTTGATAAGGTCGGATTTGCTTTTTTGCCGTAAATGTCATCGGTATGCGCAAATGCCAACATACCGGATTCACTACAATAGCGCGTCTGTCCCAACAGTATCATAAACCATTTATGATATCCATACTAATATTATAAATGCGAAAGTAACTCTGTCTGTCTGTCTGTCTGTCTGTTACGTTTTCTTCTCTTTAGACCCTGAGAAAGAACATAGGCTACCTTTTATCCCGGAAAAATTTGATGTTCCCGAGGGAAATCTAAAAAGCGCGATATAACCGAACTCCACGCGGGCGAAGCCGCGGGCGGAAAGCTAGTTAAATTATAACTGCGTCTCACGGTTTCACTCGCGTAATTTTCGTTTGTCAGGATAAAAGTTCTGTGTTAGTCCTCTTAAAACTTAATTACGATGCGACGTTTTTTTTTCTAAATTATAAACTAGCGCTTGACCGCAATCCCGCCTGATGGTAAGCAGTGACGCAATCGTTGATGGTAAAGCGCACTAGTTTATTAAGAACCTATTCACTCTGACTGAATTAAGAGGGGAGTCTAGTGCCGAGGAAATTGGAAAATAAGTATTTGAAGAAACTACCAACCTCTCCCGGTAAAGTGCGAAAATGACAGTTGCAGGTCAGGCTGATTTTACCTACAAAAACGTTGAACAAAGGACGTTTCGTATTCCGCTGTTTTCATTTTCAAAGCACGACAGATCTCAATTACTTTTATATCAAAATTTAGAGGAAAGGTATATCTATGCTCCTATTATTTTCTTTTTTGTTAAAAACTTATCACGTCTGTCTAATAGTCATCTGAACGATGCGATTTTGAAGTATCATATTTCTTTTATTAATTAAGTTTCGGCAATAATCAAATGATAGGGGCACGTAAACTCGTGGTGTTAAATTGTAAAAAAAAATTGCTCTAAAAGCATTATCTATATGTATACTATACATTATAGTTTGTATAGAGAAAGCACCACTAGAGTTCCCTCTTAATACTACACAGTGATTGACTATTCACCACATACACCATACACACACCCTCTTACATTCATACACACGTAATTATATCACAGAAATAGAGGACAAACTTACTGCTTGTACGTGCTTATTCTTAATTTAATTTTAAGTTAATTTATTATTTCTGGCAAATTATAAAAATGATAATTTTTATAAAAATTATTATTTTTATAATTTGTTTTTAGTTATTTTATTGCACGAAATTAATTTAATTTATTATATTTGAACTTCTAAATTTACAAAGCGTTGACTCTTACTCTACTACTTCTAGTGTCTACTTATAAGGGCTTGGGCACTGATAACCGAAAAACAGGCTTTTTCTGTTTAACTACGTTAATAAGGCAATGAAATTCTTGGACAGTCAAAATAAAAAGAAATGTTGGTGTGCTGGGCTGACGGTATGTAGCTACTTCTTCCTGTTCCTTAACTCAAATCACCTCCTTATCTCATAATTGACAAGCGGTGCTAAATTAAATTATAACAGTCGATATTTACCACTTCCAATATAATTAGCTAACATCCTTCAAGTTCAGGCTCCTACGTAATTCAGTATTATGGAAAGTAATTGAAAATAAGCGTTAGGTGTTAATTTGAAGCCCAACTAACGAAACTGCTAATAGCGTGCTTCACTGCGACCTTGGCAGCGCGACCTTAGCGGCCTACCAAGTGAGGCCGTTGGCATTTACTTCTCTATGTAAAACAGTTTTTATCAACAATAATGTAATGTGGATTTAATATATCAGTCTGTCTTTTTATGACATGGAATGATTGAACGCGGATAAATTGTTCTTGAGTTTTTAGGATTCCGCACCTCTAGTAAGACATTGTGGTCTGTAAAAGGGTTCCCTGTTTTTAACCGTATGTCGTCAGTTATCCACAACTCAGTACGGCATGGACGGCAACAAATCAAGCTTTGCATAACCAGTACAAACTGACTTCTGATTATACGAAAAACATATAATATAATGCGGGGTCTGCTAAAACTAGAAATGTAGCTGGATAAATAGCGGTGAACAAAGTCATGTACTTGTTACTATGCAATTGATAGGGGACACGGGTCACTTATCAGTTGTTTAATAAAGAGGAAATCCCCAAACAATATGTAATGAATATATGTATTTTTAACAATACACTTGAAATAAATTAAATAAAATGTATTACTCTGTAAATACTACAACTAATAGTCTGAAATCAATTCTATTTTATTGTAATTTTTGACGTTCAAAGAGCCTTTTATGTGCCTATTTGAAATAAAGGCTTTGAGTTTGAAATAGTATACTTATCGGAATCACTTTACGTAGTTTCATTAAAACGAGATAACGTAGGTGAGGTCGGTGTTTCTTATCTGACCGCTTTGAGAAGTAAGGCCGGCTGACTCAGAGGTCACAAGTCTTTTTAAAAGTCCAGATTCATGATAATCTGGGTCAGAGAACAGTCCGGCTTGCACTTGTCTGATTTTATTTACAAAAAAAACAATGTGGTAACTCGTTAGATGATAGCGCGCTTTTATTATTGAGTCCCTCAGGTATGAGAAAAAAGATGATGATAGAAAACACATGAAGACCAATAATGCATTTATTGGCACATGGACAAATACACTATAACTATGAAAACCGAAAAAATAAAAGAAAGGTGAAGACAGTATTCAGTACTAAAACCCAAGTAATAAATGATTTTACTGCTTGTGTAGCGATACCTTCAAACGCCACATGGAACTACGCGTCAGACTGACGTCTACATCTCGCAAGCAGAGTTTACCGTGCAATTTACATACATGTACAACTTCCCAAAATCAACCATTGGGCAAGTGCCCGCCAGAAATAAATAACACCCGTCTGGTCGGAGGATCCTCCCTTTTCTATGGAGGATGAGTGTACTTTACTCCCTGTTCCTCTTACATCCAAACTTGGTTATTTTATACTTACCACTACACCAGCACTAATTTTACACCATCAATCACGCAATTTATTAATCTTGGTGCACTGTCAGAATAAACACCAGGCCTTCTGATACTCTATTACACAATGGCCCCGCTGCATCCTAATTGCGAAACACAATTTGAATCATTTTGAAAGTTATTCCAAATTCATTACTTCATATGTTCGAAAAAAATCTTTTATTTAGCGCAATTAATATTGTTGAACTGTCAAAATTAAAGCGATTGCTTCCCGTAGATCCTTTTTTTTTTTTTTTGGATGGGAAATCATCAAATGACTTCTCCCGCTCTGGGCAGAGCGGAAGGGCGTGTCAGACTTTTACTGACTAAAACCCACCCGTGTTTCTTTACTTGCCTGTGCAACGGCCAGGGCCACGGTTTCTTTTTAACCAACCCGCAACCCTGACCCAGGAGGCATCGGTCTTCGTGGACCCCGTCACGATGTGCTGACATCTCTTTGAGGCGCGCGTGAAACACGACGCGCCGTCGACTCGGGCCTGGTCCTTACCGGGCGGCGAGCTGCCCACTGCTCACCGCCCGCAGGCCCGCGCCTACGGTGGCTGGGAGTTTGGTGTCATCTTCCGACCAGGGCGTCTCCTGCGGCGGCTAGTGGCGTGAGGGCGCTGGGATTCCCGTTGCCTCACGCGCTCCGCCTCCTCCTTTGCCAGCATCACTGCTTCGCAGAAGGAGGTGACGGCCTGCCATGCACTCTCGCTCCGGACCATGGCCTGGACCAGGGTCGGACGCGAGAGATCGCCGCCGATCGCCGCTACGAGGACACGGCGGTGCTCTACCCAAGCCGGGCAGACCTCCACCGTATGCTCCACCGTGTCCTCAGGGCGATCCACACAATGGTGACACCCTGGCGTTTCCTCTCCTTTTTTTCCCGTAGATCCTGGAGGAGCAGCGTGTAAAGCTCACTCATGTTCCATAGAAAAGGGAGGATCCTCCGACCAGATTGGTTGTCTGGCGGGCCATTTCACCCGCCGGTTGATGTCGTGAACTTGTATGCATGTTAGTTGCACAGAAAACTCTGCTTGCGAGATGCAGGATTCGCGTGACGTCAGTATGACGCGTTGTTGGCATATTGCGTTGTAGGCACCGCTACAATTCTATATAACATATCAGCCTATAAAATTCTCACTGTTGGGCTTGGGACACAGGCCTCTTCAATTTGAAAGGAGCAGTATTCCACCACGCGGCCCCAGTGCGGGTTGGTGGTTACCACATATCTTCAACCTTTTTGTACAAGGACTTGGTTTCCTCCTGATGTTTTCCTTTGACGTTTTGAGAATAGTGATGATGAAATGAACGTTCTGAATTGTTATTAATAAATACATGCTTAGTTATATATTAATTTATGACATGATTGTCACGACCTTCAGAATTTACACAAATGAACTTATTTTCCTGTTAAATTTAAATTTATCACTAGTAGATATGCTACATTTAATTTTAATTAAAATTTAATCTATGGGTATAGATAAATCGATTTTAACACCTCGGTCCGTTTTATTAAAGCATTAGGTTAGGTACGAACAAATTGAAGTAAAATATCTATAGTTAGATTAATCTTGACTTTTGACTGCACTGTTGTACATAAACCATTAACTGCTGCGCTGCGTGTCGCGGGTTCGATTACCGTAAAGAACAAATATTTACCTATATGACTTACAAATACATAGTTGTTCCGGGTCTGGCAGTTTGTGTATGTGAGTTTATTTATATGTTTGTAAACGCACCCGCGAGATACAGGAGAAATTCCTAGTGTGGAGCAACGATTTTAATAAAAAATAAAACCTTGTTATTAGTAGACGGTATGGACGACGAAATATCAAACCAGGTATACATGTCTATGCGTAGGCTGACTTCTAATTGTATGAAAAGCTATGTGAAAATCAAAAGTCATTTAATTAGCAAAATTAGGCTGAAATAAAATGTGCTGATTGTCTCCATCCAAAGCCAGATGCCAGTCCTCCTTATACCGTTTGCCCGCCCTTCTCGGGAGTATGTTACGCCACTTCTCCCCTGAGCATCACAATTGTCTCTCTTCATTTGGTAAACACTTCTTTGAATACAGTACTAGGTATTTAATATTAGAAGACAAAGAACATTAAATTATTTACCATTACGCCACCTGCCAACAAATACAATAAAACTATACGTAATCAAGCAAATAAAAAACAGTAATTATAATAACGATAAAAATTTATTACCTAAATAAATGTACCTATAATTTGTTATGTCACCTAAATATTTTGCGCTTCCTTAATACTTATAAACTGTACAATTCCGCATTATTTTTATGCTGCTAACTGCGTATCGACTAGACTTCGAGTGTTAATTGCTTGTCTTCGCTGAGTGTTCCTAATCATTTTACATTCTCTTAATATCTTTCCGTCCAACGCTGCTCGATTTGCGTTCATTTGAATACTCTATAGGTAAGTACTCAAATCTTTGTTCTATTTCCATATGCGTTTCATTAATGGTATTACAAGATAAAAGATCAATATGGGCCGTGTCGGGTATAGCAAAAATTAGAAGAGAGCTAAGTGCTAATATAAATTTCACGGTTGTATTTTCAACTGACTAGAAAATTAGATCATAAGCAAACAACTTTTACTCTTGAATTAATATTCAAGGGCAGAAAGGTGGCAGAGATATGGACACGCAACTTGTTACCATGGATTCTGGAGCTCCATGAGTTGAAATCAGTGTTTAAAAGAAAATTTGGTATATAAGATATATAACGTGGTGTATTAGCTAGGTTAAACTCATTAATTTAACGTTAGTAACGAATTATGACGTTGATAAAATGATCAGTACAACTGTGACCTATCATGACAATTGAATAGAACTATGTATTACGTTTAGTCTTTTTTTCTTTTTTGTTTACCGTTACTTAAATATAATTATTAAACCTGAACTGATGGATTATAGGAAGGATGTTTATAATTAATATGAGCTGAATTTCATACCTAGTTACAAATATTGGCGCGACGATCTCTTACAATCTCGTATCGACGATCAAACGACAATATGGCTAACGTAGCACTGGGCAAGTCAATTTGGTAGACAGTCTGCTTCCCTTAATGTACTTTCAAACCACCTTTAGTAGTAATAAGTATATAGTATTGTCTGAATAACTAGATAACGCCACAGATTTGTGCATTTTGAGGCTCTTTCATGATTGTATGGTATTTATGATGTACATATTTGTATAATTGGATTGAATTCGGTCGGACGGTTCAAATCCAAGCAATCTACATGAACCCTGTTGAACAAAGAAGAGTTTTACGAAGACAAGTCTGGGCTAGACTTAGTCTGGGGCTACGTACTTAAATGTACACACAAAAATCAAACCAAGCACTCGTATGTATTTATAAATGCGTCATCGGTAAAAGTTTTTGTGTCACACACAACGCGTGTCTAGGCCAAAAGCTAGAATAAAAATATTTAATGTGAAAACAGCTATAAACGGTCACCACTCCCTTGGTAAATGTAGGTAGGTATATTGCGGTCAAAGCGACCTTAGACGGAGCTACGAGTCTCGCTGGCTGTGACAGCCTTAGCGTGTGACTACATTCGCTTAGATTTTAAAAAACAACATTGTGTTCAAAAAATAGCAATTTATAACAGCGGGGTAATGCAGTTATAGTAAAACTTTAATTTTGACAATTCTACAACATTCATTGCGTTATTTACATAGTTGAGTAGATACATTATTGGCAACATATAAAGCAATGGATTAGCAAAGGTTTGAAAATAATTAAGATTGATTTTGATAACATGTTACACAATTATAGGGTTTCGTTCTTCAAAGAATTAAGCTAAACTAAAACTCAGGAAATGTTGAAGATCCAGAAGTTGAACCCTTTTTATTTTTTTGTTTGGGATGGGAAATCATCAAAAGACCTCTCCCGCTCTGGGCGGAGCAGAAGGACGGGAAATATGACGAAAAGAGAAATATTGTAAAACAAAATGTGCAATATAAAGAGTTAATTACTACCGATTTTATCATTTGTATTAAGTAAATTCTATCTTTTCTATTTTGATTTTTACTGCAGAAACGCCTTTATTACCCGAAGCTAGAGTCTGGGAAATAAATATCGGTCCTTGTGCTCTTTAGTTAAAAGTTTGCAGCCTCGATCAAAGTTATTGCGATGTCATCCGTGTGACATTATCTTCAGATCAACGTTACCTTGGCTAAGCCTTCAAGTCCTTCGACCGGTCATCAAAGCGGTGTCATCGTGATGAACTGACGTCATGTCGCCGCGCCCATATTGTCCTAAACCGACTGAAGTATGTAATACAATTAACGATAAGTTGCTAACAAGTGGGCGTGTTTATAGATCCTTATAAGAAATTGAAACTGTTGTAGGAAGCGGTAGCTACGCGTTACCTTTGAGGTTGAATGAACGAGATGTTACATGGATTATTTAATACAATATTTATATTACCATTTATGATGGTTGATGGTGGCCTCTCTGAATCAACAGTAATAATTCGTGATCGAAGTCAGCATTGATTTTTAACATGGATACGTAGGTATGCTATGACTTGAGAATCGATGACATGTCGTTCAATTATTGTTTTTGTATTTGTGTCTGATGCTGCACTAGTTTGTTTTATTTCATTGTTGTTTTTATTTATGTCAAACTAGCTTTCCGCCCGCGGCTTCGCCCGCGTGGAGTTCGGTTATATCGCGCTTTTTAGATTTCCCTCGGGAACATCATTTTTTTCCGGGATAAAAGGTAGCCTATGTTCTTTCCCGGGATCTAAAGATTGTCTGTGCCAAATTTCATCAAAATCAGTTGAAAGGTTTAAGCGGGAAAGCGTAACAGTAAACAGACAGACAGACAGAGTTACTTTCGCATTTATAATATTAGTATGGATTGGTGCACTGATTGACGTCATCACGCCAACGCAGATTGGAAACCAGCAACAGACAGACAGTCCACTGTCTAAGTTATAGGCTCCCGTATACTTTGGGTACGTAACTCTAAAAAAACCCTCATCCAAAGTAGGTCGTCCCCGTGATATGAAAAGTCTACATATAGAGGTTTATGTCCTTGATCTAGTTTTAGATAATAAATGCTACCGCCCATTGTTCTATATCGTTGTATACCTATAATGTCGTCTATTGACTGGCGCAAGTCTACCATAGCAGAATCGAAATTATCTGGCTTTTGTTGGCTCTAGTCGGCTTGCGTCAGTCATCAGAAATATAAAACAATCGATGGAGATTCAGATTCTGTGATAATTTCTTTTGATCACTGCCATTTGTTTCCATTTAAGACGCTGTGAATAGCAAACTTTTAGGTATTTGAGGGGGTGAAGCAGACGAAGTGGGACACGACTAGCCCCGCCCACTGCGGGGCGCGGGGCGCTCCGCGCGAGTACATCGATGCGTGAGGTGAGGCGTCGTGCATCGAGAAATACGCACGTTCTATTAAATCTATACCAACCATTCTCTATTCCATCTACATTTAGAAGCGTAATTTCACAACCCAACCGCGACGTATGGTTGGCTCTGTTCGTCACAGTCCCGGTTCGCATTAGACGAGCAGCAGGTTCGAATCCCACATCCGTTCACTTTACCTTGCGATTTTCGAAAATGTGTATTTTATACATATTTTCATTTTTTATTATTACTTTTGTTTTCTTTTTTATTTTTATAATGCGCTTTGTCCGTTCTGCTTAATTTTTTGTGTTATGTCCTTTTTTCATGAAACTGTTAGAAATATATCATTTCTAGAAATTACTATTTATAAACAGCTGTTTAGAGTAACTGTTAAAAAAAATGCATTTTCGGATATTTAAAAAAATAAAAGATTTTTTCTTCAAAACTGCAACTCTTATCGAAGTCGGGTTTGTACGAGTGCTTAGAATAACACAACACAAAAAGATTGAAATAGATGGAGGCACTTGGAGGAGGCCTATACTGAAAGGGGCCATGAATAATGCAACAAAATGAAATCTAAATTTACTGTTTTGAACTATCATCAAATCAACTGTTATTTTTATTGTTTTTCTTTTCTATTCCATCTACATTTAGAAGGGTTATTTCACAACCCAAACTTGAAGCATGGTTGGCTCTGTTCGTCACAATCCCGGTTCGCATTAGACGAGCACCAGGATCGAATCCGACTTTACCTTGCGATTTTCGAAAATGTGTATTTTATACATATTTTCATTTTTTATTATTTTTTTTGTTTTCTTTTTTATTTTTATAATGCGCTTTGTCCGTTCTGCTTAAATTTTTTGTGTTATGTCCTTTTTTCATGAAACTGTTAGAAATATATCATTTCTAGAAATTACTATTTATAAACAGCTGTTTAGAGTAACTGTTAAAAAAAAATGCATTTTCGGATATTTAAAAAAATAAAAGATTTCTTCTTCAAAACTGCAACTCTTATCGAAATCGGGTTTGTACGAGTGAAATAGATGGAGGCACTTGCTCCTCCAAGTGCCTCCATCTATACTGAAAGGGGCCATGAATAATGCAACAAAATGAAATCTAAATTTACTGTTTTGAACTATTATCAAATTAACTGTTATTTTTATTGTTTTTCTTTTTTTAAATTATATTATGAACTAAGAAATTCATGGTTAAATAAAGGCTTATTATTATTATTTATTATTAATTTCTAGAAATTTGTAGAAAGAAAATTATAACGAATTGATTTTAAATATTAGTTTGCATTATAATTGTTACAAAAAGAATATATTTAAAAAGATGGAACAATTACTACAAAAAATACAGAAAATCGGATAAATTAATAATAATTAAAAAAAAAAACAATTGCAAATAAGAAATCCAACAAAAAGCATACAACGTAAGGCTGGGGTTTGAACCCGAACACATACAGGTGAAGAAAAATGTGCCGCGAAAAAGTAAAAAGAATAATTACTGAAAAAAATCAAATAAAATATCGGCAAAAATACAACAGTAAATTAAAAAGCATTTATTTCAATTAAAATCTACAAAAAGCATATAATGTAAACCTGGGGTTTGAACCCGGGCAAAAACGAAATATGATTATTCATCAACAAACAGACACGTAAATATAATTATTTTCTGTGCGGGGTAAAGCAAAAAGTGACATAGGTCCGACAAGCACCACGCCTCAGCGGTCACTGTCGCTAAGCATAGAAGTGAAAGAGAAGGCAATGGACGCCGCGATGGAGCGACGTTTCGTTCACGTTATTTATCATTAAATACATTATTTATTTTAGAATATCTTAGTTAAATCGATAAACAAAAACAATGGTTTCATTTACTATTATATTTTACATCGCTCTTCTCAATTTTATCAAGATTTGATGATTAATAATACAGTTACAACTGTTATAAATTCAATTTTAGGGGTTACTTTAGGATTTTTTTCTATCGAGAAAATTAATTCAAAACGTGTTTTGAAAACAATGGTTTCCTGCTACATATAATCAAGATTAACATATAAATTTTTGGCTGCTCTGAAATGTATACATTTGGCTAAAAAATTGTTTTAAGAAGCCTATTTTTACTGAACACAGCGCCTTAAGCTTTACGAGTGATATCAGTTGTTTTAGTGATGGAGTGGATTGTCGTATTCTTAACCCGGTCCACAAGTTTAAGACCCAGAATACTTCCGTCTCATAGCTCTTTGGCAAGCTTCGAGTGTGCAAACCTCTGCTGAATGGCCAAAATCATATTTGAGAATCGTGCGTGGGGAACAATACGCATTACGATGCGTATTGCAACTTTTTTGTTTTGTCTTGTCTGGAAGAGACTACTTGACCAACATAGAGAGAGATATGTATCGACATATTCAACCTCCCCATTCGCCATACTCCCACTTAACGCAAACGTCATCGCGGCAGGACTGGCGTCATAGTCGACTTCTTTGATAAGGATTGGTCTTTGGTAGCTTTGGACAGTGAGAGCTGGAAAGTGACATTGGCTATCATGGCTATTTAAAAAAAACGATTATGGTTTTAGACAGATAAAAGTTTTACCATACAATACACCTTAGCTGACCATAGACTAAAGTTATCAGCTACCGCCGATAGTATAATGATACTGGTCCTATTTTTTTTATATTATGCATAAACTCCTATTTATTTCATGACAATATTCCAGTAATTAATGGAAATCTTAAAATAAAATAGGTATAATAATTAACGTATAATAAGTAATTTGTTTATAGTTTACCTACCACAGAGTGAAGCTACAAGCGTGAGACAATTCTCGAGTCTCATTTCTGAACAATTCAAGGAATCCTATCCGAGTTTGTTTGCTCTTTTCGTTCGCTCGCTCTGGCATTCCCTTTGCTAGATAACAGAATCCAAGTTCAGAATGCCATTGACGACTACTTGATTTAAATTACTTTACCAAGTCACAAGTCAATGCTTGACGTAGACACCGGAGTCAGAATGATCCCTTTTTTCGCTCGATTCGCACTCTCTTGCATTCTCTCAGGAAGGCCACAATGACAGCACAACCTCTCTAGTGAGGATGCAATCATAATTATTTAATTAAGTAAATATTACCCTCAATTTGATCTTCGCCATACTCCGGAAAATGGACCCCTAAAAAATTTTGATCATGAAATAAAAATCATTAAACCTACGTTAAATTAAAACCTAAGCTTTATAACATTTACAATTTTACAAAATAATCAATGCGTACTTTCGTTCCAACAATCTGGATAAAGGAAATAAAATTTACAATTACTTCCTAAAGCGATGACTAAAACTAATTACATTAATATCGAAGCGGACACTAGAGTATTAATTTCTATTAACCTTAGAACCAGCACTGTTACGGAAAACTGAACCTTGAATCCACCCAGACAACACTTGTAATTACTTTTTTGTTTTCGTGTTTGGACATTATGAACGATTGATTAACGGAATTAATTGACTTTCTATCAGTATTGGGTATCTATTTAGTGCACGCTAACCTGATAAACAATATATTTCGTTTGTGGTTTAATCTGAATAAATAAACAGCATTGACGAATATTTGTTCCTCGATATGTAGCTAGCATGTTCGCCGATGGCATTCACCCCTAACCTCTAGATAATGAATTGACTCATTGGGGTTTCCCTATTCAAGACATTGCTACTAAATTCTTGAATACTACAAAAGTTCCTTTTGTATAACCAAACTTGCTAGATCTTTTTAGATCATATTGTGGTAGTCTCACGTTAAGCTGTTGGTCCCGGTTGCCTTACGAACATCTAATGGCAGTTGTTACGGGTTGTTGGAGCCCTCAAAAGTTCAATAATTGGTCTAACTGCAATGCTTCGATATCGCCTTCGGGTTGTGGAGGTCAGATGGCAGTCGCTTCACAGAAAGTATCGACGTATAGCCAAAATCAGCAATTAGACTAATAAAGAGACTTCAAAGCAGAAAAAGCTTTGGATGCGACTGGGATTAACGCTGAGATGATGATGATTGTGTTAGGCTCACTAGGGGGCTAAGTATGTTGCCCAGGCTGCACCAGCAGAAATTGATAACCTTGACTGCATGTTTAACATCATTTTAGCTTTAGGAAAATAACCACAATATAGGACCCAATGAAACCAAGTCTGCAGATATCCATTCTTTAGCTCACGACCTCGCAACTGAGCATGACGGTAATTTTCTGTCAAACGCTTTTATCTCTACGGTCTAGATGCGCTTTAAACACGATTGTGTCTGTGACTATTGTGCGATTGTAAAATGTCAAAGAGATTTTTCAGCTCTAAATTACATCCATTACAATATTAAACCTAATGACCTACTGTTAAGATAATAAATACCTCAGTGTGATGTGCAGCTGACAACCTCATAATTGTTCTTTTCATCAACAAACATTGCATCCTTCCACCATTTAAAAGATAGCAGAAATAATATTCTCTTTTCAATTTTACGGAGGTTTTCGCACGTCAGCTCTTAATAACGATACTTTGCACTGATTGCATTACAAGAACCGTAAAACAGTCTTCATCGTACCGTACAAGACTAGAATATTCATGATACTCGTCGCATGCGGTAAACAGAATAGTGACCACGAATCACGATGCATGGTCAATGTCAATCGATACAGTTGCGTGAACGACGAAGCCTGGCGACGACGCGACGTATCCGGGTCACCTATAAGCTTTTTACTGTCCGGTTCACGTCCAATCAAGAAATAGAACTCCGAAGAACCTAATGTGCCACAACCGAGGTGTCGGTTATTATTACTATAAGATCGCATTTCAATCTTGATCTTGTTAAAACTGCAGAAAATTCCGCAATCTTTTTCGTTTACTGGCTCAACATCATTGTGTGTTCTACTTTCGCTGAACTGCATACTATTGTAACGGATTCCAATCAGCATAGTTAATAAAGTAGCTATTAACTGTAAATATTAGCTCAATTAAAGTGACGACTATCCACAAGCTTAACTACTGTCTACAAGTCCGATTCGATGATCTAGACATTGCAGTCTAAATTAAAATTGCCACTACAATCTGTAATGTCGAATTGCTTTCATTTAGTGTACAAGTTGCTGAAATGGGTCTTTAAATGGCATACTTATATGAACAGTATATTAACGAGCTGAATCGTTGGCGAAGGTCTTCCGAGCAGGGGACGACACGGGGCAAACTAATAAAATGTTATTGACGCTTATGTTTATGAGCTCGGCGCCATTGGCTCTCTCTGATTTTGATGTAATATCGTTCGATGGTACGACCTTCAATAAACTCAGTACAGTTATTAAAAACCAGAGGGATGCACGTAACAGTGTCTTCGTGTTCAAGGAAAACAATTGGCTTCATTCCAATATTGAATCAAGATTGGTCAATTTACATGCAGAATATTTTCTTTGAAGCTAGAATATGTATAAAAATAAAAATCTTGCTTTCAAGCTTACCATACAAAGTTATTGTATGTAGAGAACTTATTTTTATATTCATTCTAATGTAAAAACTGAGTATGACTATGAACTGCATCGGACAATTCAGCAAGTTTTTTTTTAGTTTTGAGAATTTGCTTAGTTATTGTTACATTTATAATACAATCTCTATTGTAATAGTCGGAACTAGTTCCAAGTCCCTGAGGTAGATGAAGGTTGGCTAGCATCCGGTTTTAGACCGCAGTACAATAAGTCTCGCGGGCATAGCTTGGAGTTGTTTTTTCCACGGGTGCGACTTTGTGAGTTGGCCGAGGCCAGTCGAGATGTCGACCGGCCTGTCACTTCCTGCTGGTAACTGGAGTGTTCAAATGTTACAAGCACTTTTGTAGTTGTTCTCCTTAACCTTAAAAGACACGAATTTCAGGACAAATTTGCAATATTGCATTTCGCTCATACTGTTGGTCACTGAGTAAGTCAGTGTTCAATGGCTAGCTATTTAACAGCTTTTCAAACATTTCGAACCTCTCGTGAATTTTTTTTAATTTGAAGTGAAAAATATCGTTCGATTTACGCCGACTACTATAACAATACTACAATACTCCTCCCCCCATTAACAATGTCACAACGGAACATTAACTTTCGACTTCACTAAAGCGAGCGAGCTGAGCAAATGTTATAAGCAGCATCCTAATATCCTGTTGACTTTACCTTACAACAAAGTTGTCTATCTCAAGCCCAAATGCAAGTCTAGATATAACTACTATAGAGCAGATTATCCATCCATTGTTAAAAATCTGATAGGTGTTGATTGGCAAACAAAGTTATCGGGCTGTGAAAATGTTGATTCAATGCTGCTACATTTCTACAAAGTGGTGAATGATCTCCTAGAGGAATTTGTGCCGAAACAAACCCTTAATAAATCTAAGTTCCCTCCATGGTTTAGCACTTCATTCATCAAACTATTGCAAGAAAAGGAAAAAATCCGGAAGAGGTTCAAAAAATATAGAAACCCTAGAGACGAAATTGAATACCACCTGCTCCGGTCTAGGTGTCACGCAATGTACGATAAATGCTACTCAGAGTATAGGAATAAAATCGAAGCCAATATCCCAAAGAACCCTAAGCTTTTCTGGAGCTTTATTAAACATAAAAGAGGTGGTGCCTCGTTCATACCTGCAACTATGAACCTGAAAGATCAGGTAGTAAAAACAGGCCCAGACATTGTGAATCTTTTTGCAGAACATTTTGCCTCAGTTTACTTGCCCAACGCAACACCTTCGAATAACGCTCAAGTCTCAGTGCTATGGGTACCCACAGCAAATATTGTGTTCATTGGCTATCGAAGAATTGGAGGTGCTTAAAGCGATTAAAAGGCTCGACTCTGCGAAGGGTGCTGGTCCGGATGGGATCCCGCCGGTATTTGTGAAAAGATGCGGCTCTGCGTTAGCTCTGCCTTTGTCCTTAATATTTAACCGATCATTGGCGGATGGGACATTTCCGTCTGAGTGGAAGAGAGCGCGCATTGTACCTGTCTTTAAGAAAGGGGAAAATTCTGACATTAAAAACTATCGCCCTATTTCCATTCTGTCTTGCTTTTCCAAACTATTTGAATCGATTGTCTATCCTGTGATCTTTCGGCTTGTAGACAGTAGCATCTCGGATTCACAGCACGGTTTTAGACGTGGTCGCTCAGTCGTCACTAACTTGGTCCCTTACATTTCCAATGTGTCTAATGAAGTTGACTCAGGCAGGCAGGTTGACGCCATCTACACTGACTTTAGCAGTGCTTTTGACCGAGTTAACCATTCCATTCTTTTGGAGAAATTATATGGATTCGGTGTGGATGGCCCACTTTTGAAATGGTTCGAGTCTTATTTGCAACAGAGACCTCAGTCGGTCTCTGTAAATGGATTTGAATCGAAAACTTATTTTGCAGATACCGGTGTGCCCCAAGGATCGCATTTGGGACCCCTTCTCTTTTTAATCTTCATTAACGACATAGTCGATAAAATAAGACACTGTAAGGTGTCACTATTTGCCGATGACCTAAAGATATATAAAACCATAAATTCTGTTATCGACTCCCGCCAATTGCAAAGTGACTTAGATGCGATCCTACAATGGTGTCGTTGTAACAGTTTGACACTTAACGCAAATAAGTGCTTTCACATTAAATTCACTAGAAAAAGAAAGCAACTTGGTACGGCATACAATCTTGATGGTATGGCACTGGCAGAAGTTAACGAAGTCCGAGATCTTGGGGTGCTAGTTGACAGTCAACTTAAATTCACCTCGCACATTAACAAGTCTGTCACAAAAGCGGCTCAAATGCTCGGATTTTTAAAGCGTAACTCGGGGGGATTTAAACATCAGCGCACCAAAATTTTGCTTTACCAAACCTTGGTGCGCAGTCATCTTGAGTTTGCCAGCGTTGTATGGAATCCGTATTATGCCGTGCATTCGCAGCGCGTTGAGAGCATACAAAGAGCATTCACTCGGCATCTTGCTTTTAATTCTGGTGGTTTTTCCCACAGACACTCTTACAAAGAGCGTCTAATTGAGTTTCGTATGCATTCTCTTCGTGAACGGAGACTTTTATCAGGCATGTCCTTCTTTCATAAAATAGTGAGCGGTCAATATCAGGGTAGCTACTTTCTAGAGAACCTACCTTTAAAGATTCCCCGTACCTATCCTCGCGGGACACTCAAACATATTTTTTACACCCCACCTATAAAATCTAACTTGGGACGGCAAGCACCTCTCCGTAGAATAATTGATGTGTATCATTCCCTAATCACGGTAATACCCGATCTTGATGTGTTCCACGATACGTTGCGTATATTTAAAAACAAAATAATAATGCACCTTAATTTTAATTGTTAATCATTTTTTGTAATTATTTTTTGTTTTATAGCTTGACTAATTCTTACTTGGTATATTGTATTGACATTTCTTCTTTTTTTATATGACATTTATATTTATTGGACATTCTTATTATTATTTCAACAATCATTATTGTATTGTTTGCTAAATTTTCAAGTGTTTTTTTATTAGGTATTATTTTATTTAGTTTTTATTGTATTATATCTTCGAGCCTCTTCGAGCCGATGAACTGCAAATGTTATGTACGCCATTATTGTCGCATGCATCAGGCCATAAATTGAATAGTATAAATTATTGTGAATGTTTAATGTTTGTGATGTGGCAGTACTTTTTAAATAAATAAATAAAAAAAATAAAATAAAGCTATTGTTTGTGAGGCAAAATCTAAACCTGAGTAATAGCTTATGTTTTTCATGTGAGTTTTAGTTTAATTTATCTCAATATTTTCTGTCCCTGTGGTGGTTTGCTAGTGGAACTTGAATTTATATTCGGTGTTACTATAAAAAAGACTATACAACAAAATTTGCTAAAACAACAGTTTTTGCAAGTTACACCCACCATTGACATTGATTGTGTAATTTATACCAAACATGATTTCCTTAAATGCCTTCATTTACCATGTTGTTGTTCCGCGAAATCATTCCGCATGTGTTTGGATCATGAATTTCTCCCGGCTGCGCGCGCGCGGGTTCTCGGCAGAAAAGAAAGCGAATAGGTAACGGTACTGCGCGACTCAGCATAATCACTCGTATTTTGTTAAACTACTGTGCCTGTACCTTTTTACCTTATTCTACGTTATTAAACGTGTCATGATTCAACTTTTACTTTTTCTACCAATGCATAAATAAATAGGTCGTTGTGATTTTACAAAGACTCATTAAAGGAATTAATTTTCCTGAAGTTCTTATATTGACAATGGACAAACGTGAGCGTAGGTTTAATACGAAATCACGTCATCTAAGTTTAGTCTCAAGGTTTATGCCCAGTAAGAAGTCATCGTGTGGGCGGAAGGTTAATACGATCCAATTTCAGTTAAGTCAGTTAATTTAATCAACTGGACAATATATAGGACTACACCTAAAACTTGTGCTCTTACTGTACAAGTGCCACTTCTGTCATAAATCAACAAACATTGCGCAACGAATTGCAATGTCTAGCGAGGTATTAAAAACTAAAACCCATTAATTGAAATCGATTACAGTGCGCAATGACGGGACCACATCCGTGTCATGTGACCCATTAAGCGAAAGTGTCAAATCTTTGAGGCCTCAAGCAGCGCGTCCGCCTTAATAGTGGATTTATGCGATGAAGTAGCGCACTGATCGTGCACGGTGCGCTACAACTACACACATCAAAAGTGTCTAGGGATTAAGCATTTTTATGCGGATTTCTTGAGATTGAGATGTGGCTTTGTAATAAATTTATGATTTTATAAATTTATATGGATCCTTTTTGGTGCATTTCATAATTTGAATCAGGAACTGTGAATCAAATTCGAGTAAAAGATGAAAATCAGCTGTCAATATTTTCCCTATAAAAACATACAACGCATTGAAGACATTATTAGTGCTACTGTTTCCCTACTACTGATTAAAACCAACGTTATTATGGAGCGGCGACGTCATTTAAGCAGGGAAGAAATGCTCAGAGCCGTGGGAATGATAGAAGCTGGTTCCCGGCAACGTACTGTGGCTTTAGCTCTGAATACAAGTCAGAGTGTTATCAGTCGACTTTGGACACGTTACCGAAGCACTGGTACCGTGGCTGAGCGCCATGGAGGACGGTATCGCTGCACCACACGGAGACAAGACCGATACATTCAAATCTTAACTCGAAGAGCTCCAACAATAACCGCCATGATGTTAGCCGTGAGGCTTCATCACTCTTCAGGGAACTTAATTAGCGACCAAACAGTCAGAAACCGCTTGCATGAAGTGAACCTTCATTCCCGAAGACCGCTACGGGTACCACCTATAGCAATGCACAATCGTAGGATTCGATATCAATGGGCTCTTGAACACAGAAATTGGGCAGAAGAACAATGGCGTTTCGTGTGCTTTTCTGATGAGTCTCGTTTTGGTATGAGACCGGATACAAGACGTATACGACACTGGAGAACCCCTGGACGCCAACAGCGATTAAAATCCTGCCAGGAAGTCCATCCTTATAGTGGTGGAACCATCATGGTATGGGCGGGTATTTGGATCGGCGGAAGAACTGAGTTGATTTGGATCAGAGGCAACCTCAACGCTCAAATTTATGCTGAAACGATTGTATCAGACGTCATCGTTCCTCTACAAGTGCAAATCGGTCCCTTATTTCAGTTAATGCATGATAATGCACGACCGCACACCGCAAGAGTTGTAAGACAGACTCTCGCCGCAGCTAACATCAATGTCCTGCCCTGGCCTGCTCAGTCGCCAGACTTGAACCCGATTGAGCATGCATGGGATATGCTACAGAGAAGAGCTCTGCCGAATATGGAGGGTATCCAGTCGCAAGAAGACCTTTTTTTGTTGTTGCAACGAACATGGGCGGCCATTCCACAGCGTGATTTGGATGAACTCATTTTGAGTATGCCAAACCGATGTTCTTGTGTTGTTAGTGTTCGCGGTAGAAACACGGATTATTAATTGTTTAAGTTACCCAATAAAATTTTAGAGAAAACTGTTATTTCAGTCTTTTTTTCGAACTTTTGTGTTAGTGGTTCAAATGTCAAATATCCCTTTATTAGGAAAATGGCAAATTTCTTTATTAATGCAAAGGTGACTTGGTTTATCGTTACTGTGACAAACGAAAACACTTTATTTGATGAATCCTTAAAGAAAATTTTAATTAATATCAATCAGGAGAAAAGTTATTGCAAAAATATATGTTGATCCCTAGACACTTTTGATGTGTGTAGTTGTTGTAAGAGTACCTAACCCCATAAATGTTTCCGAGTGAAATTTAATTTAATAAATGAACCGTTGTTTTCTATTAACTAAATTATTTTTATAAAAATTCATTAAATTATCCGTCGATTTCTTACTAAACATAAACTATATCCGACGACCCTGGTTAATTATCTCCCTTGATGACCGTATAGTCTAAGAAAAAGATACTTTATGCAAATTGAGCTGTGTGTGTATTCGAACCACTTACATTATTGTCAGTACATTGTATTTAAAATTTATTATAAATGGTTTTACATATATTCTATAACACGACAAATTACAAAATGTATTGTTTCCTTGACTCTACCCACGTTTTATTATAACTAATTACATATTTTATTTTGCTCGTGTTTGAGTTTATATTATATTATATTCACTTCCACCACACTTCCACCTACTGTGTTCGTGTTGATATAAAAATTAAGTTCACCAATAGTTCTCGTCTTGACTCACATATCAATGTCCTCAATACAAAATACCTATATGCTTGTAGATATGTTATGTTAATTCGAAAACGGTGAATCTACATCATCTGTCTCAGTTACAAAACCCGTTGGTTTGAATTTTGATTAAATTTTTATGACACACAACGAATACGTCACGGATCCGACGCTTGTAAAAAATGTTTATATTCCAACCAGTGCTATTACACTGTGACTATCACATCTCCAGCTGTTGATTAATTAACACTTCATCTTATAAATCATTTTATTGACAAACTTTTGTATTTTCTGTTTGGTATTTCTAACTACGTATACATACGATATGCTACTACGTTCAATGTCGCAGCGCCCGAGAGCCAGTCCCCCTGTTCATCGTAATATTCGCAATTGTCTGTTGAAACACAATTCACTTAATAAACTTCACGCGTTGGTGTCATGGGAGCAAAATAAATAAATATGGCCATAGTCCACACAAACACTTTTAACAAGGAACTAATAACTGATGACCTCAAAACTTGATCTCTTTTTGTAGTTTGCGGGTATGTTCTAATGGCCATTTCTTCGGACAATCCAATTTGTCATGTTACTGTCGACCTGTCAACGGGCTTGATCGACGAACAAAAAGGGTTTGACCATTTCCCCATAAAATGAATCATGTCTATTATGCTGCCAAAGCTTTTTTTTTTTGTAATTTTACTATAACATTGCTTTAGATTAATCGCTTGCTAAACCAGTAAAATTGGTTACATCAGATAACCTACACACATTATCACGGGTCGTTCTACAGATAACTTTCTAAAGGTGGAAAGTAAAAGTGAACCATACAGCCGCACCACAAATGGGATGATATTAAATAATGTCGAATGACATCAGCAAATGTATGGTCTAACTAAGCTAAGACAAAAATATTATTCCAATTTTAGAATGACTAAATTGAAATAGTATTAAATAAATTACTAAAGCAACTACAAAAATAACAGTGAACAGATGAGTGGAAACGAATCTGAAAACAGTTTTTTTTTTTTATTTAATATATAGAATTGTACATACTCGTAGCTATGGACGAAGTAGTATACTCATAGTTAGTAGAAAGCCAAATGCCATATTTTAAAACAGGCCAAGGGCGAGTCAGACTCTCGCATGAAGGGTTCCGTACATTACCTTTAAAAACTGCTAAATATCATTTTTTATTTTTAGTACCTATTTGTTATTATAGGGGCAACAGAAATACATAATGTCTGAAAATTTCAACTGTCTAGCTATTACGGTTCAGGAGATACAGCCTGGTGACAAACGGACGTCCGTTTAACCTTTTAGGTACGGAACCCAAAAAAGTTCAAAATCTAATTGCAACCTCAAGTCTGTGACAATTAACGTCACAAATTTAAAGACAAAAAATAAAGAAAAGTAGGTTTAGTGCCTATGTGACCGAGTTTCGACGAGAGAGAGTGAGACGCATTGTTGACAGATTAAGAACAGTCTCAATCGCTCAAACCACCGCTTCGATAACAATGAGATAACAATATCCTTAAAATATCACAAAGAAACACAGTAATCCTTCTGTGTTTTAATGGCTGTAGCTGTCAATCGTCATTTATCTTATGATAAGAGCTGTGTTAAAATTTTAGTGTATTACAAGAAATTATACATATTCCAATTTGACTATCTTGTGGTGACGACTGGCGATGGCACTCGATTTTCTCCGAATTGATCAGTTCTTTGATGCCAATGAACTCGTCAACTTCGTGAATGCCAACAGTTTTGAATAGAACCTTGACTCCAACCATGAGTTAACAACAGCCCCAGCTCATCAACAGAAATTAGGTATTATTTTAAAAGCGAACCCGGTCAGAACACCCAGAATACTGTACTTATTTCTATATCTTACTAGGTATAAAAGTTACTTGAAGTACGTCCTTACCTCAGGGTTGTAACATGCATAGTGTCCGTCCAAAAATAAGGAAACTAGTTTTGATTAGGTTTATGAAATAATTGTCGTGAAATTGCAGGTACACCATGCCTATAAAAATTAGCTGAAATGATATAAGCCACCAACAACACCTCAAGACAATTTTATCTTTACACACTCTTGGATTAAGCACGGAATATTTATCTGTTCTGTGGGATTAACCATCCATAAAACCATCATAGAGTGATGTCAATATTGTGCAAAACGGAAATTTATTGCGCTGTTCTTATAAAGTGTCAATTTTGCACCTGGGGGCAGACCGCACGCTCGTATATGGGGTTCCTGGGTGCCGTTAAAGCCTAAATCACAGGACCAGCATTGTATTACTATAACAATAATATATCCAGTAGTTCTCAGTATTAGCGTCAAGGTTAGTAATAATTTAATTAGCTAAAATAAATAAGGCTAAACGTATTACACGTGTAGTGATGGAAATGAAACGGGTGCGTTGTTCTTTATTTATTGTTCTTTAGAATGTTTAACTTGCATGGCATTGCTTGCCAAATCTCTGATATTGTTAACACATTTAGCACATGTTGTTTTGTATCAACGCAACTTATAGGCAGTGGAAAGTACAGATTATTCATAATTTTCAGTAAAACCACAATCCATTTTCCATGTGTTCTAAAAGAAACCATCAGTTAATTGTAGCTAGGACATCAGTTAGCAACATACTGCCTTCAAATATTCATTCCAGATAGCTTCAAAGTCTATTTTAAAATTTGCAGTTTTCTAAACGCCAATAACCATTTTTGATTTACCGAGTCTATATAGGTAGTATGTATTTATTCATAGTAGAAATTTTCTATAACTGTTTTTGAGACCAACTGTTTAACATGAACATTAGCTGTGAGTTCCTTGTCATCTGTATTGTTTAAACTAAGAATAAGCAATAAAAATAAACGATCAGCCAATTACTACTCAAAAAGTAAAACAACTTCTAATTACGCAAATGTTTGTTAATAGTCTATAATTTGCAATAAGATGAAGACAAACGCCGTCCAATTCTTTGCGCAATAAGTGTTTCGTGCTCTCTGGTGACAACTGACAAACGAAGTTTATTATAGGGCGTATTTAAAAAGCGATATTACTAATGAACAGTTTTTAAAGAAGAGGCAGACCACAAGATTGCAGGATTGTTTAACAGATGCTAATGAAGGAAAGGTACACTGAGGTGACAGCTGATAAAGATGTATTCAGGCTAGAAAGAAAATTCGCTGATTTCAATTACATTGGGATCAGCCCCCTAATCGGTCAACACATTTTTTTCAAATGATTGCGACTAGTTGGGATCATTTGGACCGAACGGACCAATGGGCGGTCCGAACGATCCCAACTGATCCCAACTAGGCGCAATCATTTGACAAAAATATGTTCGCCGATTAGGATTCAGGTCATGAGAAGATTAATCAAACACAATCGAAACGTTCATATTTCCACCTGACTTTTTTACTTTAAATATCCGTCGATTTCTCATGCTATATTTACCTAGATATTTTAATTATATAGAATTAATCATAGTAAAATATTAGAAGCATATGCCAAACTGTTAAAAAATGTAGCTAGTGTTATTTGGAAAAGGTTCTACACAGATTTGCATACATGGAGCTATTGATCGGTTGGCTTTGAGTTTAGATCGAGGTCGCTTTCCTTTAAATACATAGGAGGATAAACAGGCGATAAAATCAACCTAACTGGTATGCATGGAAATATTGGCACCGTAAGGTTACAATCTCGGAAAATAAATATTTACTTGAATTTGGTAGGATTATAGGGGTCGATGAAACAGTATTTTCTATCATCGGAGAGTTTATAAATCGGCTGGCGTGAAACATGTAAACAATACGCCATTCACTCTGTTAAAGAAAAGGATTCTGCAAGTCACTATTCTTGGCCTCTTGGAAGCTATGAGGACAATTTCTTTTAAATATTTTATTTACTACAGATTAAATGTACCTATAATTTATGCGAGGCAATCGCATTAGTTCCGCACTTAAGCGTTTGATAGGTTTAATCATATCCTATGAGTTCCATATTTTCCTGATGTGGATCTTAAGAAAATCTTACATTTTGGTTTTTAATGTTGACAATCTTTTTCAAATTGCCGGAACTGTATAGAGTATGTAACAATCGGCACCAGTATATTAATCTTGCAAGAATCATAAAGTTTATATACAATTCGTAACGGCCAATTAAAACTTGAACGCTTGCACGAGAAATATTTTCGCCTTTTTGCAAAATTATGCGACATCATTTTCGAAGAGTACGTTTTGTAATTACACGAGATTACCGACAGGTTGTTAAGGCCAATAGTGAACGTTTCGACCTTCACATTGCCTGTACTGACCAGCTATGTCGTCACTACGGCTTTCGCAGACTTAACCGTCTGTGGAATCTTGAAGATTTACAGAATATTTTACTCGTTTACGTTTTGCCCTAAAAAACTTTATTAGAAAATAACCCATTGACCTAGCATGGAAATAAAGAATAATGAATCCGATTCTGAAGGCATAAAATCTTTAGATAACGATTTCTGCTCGGATATAAAACTAATAGGATTACAATCGGTATGCTTACATGATCAAATGTAAATAGAGGAATTTTTTCTCAATCGTGTGTTCACTTTGAGAGCAAAGCAAACTTTTATATTTTAATGGCGTACGTTGCGTAAGGCTTTTGCATTGCTTTGTTATCTTGTGTCATTATGATATCAGATTAATTCTTTTCTATCATTCATATTAATGATTTTTCTCCAGTCTCACACACTGTAAGTGCCAATTTTCTAAAGCTATACGAGGAATTCTTAGCATTACAACAGCATTGTTTGTCGGTAGCTGCAGACAGTGAGTTGTTTGAAATGTTTCATTCAATGAAGAGACATAAATTCACATCGTACGAGGCAGTCGCCGCACGCCATCTTATCATAACGATATTGAGCTGTTATACAATTATTTTTATTATATTTGTTAAAGAATTTTCCTCTATAAATAAGGTTTTATCTAACATCTTTATTCTAGTGTTTGTTCAGCCTTTATCAAATGTTGGTCAGGATTTGATGCTCTCAACACAACAAGATGTTTGCGGTAAAATGCGTATGAGACATATAATTTATCTCTTTCGTTGAGTATACATACATGTAGAATTGTAATCTACTTTGATTCTAATGTCTTACTAACTTGAAATGATTAACAACTATTCCTAGGGCGAAAATACTTATTGTAATAAAGTGATCTACTGTTCGATACTATATTAGCCTTTTTTTTTTGTTGTAGCTACGTCATCCATATTAATATTATAAATGCGAAAGTAACTCTGTCTGTTTGTCTGTCGGTCTGTCTGTCTGTCTGTCTGTTACGCTTTCCCGCATAAACCTCTCAACCGATTTTGATGAAATTTGGCACAGACAATCTTTAGACCCTGTGAAAGAACATAGGATACCTTTTATCCCGGAAAAATTGGATATTCCCGAGGGAAATCTAAAAAGCGCGATATAACCGAACTCCACGCGGGCGAAGCCGCGGGCGGAAAGCTTGTAACTCATAAGTAACAGTGGATCCAGGCCAGCGGAGTTTGATCCCTAGGTCCATCTTTACATAACGTTGGTCTCGGCTGTCGCTTTCAGCTTTACAGTTGTTACGAGTCATCCGAAATCGGAAATTCTAAAAACCAGTCTTAAAAAGGGGAATCCTTATTTATTACCCAGTTAGTTAGTGGATTGGAATGGTCAGAAAGGCTGTCCCGCCCTGTAAAAACTGATATTTAGCTGTATTTTGTTACGCTGGAAGCCGAACCCCAACATGTTGAGCCTTGGCAGTTTGATTGAGTACTCTCACGGCCAAAATTATTTCAAAAATATTGTGACAACCTTATTATGTTCATTGATATCTCTTGCCAAAGCACCGGGGAATGTCACTAAGCATAAAATTGAATGTGATGGAGTGTGGGGATGATAACATTAGTGTTATCTAGCAGTTGGTAGCTGACTGGCTTATCTATGCGTCAGACTAGCCCATCCTCTTGAGGCTTTACCGACTCATACAAATAGTCGATAACGTTCCGTATGAAAAATCTAAAATGTAGCAACCCAGTGTGTTCCTAATATGAATGCACTACGTAAGCCTCATGTTTTGGCTTTGTTTTTCACGAAGTCTTGGAACTGCTGTGCTAATACTACACAAACACTTGTAATTCTCGTACGATGATTCATGACTATACCTTTTAGTAGTTTACAAATTCGTTTGACGAACCTTACATCATCGATAAGACAATATTCATTAAACAAGCAACAACCTAATTAGGTAATACACCATTACTTTAAATTTGAAATTTTTTTAAGCTTTGTATATATTATAAAAATAATTATGTCTGTTAATAACGCTATGAAAGTGTTTTAACTATCAAAATAAAGCCCATAGCTACTGATACTGTATTACGCAATTACCCTGCAGATTTTACAATTTCCGCCTTGTAACGCTTTGTGATATAAGCGTAAATGTTGTCATCAGATATTTTTGTATCCATGTGTTAACAGTATACAGGGCGGCAGGGATATCGACACGCGACATGTAATCATGATTCTAAATCTCTGAATCAACACAGGGATGTCTCAAAAATAATTGTCGGTAATTTAAAAAAAATGCTTCATCATTTTTATCGTAGTTTTCTATGAAACAGCATTTTTTATTAACTTATAGAAATGTTTACGCTGGGTCATGCTCTGGATTCATGTTTTCAGTTTGCCCGTCACCCAGTTATACTATATGCGTTGCAACATTTTCTAATGTCACCCATCTTAGAAAAAGTTGCAACGCATATTGTTGTATACGATATGATATGCATATCTGAGTTGGGCATATCAGGGAAACTAGGCTTGATGTTATGTGTTTAATGTAGCTTTATAAAATATTTGAAAACAACAATCTTCCGACTATCAGTCAGCAAGCATATTTCTGTATTCATCTGTGTTATTGTTTTTTTATAGATTCATCAAAAAATTAGAAAACCGCAGCGGTTGTGATGAGTCTAATGCAATTGTGTCTGCTGTTTATTGCATCAATCTAAACTTTTCATACATAAATTCACCATTCTTCTAAAAATGGTTTTAACCTGTAGTTGGTTATTCAAAATTTGACGTATGAGATATATTAGGCTCTTTGTAGAGCTTTTTAAGGGTTTTCTCCGGGTAGCAAAGGCCCGCAGATGTCGTTAAAAACCAGTTATATCAATAACGTATTAGTTCACTACTAGCTCTGCAACAGTTGCATTCACTATGAATGTTTTATAAGACTCACAATGCTTTGTTTGCTGGCAAAATAAACATCAAGCTCGGTTAATAGTTGCATTGTGTCGATGGCACAGATTCCCAGGCGTCACTCGTTACTCCATTCAGTCGAGTAAGCCGCCACGTTTCAAATATTATTGTTTATAATGGTATTTATTACAGTATTGTTTAATTTCATTCCGACGTCTCTAAGTACTACGGTAGTTTTAGCAATACAAGGGACTCTTTGTAGAGGAAATAGATCGGGGAATAACAATTCGTATTTCAATCGTTAAACTGTGTGGCTGTGTTCCGGTTTCTAGGGTATGAAGGCCACGTAATTGTACGCATAATCAATAATCATTTACCTTCTTTTCACACTCTTTGGATGCGGAATGTAATATAAACCATCATTTCCTTCATGTTCCGACCAAAACTAAGAGACCTTATCGCGCTGTCTGGGTCTGGCTGTCAGCCTCATTTAAGTCTCGCCCTTCATAGCCTTTGTCCACTGTGTTTCTTCCATCAATTGAATTTCTTTACTATCTCTTGGGCAAAATTCTTATGCATGATTTATGACCGCAGTTCTCAGTCTGTTCTTCGGAAAGAGCAATAAGCCGTTGATCGTGGCTGTCATTCCTATATCTTTCACAGTCTTATCAAGAGGTATCGTGTTACCCAGTATCTGGGTTGTGTGGACGTCAACTAGGCACTCCATGTAAAATACTGGCTGAATCCAGTTAGATAGATTAGAAGCTATGTAAGTATGATGGGAAAAAGTTATGCTGATGATGAGGTGCTGTGCAAGCTTCCATGCCTCCTCATACGCAGTAAGAATGTGGAAACGGGACTTAACCGGAACAGTTCGGCTCTGTCCTACCACTCGGCATTACTTTAGTTTTGTCTACGGCATTTGAGACGTGCTTGCACTGTATGGAGTATTGTTTTGGTTATGACTCATGTAACGGGTCACGACAATATCAACCACATTTTCCAATATTAGTTCATTGTTTAGCCACAACAAACATTTTAACGAGTTATTGCCATTTGTCCTAACAGCGTTTAGCAATAGAAAATAGTTTCATTCAAAACTAAATCCTTCCAAATTAATAATTATTGATACTTTCAATAGTCAGTGAAAATTGTATTGCTTCGTAAGCATAGCCATAAATTTTATAAACACTTGTGTGGCGTGACACAGAAAGTAAGACGTCTATGTTCTATAGTAATTGAATGAGTGTACGCGTGACTGACAACGGTAAACTCATTCCAGCAAACAACAATATAAAGAAAGACAGTTATGTCGGAAAGTCAACTTTTATCGCGAAAAGATCTGTAAAGTTCATTCAAACCGTAGAAAGTATTGCCGGAAGCGAATATCATGGCACAATCTCTAATAGCGACCTGTTGCTCGACTCACGAATTTGGCCGAACAACTCACAAGTAGTTTGAGTACCTTGGAGTGTCAGGCAGCGTTGGCAAGATGGAGCGTTCCCACCGATAACATTGACCACAATGACTTTGTTAAAAATATTTGTATAGATCGGCCGATAAACATCTCAGTGAATGTAATGTCAGCACTGCATGGAATTAAAAAAACCGGCCAAAATGATCCGCAGTGATCGATAAGTGATAATACTCTGGATATATCAAAGACTAGCTACACCCCGCGGTAACACCCGCATAAGTTTCAATCCCGTGGTCTTGTTCATATCCTGGTGATAGACTATCTGTGTAGGTACATACCAAACATCCAAAACTGTCGTAGGTTTTGCGTGAAAGATTAAAAAATATTCATCTGTGCATCCATCAATACAAAATTTCGCATTTATAAATAGAAACTTACACTTACTTACTTACTTAGATACTTTTCATAAAAAACCGCATTACGGCCAGTTTTACATATAGTATTTTGCTTTTTGTTTCTGGTTTCACCCAACATGCAGTGCTTTGAAGCCAATAAGTACGATTAGAATGACCAATCGCCAAAGGGAATAAGTAACCGAACCACCGATCCTTTAAAAATCATATCGTAGAAAGTTGGATGGACAAAGCTGATAGTTACAAAATCGCATTACAAGGATGTGTGTTTTAGGAATGGTTTTCATATAATAAAAGAAATTTATATAGTCTGTTTTCTATTAATTAACTCCAAAATAACTATCGATTCTTTACAAAATATCAACTTCTTTCGACGGTCCTGGTTACTTATCTTCTTTGATGACCATACACACTAAAACAGGTGTGCTGTCGCTACTAATTGTACTGACATTATGTACTCACTACCGACGTACTTAGGTGCGGTAATGACGTACTTGAACGCAATCACATTTCCTAAGTTAATAGTATCCAATGATATCATGCATCACAGTAATACACGTTATTATAGGTTGCGAAGTGAATTGTCTCGCATGCAGCTATGGAAAGGCAATTTCATTTTAATGCGTTAATCGTGCAACGTTGATGTAGAACCCATACATTGCGAAATACATAGACATTGACGTGCGTGACAATATTTGACGTCACTCATGAGATTTTGTCACGGTAGTTCTGAAATCAATTTCCTTCTCGTTTGTTAATAAAATGTAATGTAAAGTAAATTTGTACTGGCGCTGCAAAATGCCACCTGGCAATTTCGTATTCGGTGGAGAGGCATGCGAAGAAGCTAATTGGCGACCCAGAGTTGGTTCCAAACGGTCTCCAAAGCCTGGAACGCGAATAGTAGCCAGCCTGTCTGTGTTCTCTAAGATGCAGTTTGGATTATGTGCGCGGCTTAATTCCCCCATCTCCGTTCTATCACCATCCTGGCACTACGAACCGGACGAAACATTTCGCCTCGTCTTTTATACCGCGTACACCGAGGGACTGGAACAATTTGCCAGCGGCGTTGTTTCCGTCTGACTACACTTTACGTGTGTTGAAGGCTAGAGTGAATAGACTCTTAACAAACTAGCGCACTTTCCTATCAACGACCACGAGCATCATAAAAAAAACAAACCAGTATCTACCGATCGGTGCGGGTAAATAGTCCCACATTAACATACGCGCACATAAAGACCGAGGTAAAATGGGTAGCATTTTCCTTCCGAAATTTAACCGGCAGATCTGTACCGGAAGTCGGCCCCGAAAATTTCGTTTCTTTATGCACCCTCAATCAAGTCAAAGGTTGTAGTGATCATAACTGCCGCATTGAACTTAAAAGTACCCGGGGGAATAAAACCCGAAGGCGTGAGAACAAAAGAACACGAGTCAGCCCTGTTAGTTTATTTAGGGGAAAACCCGTAATAAACTGAGAACCTACTGCATTACAGTCTGCACGAAAGTGTGTTGAGCTGTTCATAAACCTTTATTGATTGTTTCTATATCTGTCCTACAGATCAGCGGAGCGGTACGTGCGAGTGAAATGGCGAGATGTACGCGTCGGAGATCTCGTCCACCTGTCGAACAACGAAGCGGTGCCAGCAGACATCGTACTCTTGCACTCTTCAAACCCCCTAGGCTTCTGCTACTTAGATACATGCAATCTAGACGGGGAGACCAATCTTAAACAGAGGCTAGTGGCGCCGGGATTTAAAGAAAAGGTAAAATAATCTATGCATATTATTTTAGAGAATATCTAAAGAACGTCTTACTCATTACTATGAACAATTACAGTTTGTTTATCATCCTATATTACCAAATGCAGCCTGTGATGATGATGCTTAGTAATCATTTATTTATTTCATTTCTGCTCCCAGTTGACTGACATTGCGAAATATGTATGTAGCTTCAATATTCAAAATTCGACCAGATTTCATTTCTGCAGTGTCTCACGACGGTTTTATTAATAGATGAGCATCATAATGCTGTTTTTGTTTGCTATGCACGTGTTACGGGCTAGGGGTACTTAAACGCCGGTTAAGGGTTACGAAGTTTATTAGCAACGAAGGTACAGTCGATTGTAGGCAATGACAAGTAGAATGTCGCTGACGTTGCACCGAAGTCTTCCCTTATGTCCACGAAGTCCGTGTTGTAAACACACAATAACAGTATAGATGTTACTCCACGTAGTACTCACAGTTCTCGTTGCAGTTGTCGCAGTAGGTCTTCTTTAAGATCGCTTCTTAACTGTCGCTGTTTTCGTATCGCTAGTCGAGTGTAGACTGACTCTGTGCGGGCGTCACGGTGCTATATATAGTCCAGCTGATCGAACATTCCAGATTCCTCTAGATGTAATAATAATAGCACATAACTTCGAGGTCACTCGGAAGTACCTACGGTAATTCCCGGAAACGGATTTCTAGAAATTTCGATGTCGACACTTTGTTGACAAAACTGTTGAGACCTGTACCATTCGATAGGCCGTCCTAAGTCTAGTAATGCGTTTTATTATTGTACCTAGGAAATGTCTAGATCTAGCGAAATAGGACTTAAAAGTGACACACTGCATGTCACGCGATATTGAACCTTATGCCATCGACATAAGGTCCATTCGTAACATTGCCCCCTCCTTAGTCATGCTCGTCCCGACCATGATTTGATCCATAATAGCGAGCTAGGCGGTCAACGTGTACGACCTTCAGCTTCACTCTAGGTCCTTTCTTAATCCGGTAGGTGACATCGTTTATTCTGGTTACTATCGTGTACGGACCCTCCCATTTGGCTTGGAACTTTGGACTCTTTCCTTTCCTTCTAATGGGATTATGTAACCATACTAAAGTTCCCTCTTCAAATCCGGGCACGTTAGCTTTGCGGTCGTATCGGATCTTCATCTTCTCACTGGTTTTCAGACCATTCTCTCTCACTAGCTCATGTATTCCATCTAATTTACGCCGCAGGTCGGCCACATAGTCGACGGCTAGGATAGGAGTATCGGGAGGTGTTCCGGTTAGTGCATCTATGGGTAGCCTAATTTCTCGGCCGAAGTTGACTTTCGCCGGTGTGCAGTTTGTGCTATCATGTGTTGCTGAGCGGTATGACATTAAAAAGAGTGGAATGTATTGGTCCCAATCCCTTTGGTGTTCTTCCACTACTTTGGCCAAATGATTCTCCAACGTCTGATTGAATCTTTCGACCATTCCATCTGACTGTGGGTGGTACGGTGTTGTACGAGTCTTATGTATCCCGAGTAGTTGGCAAACCTCTTGAAATAGTGAAGACTCGAAGTTTCTACCCTGGTCAGAGTGTAACTCCAAGGGAACGCCAAATCGACAGAACACCTCGTGAACTAGCTTTTTGGCGACTGTAAGAGCTTCCTGGTTAGGTACTGCAAAAGCTTCTGGCCATTTGCTGAAATAGTCTTGCATGACGATGATATACCTATTCCCTTCTTCAGTAACAGGGAATGGCCCAGCTATATCGACAGCAACTCTTTCCCATGGTGCACCAACATTGTACACTTTCAGCCGACCTCTGGCCCTCGTTTGCGGTCCCTTTACTGAGGAGCAAGCCACGCATTTTCTACACCAGTCCTCTACGTCTTCACGGCAATGCACCCAATAGAATCTTTTTCTCACCTTCTCCAGGGTTTTCTTCACTCCAAGATGTCCTCCGGATACTCCGTCGTGCACCTGTCTTAGCACTGACGCGACTTTATCACCGGGAACAACTATCTGTAAGGTGACCTCCTGTCCACTGGGTGATTCCCATTTCCTCTTGAGAACTTCATTATCAATTATCAGGCTATCCCATTGAGCCCAGTAACTTTTTACTGTTGGGCTAAGCGCTGATATTTCACTCCAAGCGGGCCTCTGGCCACGTTGCTTCCACTCGATTACTGCCTTCAGGTCACTGTCGTCCTTCTGTGCGTCTTTCAATGATCGATTATCCCAGTCTTCATCCAAATCATTCACCTGGACAATACGCACGTTCTCTGTATTTTCCTGTTTGTCACAATGTCGGCCCTTACTTCCTGAAGTTAGCTGGCGGCGGCGGTCCTTTTGCCTTGCCTTTTTCTCGAGGCGCTTCTTCTTACGGGCCTCGTCCTCGACTTCCTTGTCCCGGCTTCCGTCTGCCTCAGTCCACGACCTTCCGCGCGACCGCTCGCGCTCGTGTTCTCGCTTGCCGGAACGTTCGCGTTCCTGGTCTCGGTCTCGCTCCCGGTCCTTGACGCGTTCCCGCTCTCGTTCAGCGGGTCGCTCGCGGTGCCCGCTCCGATCGCTCCGCTCGCGCCAATCGACTCGCTCGCACGGGCGCTCGGGCTCGACCTTCGCATCGCGCTTGCGCCACTCCATCACCGCGGCCTCTTCACGTGACCAAGAAGTTCTTCTTCCCTTAGCCTTCCTGGGACAATCAATTCGAATGTGCCCCTTTTCGCCGCACTCGTAGCAAGTTGGTCCTCGTCGGGCTTTTATTTGTGCGGTCACTTCTCGAATACGGTCATGTTGTGGGCCATCTTGACGTACAGCTTCCACCTCCAGAGCATGCGTCAAAGCTGCCTTCAAGGTCTGATGGTGACCCAGACGTACTGCAGCCCTGACTTCTGCATCTCGAATCCCATCGGTAAATAATCGTAGAGTAGTAGCGCCAATCAATCCCGGTGTTGATGCATACGCCTTCCGAACCATACGTTCTATTTCCGTGGCCCATTGTTGCAAACCCTCGCTGCTCTTCTGTATGCGTTCGCGGAGTTGAGCCCTGTAGACATGTTCCAGGTGTTTCTCTCCATATCTAGACTCCAACGCTTCTAACAGACAGGCTAGGGTATTGCAATCGCCGGAAATATTTTCGAGGATTTGGACCGCCTCACCACGCAGAGCAAGCGTAAGGGCGGTTACGGCTTGATCGTCGTCCCAATTGTTGCCTTTTGCGACCTTTTCAAACTGTAGACGGAAGGCCACCCATGACGTTGTCCCGTCAAAATGAGGTACCTTGAAAGTCGGCAAAGCACTGGGTACCGGTACCACACCTTTAATAACTCCTTTTTGTACCTTCTCATGTAAAAATTCTACTTCCTTCCCAAACTCCATGATGGTACTGTTTAATTTCTCCATACGCGCATCTTGTTTGTCTATGCGCGTATCTTGCTGGTCCATACGTGTATCTTGTTTGTCTATGCGCGTGTCTTGCTGGTCCAGACGGGCATCTTGTTGAGCTGTTTTAATTCTAAGTTCATTGACCTCTTCTTTGGTCTTTTTCCACTTTTCATTTAATTGTAATACCAGTTGCTGGGATTCCTTTATTTGTGACTGGGTTGCTGCCTGGGATTGTTTTATTTGTGCCTGGGTTTCTGCCTGGGATCTATCTATTTTTGCCTGGATTTCTGCCTGGGATTTTGCCTGTGATTCTGCTACTATGCCTTTTATTTGCGCCTGGGATTCTGCTATACTCAACTTTATTTGCGCCGTCAAGTGAGCCAGTAACACCGATAAATCGGATCCGCTGCTTCCGGGAATAGTGCTGGTACTAGGCGCACTCACATTCGTCGGTGTTACGACGGCCGCATCTTCTACGGGTGCAGGGACACCAAGCGATTCTTCCTCTTGACGCGCCAAATCCATCGCTGCTTGTCGTCGCGTGCGAACTCTTTCGTCTTCCCTTGGCGTGACCGGCATGCCGCTTCTGACACCAATTGTTACGGGCTAGGGGTACTTAAACGCCGGTTAAGGGTTACGAAGTTTATTAGCAACGAAGGTACAGTCGATTGTAGGCAATGACAAGTAGAATGTAGCTGATGTTGCACCGAAGTCTTCCCTTATGTCCACGAAGTCCGTGTTGTAAACACACAATAACAGTATAGATGTTACTCCACGTAGTACTCACAGTTCTCGTTGCAGTTGTCGCAGTAGGTCTTCTTTAAGATCGCTTCTTAACTGTCGCTGTTTTCGTATCGCTAGTCGAGTGTAGACTGACTCTGTGCGGGCGTCACGGTGCTATATATAGTCCAGCTGATCGAACATTCCAGATTCCTCTAGATGTAATAATAATAGCACATAACTTCGAGGTCACTCGGAAGTACCTACGGTAATTCCCGGAAACGGATTTCTAGAAATTTCGATGTCGACACTTTGTTGACAAAACTGTTGAGACCTGTACCATTCGATAGGCCGTCCTAAGTCTAGTAATGCGTTTTATTATTGTACCTAGGAAATGTCTAGATCTAGCGAAATAGGACTTAAAAGTGACACACTGCATGTCACGCGATATTGAACCTTATGCCATCGACATAAGGTCCATTCGTAACACACGCAATGCAAACCACCGAAAAAAAATCAGAGCGTGGGAACACTTTCTCCGACAGTTGTAGAGTATCACAATAGTCGCTGTACTACCACGACCTGGTTTAACAAGCCGTTTGTTTGGAATTAAAGATATTTAGGTTATAAAAATATTTTTCAGCAAGCAGAGTTCAATCCAATGAAGTTCAAAAGCACTGTGGAAGTGGAGCGACCATCTACGAAAATATATAGGTTTACGGGTTGCATCTCGCACCCCAACGGAGCGCGAGTGCCGCTGACTTCGGAGAACCTCCTGCTGAGAGACTGCACGATCAAGAACACAGACTATGTGGAGGGCATCGTCGTGTACGCGGGCCACGAGACCAAGGCGATGCTCAACAACGGAGGACCAAGATACAAGTGTTCAGGCTTAGAGAAAAAAATGAACACAGATGTGATATGGTGTGTCTTAGTATTACTTTTTCTTTGTTGCGCCGGCGCAGTCGGCTGCAAAATGTGGTTGGACAAATTTTACGTTAACTCATACAAGCTAACCCCGTTCATAACTATGGTGAACAAGCCGGCTTTCGAGGGGCTTCTCATATTCTGGACCTACATCATAGCGCTGCAAGTGATGATACCTGTGTCGTTGTACGTGACGCTAGAGATGACGAAACTGTTACAAGTGTATCATATACACCAAGACATCCAGTTGTACGATCCCGATACCAACATGCGGACGGAATGCCGCGCGCTGAACATCACGGAGGAGCTAGGTCAGGTGGACTACTTGTTCACGGACAAGACCGGGACGCTGACTGAGAACAAGATGGTGTTTCGACGCTGTGCGGTGAACGGCGTAGACTACGACCATCCGCCCGGTGCGCCCGCCGAGCACTCGACCGAGCTGCCGCCGCTGGTCACGCCCATCACCAGCGTGTCGCCCAACCGACGACTGCTGCAGCACTTACTAGATAACAACGATACACAACACACGCAAAAGGTAATGACGCGACGCCATGGTTTATTTTAATTAATACAATATTTGATTAGATCTTTCTTATTAGTTTTCCAAACCCAGAAAAAGAATAAATCACAAATATTTTATTTTTATATCTCAAATGTAACTTTTTATTTTCGGCTAAACATCAAGCTATGCATTTCCAGTTTTAACTGACCTTGCCATTGTATGAGTTTTTCTTACAATCAGAAATCAGCTTATACTGGTTATGTATAGCTTGATGTGTAGCCGTCCATACCATGATAAAATTTCAGGTTCGCGAATTCCTCCTAATCCTGGCTGTGTGCAATACAGTGGTAGTCAGTCAGCCCCACGTGGATACGTCGCAAATAAGTGCGTCCACGTCGGGCGAACACATCGCTGCGGGAAAGGCCTCCCGCTCGAACGGAACCCTGCGATCTAACGACAAGTAAGTAACTAGTAAGTCAAAAATCTTAAACCTTTTCATTATTAATATTGTAGTGTTTTAGTAAAAGATAATCGTGCTAATATACTACAGACTGCTAACAACCACGTTGAGACTAGTGAATGCAATGTCGAGGCAGGACCTAAATAGGTGGTTTGATGCGTAAAGTTCAAGTACAAGATTGTCCTCCCAAGATCTCCGTCCTCTCATCTTGAAGAATCTTCAAAAAGGCTCGAGATATCACTCAGTTGAAGAGCGAGATCTCGAGTATACAACTTCAACTGATGATACTTCCGAACGAACGAACCAACTTGATTAATAAAAAATAGATTAGAAATCGCAGGGTGGTCATTAACATAAAGAAGGAGGTCGTCTACCCCTTTTTGTAATTCCTTCATAGTAAGAGATTATTGAAGTATGTTTAGAGAGAAAATGGCCCGGATTCCCTTGTTTATAAACTAAATTTAATTTAATTTCAGTGAATCATTTTTTTTTTTCATTAAGAAAAGGACAGAAGATGTACGGTTCCGTACAGGCATTATTTGCTTATGTCGCGACCTACTTTACAGAGGCTGACCACACATTACACATTATGACAGTCAAACCACTTGTTTTTTGTTTCGTAGTGTATTGTGCCGTTAGAAAAGTACAGGCACGGTAAATGACTGTTTTGTGCAACCTTTTATAAGTCATAATTAGGAGTGTGGTTACTCATTAATTAGTTTCCATTTACATAAACCTTGGCTTTTGATACTGAATACTATAATGGCCATGTAGTAAATTATTAAAAACCGAGATAAATATTCTTTTTAGCGTGTCGATGGCAATCTAAATTGCGTCGAGCCAGTATTTAGCTACGAGTTTGGCATCATCAGTGCTGTCCATTATTCAGTAATGAATATTAATCCGTGTATTCAAGATTACCTTTAGGGCAAGATTCACAGAACACATTTTGACTATATCAGCTTAGTGAAAATGAGTTTCGAGGATACTTTTTTATACTCATAAAGATCATATTCGTATGAGCAAATGTGAGCAAGCTTTTTCTCATATGTTCTACAAATTAATTGTCATATGCTCATGAGATGCTTACTTAGCAAAGTAAAGTGAAAGCTGGCTGTAAATATGGCTTTTAAAGATAGGGATAACATGCTGACATATTAAAAATCAGTCGCCAGTTTCGACTTACTAGTTATCTGTCAGATAACGTCAAACACATTCTTTTAAAGTTATTCATTTACACGTTATAAATAAATAATCACAATTTATTGTCTGATAACTCAAAACATCTGGCACTAGTGTTTGACACTTTTTTCGTAATCTTTGAATGAATACAGAAGAGTTTTATTAATGTAGATATGTAAGGTAAAAAGTTATAATATTAGTTGTTGTTAGGTATGGAAGGTTGGATAAGTTCAACTTGCCGCAGTAGGTTAAGGCCTGTAATAATAGTTGTAAGAATGAATAATAACTCAAACAGCAATGCCAGATCTAGAGTCTTTTAATAATAACAGCACTTTAAAGCTGATTCTGAAACGATCACAGAACGGCAGTTGCATGGAAAAACCAGAGTGGTCAAACCGGATGCACTTCCAAACAAAACGATCCAACAACTGTTTACTTTCGTCGATTTTCATGTAATAATCTCGTTGTAAGCGATCGATTTTGAGACCGTTGGAACCATAGAGGGCTCAGATTTTAGTCAGATCATTAGGATCGGAAGGTACGATTATTTCTTTTCACTTTTCACGTTTTAAATAATAGAAATGGGATTTCCCATCGGCAAAATGACGAATTTAAAAAAAAAAATGTTTTCTATTTACCTTAAGGACATTTATCTGAAGAGCGTCATAATGACGTCACATAATCATAATTAGTATATTCTTACATCTCGCAAGCAGTGTTTATCTTTCTTAGTCTTCACTTTCAGCGATATGTCATGTTTCTATTGTTTACCAGAAAATGAGTTCAAGAATTGTATTAACTAGGTTTTGCTATCAGATACGCTCGTCTGACTGAGTCCCGGTCTACCACTCCGTCACCGCCGCCGTCCACCGGTTCACCTCTCAAGATAAGACTGCCGAAACTCATCCGAGGTAGCAAGGATGACACCAGCGAACCCTGCACCTCAGCGGAACTCTCTGTGAGTACCTTATTATAGTTATTACCATCTCAACTGCCCTTCATCATCAACCTTTTTATCGTCCCACTGCTGGGCACAGGTCTCCTCTCATATAGAGAAGGATTGAGCGTAATCACTACGCTTGCTCAATGCGGGTGGGCGATTTCAGACTTAAAGTTCAGGTTTCCTCAAGATGTTTTCCTTCACCGTTTAACCAGTCATTGGTGTCCAAGATAAGATATACTTAGAAATGTTACATTGGTACTTGCCTGACCTGGAATCGAACCTGCATTCTCATACGTGAGAGGCTGGTGTGTTAACCACTGGGCTACAACTGCCCTTAATCGAATCTATTTGTTTATGTTTGTATGCAATGTTACTAAGTTAGATAAAGAATGTTTAGTTGTTGGCTATGGGATGGGTCTTCACACCTTGTATTGTTTGTTCAGTTGGTTCGGTACGAAGCGGAAAGTCCAGACGAGCTGGCGTTAGCGGAGGCGGCGCTAGCATACGGCTATGAACTACGGAACAGGAGCCCTGATGAAGTGGAACTAGGCATACGAGGGGAACTCTCTAAGATGAAGGTCATAAGGGTGCAACAGTTCGACGCCACCAGGAAGTGCATGTCTGTGGCTATGAGGCAAGCTAATGGACAGGTGAGCATTAAGCGTCTTATCCGATTTAAGGTTGATTTTTCTAGTGGATTTATTATCAGAGGAATAATTTTGAATATTTTTTACAAAACTGTGATAGGTACATTTTAATCCACAAATAAAGTAATCGGTCAATTACAACAAAATACTTTAACCTTTCGTATCATAGAGTATATAGTGAGGGACAACAATAATTATAATGGATAAAACTCCAATTACCTGTTCTTTCTTTTTTCTTTCGAGGTTTTTGCCCAGCAGTGGGGCAGTATATATTAATTATTTACTGCCCCTCTGCTGGGCAAAGGCCTCCTCCAAATCCTGTAAGAATTTTTTTCCCGCCGCCACATGAAACCGGTCCTCTCAGTACACGTTTATTGGTTTTTATGATATTCAGTTTCAAAGTAGGTATGTCGAGTATGACGTATAGGAAACGTCATCAATGAAATTAAAACAAACATTCGGGTAATATAATTAATCTTGAGACAACATTGCCTCGACCTTTGGTGGGATTGGCAAAAAAATAAATTTTGGCACAAAACTGTGAGTGTGACACAATATGTACTGTATAATGTAATACTTTTGATGTCACGGATAATTCGACAATGCTTGCGCTGGCTATCGTGCTCTCGATACTCTAACAGTGTGGCGATTACGTTATCACTTTATTAATTGAAACCACGTACTCTACATTATGTATTTTAAACATACACTTAAAATAAACGTTAACCTTAAATTGTCATTATATGGTAACATAAAGTTTGTGTTGAATTGTTAATACCGTCGGCCCACGCGTGTGCCAACGGCTATATTTTATTTACACCAAATGTTACGCTATTTATTTTGATCAAAAACATCCAGTTTTGTATTATTAGCAAAACAAAATTGTATATTTTAATATTATGAGACTGATAACGACTTGTAATAACCACTATTAATTAATGTGATAACCAGTTAAAGGTCATTTGTTGCCCACACATAAAGTTTACCTTGAGCTACAAAAAAAGGAACAGGTGTTTTTTTTTTTTTTTTTGAAAATTCATTGATGAGATGAATTTCGATATCATACGATAAAACAACTATCAGCTGTCGTCCTGTGACTCCATTCAAATGCTCATCGATTTTTTTTTACCTGTTCATTTTAATATACATATTTACATCCATTACGTCTGAGGCGTTTAGCTAGCTAATTTAATTAGATCCTGTTTTTGAATCTACATATCTAACCACCAGGTAGTACTATACGTGAAGGGTGCGGACACCACCGTCATGGGTGCTTTGGCTCCCATGCGCTCAGGCTCAGCGGAATCCGCCGCGTATGAACGAACGCGCTCCCTGCTTTCTGAGTACGCTCGCGCCGGTCTGAGGACCCTGGTCATGGCTAAGAGGACAATGCAGCCTACGCTGTGGGAGGAGTGGCTTGCTGGACATCATCGGGCCATGGAGATGGGAGAAGGTATGTTTTATAGATTTGATAGTCGTGTGAACAGAACAGTGCTTGAATAATAGAGAGCTAATATATGAAATATAAAATAATGAGTTTCCATGTCTTATTTACCAAATCTTTCTTGAACAGCAGTTTGGGTCGTGCGTAGTGTGTTAGTGAATTTGAGACATTTTTTAAATATATTTTAGGATTTCTATCTTGTAGTGATATTGTTTAGTTCGTGTTCGGGGGAAAATAAACGTTTGTTTTACCGCACTATAAACACCCCGGTGATAACCATTCGTATATAGGGGTGGTAAATCCCTGGATATATTGTGGTACTCTTAAACCTCGCTACGTACGATAGCAAGTAACTATTGTGTGACTGTTTTTCCTGGGGTTACTTGGTGGGCATATAATTATAAAGTCCCCACTTAATGTTCCTGTGGCCTCAATGAGGTCCACGCCGTAGACCGTAGTCGTCAATATTTTGCGAGACTCAGTGAATAGTTTAATTTGATTCTCTAGTTTTATTAAAGGAAATATACAACATAATTTTTTCTTTATACGTAACCTGAATATAGTTTGTTGTTTGAATATGTTTGCCTAGAACACAGTTGTCGGTAGATTATAGTAGTAATAAAGTGAGAAAGGGCCACCCACTCCGCGCCGCGACGCCTCACACTCGGACGGGCTAGCGGTGCGTTAATGGAATAGAATATTTTTATTATGTATATCATATACAACGTGGCGCCATAGTGGTGACATTAACTTAACACACGGGTACGGCTAGAGTGCCCACTAATCATATTAATTTTGATATTTTAATATAACCAGAAAAATTAAAAAAAAACTATTAAATAACAGGAAAGGAACCAAAGTTGGGATCACCCTTAAGAAAAATAAAAAATGGTTCTTTCAAAAAATTAAGTAACTTCGTGAATAATAACATTTCATGAAAATAAAATCTCTTCATGAAGCCAAAATGCAACAAACTATTTGTGTTTTCAGTTAATGTCACCATTGTAGCGCCACGTTGTATGTTACAGAACATAAATATAAAGATTTTCCGGTTGCAGGTCGCGCGTCCCGTATCCGCTCGTCGCTGGCGCGGCTGGAGAGCGCGCTGGTGCTGGTGGGCGCGTCGGGCGTGGAGGACCGGCTACAGGCGCACGTGCCGCGCACGGTGCGGGCCCTGCTGGACGCCGGGCTGGTGCTGTGGGTGCTGACGGGCGACAAGCCCGAGACCGCCATCAACATCGCCTACTCCGCCGCGCTCTTCTCGCAGGCCGACCGTCTGCTGCACCTCATGTCCAGGGACAAGGTCTCCATTATCAACCTTTCATCGTCCTCCTGCTGGACACAGATCTCCTCTCATACAGAGAAGAATTGAGCGTAATCACCACGCTTGCTCAATGAAGTCCAGGTTTCCTCAAGATGTTTTCCTTCACCTTTTACCCAGTCATTGGTATCCAAGATATACTTAGTAAGTACATGTAACTTAAAAAAGTTACCTTGGTACTTGTCTGACTTGGAATTGAACCTACACACTCATAGGTATATCCAGGCCCATTTATTACATTAAAAAACTGATTCCGTTTTCGTGTCATATGCAGTATTTTTCTTTATTTGTTTAACAGTTTGATTCCGATATTCATAATTCCATAAAATGTGTGGAGTAACTCATGAGTGTGTGTACAGGAGCACGCTGAGGCCACAATAAAGAACTACCTGGAGAACGGCCCCAGCTCGGTGGGAGCGGGGCGCGCGCTGGTGGTGGACGGGCGCACCCTGACGTACATCCTGGACCGGCGCTCCGGGCTGGTGGCGCCCTTCCTGTCACTGGCTCGGCGCTGCTCCGCCGTACTGTGCTGCCGCGCCACGCCGCTGCAGAAGGCCTACATAGTCAAGGTACGCATTGTCAGACAACACTCAGGATCCTCTCTCTTCCAAGCTATGTTGAAAAACTTTCCTCGTGAGCAAGGAGGATCATATCTCTTGTCATCATAGCTGATGACGAAAGTGACTGGTACCAGTGCACCAGACATACCTACTTGCAGTAAATACGCCTCACTCTTTCTCGTGTCAGTTTCTCACTAAAGCTGGATGGGTCGCATATCATATTGACGCCAGAGTGCAGTATTCATCATTACTTCAACCGAAAGAAGTCCACTGCTTAACCCCACACCCAGATTGGCACCGTACAACTGACATCCAACGCGTTTCTGCGGCTCTATCAAGGTCATTGGTCCACCTTGTGGTTGGTCTTCCAAGGCTGCGTCTTCCGGTATACTGTCACCACTCCAGAACCTTTCAGAACCATCGGCCATCTGTTACAACGTGCCCTAAACACTACCACTTTACTATTCTTCGCACTATCTAGATACCGTTCTCCTGCGGATCTTTCCATTTCCGATTCGATCATGCAAGGGAACTCCATTGCCCCTTGGGTAACTTTAAGTATTCTAATAAAGCCCATTAGAAGACTCAGTACCCATAGGTCATCGCTAGCAACAGACACTGGTCAAAGATTACTGAGTACTGTAGTATGAGTATAAAATACAATTTGTTTGATAGTAATTTATAATGTCCTCAGGCGGTGAAAGAAGAGCTCGGTGTCACGACGCTCGCCATCGGTGACGGAGCCAACGACGTGTCCATGATACAGACCGCGGACGTGGGCGTCGGTAAGTTCTTCACTTTATTCTTTCCTATCTAACATTCCGAAGAAAAGTGTGCCCGTACTACGGAAATTATCGTATATATCTACGAAAATATGAACGCGCAATGCTCATCACCTATTAATCCGCATCTGACGTAATTTGAGGTATTTTCTTATCTTTATATATATAATTCTGCTGTACGTGTGTATGTCATTGAACTCCTCCTAAACGGCTTGACCGATTTTAATGAATTTTTCTGTATGCGTTTGAGTGGCGATCTGGATCGTTTAGATTCACAAATCAACCCGGCAGATGGCGCTAATCACTTGAAGAAGCATGTGATCTCGGAAACGGCCCTAACGATTTCGCTGAAAATTAATATGTGGTGGTTTTCGGGGACGAAAAATCGATCTAGCTCAGTCTTATGTCTGGGGAAGCGCATATTTTCGAGTTTTCTCTTTCGCAATATATCACGCATAATATGGGCGCTAATTTCGCGCGGCTTGACATAGCGGCTGTAGCGTAGTCGATATTGGTATGGTCTACTCGCGATGGCTGATGTTCTTCGGTTCAAACCCGGTCAATCACAAGTTTTTTTTTTTTGTTTTTAGACAAGTTTATAGTTTTTTTTATTTTTTTTAGTTACTTAAAAATATAATTGTACATAAGAACTAAAAGGCGAAAAAATAAAAAAGATATTTTTTTATATTTAACTAAATTTGTACTTATGAACTAAAAGAGAAAAAAATAAATAGAAATAAATAATTATTTAAGATTTACTATTTTACTTAAAGAGACAGAAACAAGAGCCCTAGGGGTAGAGAGAGGTATGATATCTTTGTTACAAATGTAGATGACAATGCTTTCCATGGGTTTCATCTTTCCATCCTAAATATGCTGTACGTGTGTACGTCACTGAATTCCTCCTAGGCTGGTCCGATTTGAATGAAGTCTATGTATATAAATGAAAGTCGTGTTAGTTACTATATTATTTTATAACTCAAGAACCGCTTAACCAGTATGGCTCAAAATTGGTAGGGAGGTAGATAAGAACTGGGAGAAGGACATATCACATAGGATACTTTTTATCCCGTTCCCGCGGTTCCTGTCGTTCCCGTGTGACGTGACATAAGACATCGTTTAACAAAACGCAACTGACATGGAATAACAAAACAACTCAGTCAAAATATAAGTTTCATTAGTTAAAAATGGTACAAACACACTCCTACACTACTCAGCATATTTAAAAAAGTCTTACCGGTTGAATGTTGATGCATTTATTTAAAGCAAGGAATATAAATGCTCTCTGCCGGTTTAATTTTTTTAATAAAAGCCCCAAAGCAAACTTGAACTTCTAAATTTCTAATATTGTATAGCTGTGCCATTTACCACTTCACTACATACTATAAAACAAAGTTACTTTCTCTTTCCCTATGTTCCTTTGTATGATTAAATCTTTAAAACTGCGAAACAGATTTTGATGAGGTTTCTTTTAATAGATAGAGTAATTAAAAAGAAACGTTTATATGAAACACTATCCCTCGCCCACATGTGGGAGTGATGAGAGGAGGCATAACTCTGTTGCCGCGAAAAATCGCAGTACAGCGGACAGAGCTCCGGCGGGGTCTCATGGCGACATGGAAAGTGTGATTGTCGCAATCCAGCACTGAGCACGCCGCAATAGCGGCGGTAAGTCCTCTCTTTGAGGAGTAGCTAGAGAGGCGCCACGGTGTCCTCACCTTCCGACTGACGTAAGTCCTCACCGGACACGGCTGTTTCGGGCGGTTCCTGTTCCGTATAAGGCGGGAGGAAACGCCAGGGTGACCACTGTGTGCATCGCCCTGAGGACACGGTGGAGCATAAGGTGGAGGTCTGCCCGGCTTGGATAGAGCACAGCCGTGTTCTCGTGGCGGCGATCGGCGGCGATCTCTCGCGTCCGGCCATAGTCCGGAGCAAGAGTGCATGGCAAGCTTTCACCTCCTTCTGTGAAGCAGTGATGCTGGCAAAGGAGGAGGTGGAGCGGGTGAGGGAGCGGAAATCCCACTACACTCACGGCTCAAACCGCCGCAGGAAGCGCCCTGCTCGGGAGGCAACATCTGACTCCCAATCGCCGTAGGCGCGGGCTTGCGGGCGGCGAGGGATAGGCAGCTCGCCTCCTTGTAAGAACCAGGCCCGGGTTGACGGCCCATTGTGTTTCACACGTGCCTCAAAGGGACACCTTGCACAGCACAGCACCTTGCACTTGCTTGCAGCACACCTTGTCGGTGTCCACGAGGACTGGTTCACAGGGTTACGGGTTGATTAAAAAAGAAACCATGGCACTTGCCGTTGCACAGGCAAGTGAAGGAACACGGGTAGGTTTTACTCAATAAAAGTCTGACACGCCCTTCCGCTCTGCCCAGAGCGGGAGAGATCACTTGATGATTTCCCATCCACAACAAAAAAAAAAACTGAAGAAGAGCAAGAAATTGCACTTGAAGGCGCAGCCTTAGTATGGCTCGACTTCGTGCTTCTCACTCACCAGAGCAAAGGGAGGCAGCCCGTGAAATGGCTCGGTTGGCAATGCGAAATCGTCGAGCAAACCTCAGAGATCAAGCGCTAGATAATTTACGAAACACAAGAAGAAATTCATCAAATACTGATTTGAATCGGGCAGCGTTTCCAATACGCATATAATATAGCGCAATGGTGTTCGCATTGGGCCAATGGATGTTGTTTGCGAGTATTGTAGCACATTAAAGATTTCCGGAAAATCGCCAGGATTGTGCTCCCAAATAAAGAATCATTGAATAATAATATTCATTTATTTACATAATATTATCCTAATTTAAAAAGAAGTCATGTGATATTGCCTTTAAGGCGGAACGAAGTTCGCCGGGTCAGCTAGTTATTATCTAAAATGTCTATGGAGTATGGTCATTTGACAGGAATGAATTAATATTTTGTCTTTTGTCCTTTTCATAATGAAATAGTTCCATTGATTTCTTGGTGGTAGGTCATAACATCGGCTGCCGGCAGAAGTTACCACCCACCAGACAAAGTCTTGCCGCCAAGCGATTCGTCGTGCTCCGGCATAATGTCTGATGTAGCTGTATGGAGGACGGGTCTGAGCAGTTGTGTTACGATGTGTGGCGGGTACGATGCGCCAAATGTTGTTGTGTCGGGAGTTTGGTCGTGGAGAGTCTCCAGATCAATCTCTCTGACGCAACATCGTTGGTCGTGTTGTAGGATTTAACATTGCATCACCTTGCTCAACTGCCATATTCCTTCCTATTCACTCAGTTTTTTTGAGTGCATAGGCTCTTAATAAACTAGCACGCTTTACCATCAACGATTGCATCACTGCTTACCATCAGGCGGGATTGCAGTCAAGCACTAGTTTATAATAATATTAGCTGTTGCTCGCGACTCCGTCCGCCTGTTGATATAAAATAAGCGCCTGTTAAAATAATAAGAGCATTATGTACGTCCGCGTTTGCCCCCATTTTCGCAACATTTTTGTTACTGCTCTGCTCCTTTTGGTCATAGCGGAATGTTATATAGCCTATGTCCTTTCTCAGGCTGTAGACTATCTGTGTACCAAATTTCATTACAATCGGTTCAGTAGTTTTGGCGTGAAAGCCGGACAGACAAGCAGACAGATAGAGACACTTTCGCATGTATAATATATTAGTATGGATAAAACAAAAAAAAATAGTTTCGTTTGTGAATCTAAATTTAAGTCGAAGCGGACGAAGCGTTTCGCCTCCTCCTTTACACCGCGTACATCGAGGGACTGGAACAATTTGCCAGCGGCGGTGTTTCCGTCGGACTACAATTTGAGTGTCTTCATGGCTAGAGTGGGAATAGGCTCTTAATAAACTAGTGCGCTTTACCATCAACGATTGCGTCACTGCTTACCATCAGGCAGGATTGCGGTCAAGCGCTGGTTTATAATATGTAAAAAAAAAAAAAGTTCATTGTCAACTCGATTGAATTCAATAAATTCGACGCCAGTGAGTAATTAATTCTTAATCGCTTCATTTATATCAATCAATGTGGTCTACAAAACTTCGTTAAAATGATGCCTTGAAAATCTGTATGACGTGTGCTCTTATAACACATCAGGGGACTTGAAGACAATGATTTAATTCAATAATGTTTTATGTGCGTGCTTGTTACTCGGCGCTATCGAATTAATTAGTCAGAATTATTTCAATGATTCGCTAACCTTGAATAAAGTGGTTATAATAAAATGTCACATGATGCCACTGAGTTCAGAAAAAATGCAGGGCTGTGAAGACCAACTATCTCATATTTTAATAATAAACTTTATCATGAGTACCATAAATTGATAATATTGATGCAGACGTCTTATATGTATTTAGACCACGGGACCAGACGTTTATTGTGTCTGGCGGACACTTGCCAATGGTTGATGTTGGGAAGTTGTATACATAGCAATTTTTTGTTTATACGAAACCTGAATACAGTTTATTCAGAATAACCAACTGAATCGGTTCCCATCATTTTTACACCATGTTATATTTTTCCCAAATACGTTTAAAAATAGTTGCAGTGTAGTTACCGAGCGCGTCACGCCGCTTACGATAGATCATAGTACTGCGCGCCCGCGCTACAGTTGACCCCAGAGGTCAACGCCCCGCTCACCCGCCCGTGCGGAGCGTGAACCATATTTTTTTTGGGACAGCTAAATAGAATAACAAGCTCAGAACTTTGTGGATTTTCATGACATCTTTTTGAAATTTTGTACATAGATTCTTTACTTAAAAATACTGGACACGTGTTTCAGGTTTTGCATAAACAATAAATAATGTTGTATATGCTAGCAGCACGGTCGACAACCTCCGTGGCGTAGCGGTAGCCGACGCAGCCGCTGCGCAAGGTGGCGCGGGTCCGATCCCCGCACAGTGCAAGTATTTGTATGCATGAATATGAATATTTGTACTGGTCTGGTCGTGCCTCGGAAAGCACGTTAAGCCGTTGGTCCCGGTTGCCTTACGAACATCTAGTGGCAGTCGTTACGGGTTGTTGGAGCCCTTTGTCTAACTGCAATGCTTCGATGTCGCCTTCGGGTTGTGGAGGTCAGATGGCAGTCGCTTCATGGAAAATGTCGAATTTGAGCCATATCAGCAGTTGGACTGGTAAAGCGAACCCCAGACTCCAAAGCTGAAAAGGCTTCGGATGCGACTGGGATTAACGCTGGGATGATGATGATGCTAGCAACACGGTAAACTCTGCTCTGATGTCAAAATTTACGGGAAGGTTTATGTGTATCGTAACATCTATTAAATATTGGAGAAATACTATTATTTTTAAGGTTTCTAATGTGATGTCGCAATTAATTACATTTATTCCGCGTTTGCATTGAAACGCAGGCTGTACCCTATGAGATTTACTACTACAGAAAAGTCCGCGATGGTATATGTTTGTCTATCTCTTAAGGATCTCCCACAATATTTTTTTGTTTTAATTATTTACTTTTTACGAAAAATATTGACTAAATTTCGAAGCGATTTTAGCCAATACAGCATTAATCCTTATCCAATTTGATATTTTAAATGCATTGTTGATTTAATATAGATCTATATCGTTTTTAAATGAATATTTTTGAAGATATTACAGATTTAAAAATTTGGGGCGTCGCATTTGCTACGGCCGATTGACCGGATCGACGGGAGCGATAGACCACTATGTTTTTTATACAACATTCACAGTTTTTCTGTAGTGTATTTAGTATCAGCATTGCACACGTGCGAAGCCGCGGCGGGTCGCTAGTAATTTATAAAAAAACAAGCATTTCCTTCTCTGTATGAGAGGAGACCTGTGCCCAGCAGTGGGACGATTAATAAAAAAAAAAGGTTAATGATGATGATGAAGCATTTGCATCAAGTGTTGTTAACCAACCAAGTCAAGTAGAAGCCTGTCAGTTTCGTTTCGATATTACATATTATTTGCAAATATTTCATTCATTAGTCTAGTGTAAGAACTTATAAATTTAATTGCAATAATTTTCACATCCTGATCTCTAACAAAAAAAAAAAGAAAAAAAAAATACAATTTTGGACTAAACAGAATTCAATAAACAACTATTTCTAAGCAACATTGCAATAATAAAAACTGGGACTACGTTATAGATTTTAGTTACAATTCTAAGAAGACTTTTTGAAAAAAATGCAGTTTTGTGCGGAATGGAGATATCTGTCTGTTTATACGTATAATATGTATTTGTTCCGCAGGTATATCAGGTCAGGAGGGCATGCAGGCTGTGATGGCGTCGGACTTCGCAGTGTCGCGGTTCAAGTACTTAGAGAGGCTATTACTGGTGCACGGACACTGGTGCTACGACCGACTAGCGAGAATGATACTCTATTTCTTTCTTAAAAATGCTGTAAGTTTACTTTGATTTTCTTTATAAGCCGAAATCCATTGATTTAAATTGGGCAGAGAATCAGCACTTTTCGAACGTAAAAATCACAAACCCCGCGCCCCCCGCGCACGCCCGACTCCAATGCTGAAATTCGTCGGAAGCGACTGGGGTTAAAGCTGAGATTATGATGATGACTCTACCAAAACACCTTTTACAGTTTCTTCGTCTTTTTCGAGATGTTTTTTAATAAAAGTAGCTTGAAGTCCTTCCATTCACTTTGAAATGAACCATTTTATAACTTTTTTAATGATGTTGATCACTCTGAAATCAGCCTTATTGTCATTAAAATAAAGTTGATATTTGCTTAACTTGAACTAGTGTTGAAGTTTACAGCACTTCACATTACCATAAGTAAATGTTTGTATCCACAGACTTTTGTGTTCCTGGTGTTCTGGTACCAGTTCTACTGCGGCTTCTCATCGATGGTGATGATAGACCAGGTGCACCTCATGACCTACAACCTCATGTTCACCGCGTTGCCGCCCATCGTCATCGGTAAGTTCGAGAACTAACTACTTACAAGTATACTTACTTGCAAGTATAGAAAAATAATGAAAACATCATTAGGATACAAGTAAAGCTCTCGTTCGAATTTCTTTAGAGTTTCTAGACGCGCAATACGTCTAATTTTGATATCATACAGCATACGTATCAACTCGGAGAGGGATCGTCACTATGAAACTCCCTATTGCAAAGCACATCAATCGGAATCGTGACGTAATCGCCTTGCCTCGGGACAAGTTCACGACCCGCGGTGCGGTGCGTAGACGACTTACAGTCCCTACTCTTACGGCTATCCCTACCCTTTTTTTCCGGGGTGGAAAATCCCAATGGATGTCCGGGCGACAGGGTCTTGTCAGACTCTTACTGACTAAAAACCACCCCGGTGTCTCATCTAGCACATCTGTCCGGACCTCGTCTCCTCGGGGTAGTGAGGTGTTTAACTACCCCGTGCCGATGCCCGAGGCAGAGGCGCGCGCGGGTCCAACGAAGAAGGGGCGGAAACTTCCCCGTGTACCTCGCCCCTAGACTCATTCATGGGAGCCGGAAAAGGGCGTTGTCCGCCCTTCCCCTGCGCCCGGTGCGCCTTCTGCGGCCAGGGAAGGGAGTCGAAGCCTCTCTCTCCCGATCCGCAGTTTCCTTCTGCGATATCACGTCCTCACAGAAGGAAATCACTGCGTCCCACGACTCTGCGCTACCGACCGTACTCCGCACTACTGCCGGCAGCGTCAACTCGGCGAGGATTTGTTACACTGTGTCCTCCCCGCATTGGACGCAGCGGTGGCACCGAGCGTCTATGCGACGCAGTTATTTGCCGAAGTAGCCGTGCCCCGGCAGTACCTGCGTCACCATTAACGACAGGGAACCGTGCCTTCTCCAGAGCCATCCGGCCAGGGCAGAGTGCGGTGGAGGTAGGCAGGCACCCGATGGTATCTCAGAGTCTCCCGAATACAGCTCCAGGGTAGGAATGATATGAAACGTTGAAAATGAATGGAAACGTTGAATGCGTTGGAGATGTCTAAAGACACAGCCAACACCACCCCACCCCGGGGTTCAGAGCCAGGAAGAGAGCTCGACCAGGAACTCCTTCGGGTCCGGGCGCTTTGTTCTTAGCCCGGAGTCGTGACACGGCCGCTCTCGTCAGGGAAGAGGGTCGATACAACCGCCTCATACTTTGCACCAGTGAGCCCCCACTGGTTCTGGCCCGGGGACGCAACTTGCCCCGTACCCAACGGTAGGGGCGCCCCCATGGGTCCCGATCTAAGGACCCCAGCAGCTCCTCCCTGGCACGTGACTTAGAGTCGCCGATGGCCAGCCACAGAGTTTCCTTGGACGCGCGGTACACCTCATACAGCGATCCGGTATCGCATGTACTGGCGGCTCGCCGCAACGCACTCAACGCGCAGCCGCGCAGTCTCGTCAGTCCACCAGTACACCTGGCGCCTTGCGGACTGTTGGCGGACACTGGCCATGGAAGGGTTGCAGATCTGCGGCTACGGCTGACGGCTACCCGTACCCTAGCTTATGTCTCTTCATTGACGCCTCTCTCGCGGGCTTCATTGCCGATCGTGCTTTCATTGGGTTGACGTGCCGGAGCTTCTGATCCGCTTACATTACGTTACATGGACTCCTGTTTGACGTCAACGATAAAGACGAGGCGGTAACCATCTGCTCCCGAGTTGAAGTGTGCTGTGTGTGTGCGTGCGTGGGTGCGTGCGTGAGTGTTTGTGTGTGTGTGTGTGTACAGGTGCGCCGGCCACGCTGCTGACGGAACGTTCGGGGCTGTACGGTAGAGTGAAGTGTGTGTGTATGTACAGGTGCGTACGACCGCGTGGCGCCAGCCGCGCTGCTGACGGAGCGTCCGGGGCTGTACGCCGCCAGCCGACGAGGCCTAGCGTACCGCGCGCACTCTTTCTGGGCAGTGCTAGCCGAGTGCGTGTACATCAGCGTCGTGCTGTTCTTCACGGCTTGCTTCGCCTACTGGGACACCACGGTGGACATCTGGTCCTTCGGCGTCTGCTGCATGACCTGCTGCCTGGTCGTTATGCTGCTGTATGTAGCAATTGAGACAAGGAGTTGGGTGAGTTATTGTTTTTATTTGTTTCTTTACAGCATTTAATTTTTATAAAGTTTGATGGCAAAATATATTGTTTATATGCATGTATTTTGATTTTTTCACTTTAACAATAAAATATAGTAATATAAAAAATATAGTAAAATAGTGTATAAAAACCCACAAAAATATTAAAAGTGAAAGGGAATGACCCCATTCCTTACATTTCAAAACCTGACAATAAAAGTTTATTTATGATGAGGTGTATTAGAATGACCTGTAAGTTCAGAAAATAATGTCTCAAAGTAATTTTTACGATTTAAACGCTAAGAAATCGAAAAAATATTACTTCCATGTTACTTTTTAGGTTAGGATTTGCCGTTGAGATTTAGTGTCAAAACTAAATTATTAACTCTCGAATTGTAATCTATAATAGGGATACTTACTTAGCTGTTGTTTATAAGTCAGTTTTTATTTTACATACTTATTCCTTTAACTCCGCTGCTTAGACTCGATAATTCGCACTAATATAATAAATTGAGTGTCCAGCATACTATAATACCTAATTATTTTTTCAGCAACAATAACTTGTACTTATTAAAAGTAGTAAACGGTACATTTTTGGTAAAAAAAAAAACGATAAATACTTTGTATACCTCTAAAAAGCATGTCCTGTTGTAACAGTAAAGACAAGAGTAAACACATAGATAACTAACTACTCAACACATTTCATTGGCTTACGGCACGTATACATACAGTACATATAATATGTTAACTAAAAAAAGAAAATAGGTTATACACTATATTTCAAGTGAAATAGTTTTTTCATTATAATCATTATCGTCATTTCATCGTTCACATCGTCTTGATATAGGTATCAAGATGATGTGTGTTTGGGCTAGGGCCCATCCAAGATACCACACATCACTAATGTTATAACGTCAGCCCAACATCCTATGGTTCGTCGCCCGACGAAACAATTGCAACAATATTCAATGGTATAGTTGAATATCGTTGCAATTGTTGCTCTGCCAGACACATTATTATGTTTTTTTTTTTTGTAGTGTGGCACTAGTTATGACTTTGTGCCAATTTCAAGTAAAAGGCAAAGATTTTTTTTCTGAAGTAATCAAGAGTTTCTTTCTTTCATATTTGGCTTTGCACGGTTTGTGCATTTAGCCAATGTCACGTAATGAATTATTCGTGTCGAAAAAGACGGCCAAGTGAAGCGTCTACGAGGGTTGTTTGAGGCAAAGTCATGATGAGGCCACTATCCTGCGATATCTCAATGTTCTTTATGAATTGTTTACTGAATGCACTTCTTACTACATAAATTACGCACTTTTATTTAGTAAATAACACTAAATAATTTAAAAAGTCCAATGAAAAATGAGCGTAACACTCAGCTTAACTTTCCCGCCAAAACTCCGACACATTATTTTCTATTATTATGTAGAATGTAGGTACAATAATTGTTTTCTTGAACTTAATTTGTCAAATGTCAAAAAAATCCATTTCTGTCACCCGAACTCATTTTAATACTGAATGATCAATTTATATACTTAAACAATATTTTATTTTCGATAAATCTGTATTATACAAAGACTAATGACGAAATACACATTGATTAAATGAAACGTAAAATAATGTATGCAACGTAGAAACAGCAATGGGTAAAAGTCAAGTAATGGTACGTAAAATGGAACGTTGTAGAAAATGGTACTTAGGGTGCGTTCGAACCATGGTATTAAGTGTACCTTACACGTAAAATAAAGTGACCGAAAAATTTAAAAATATGTCTTTCCTGCGTTTCTTTTAAAATTGTGATAAGCGTAATTGATACATAATAAAATTAGCTAAATTTTAACATTTATTTCATTACTATACATTGTCAGGTGAAAAATGGTCATCCTTCTTTAGCTACTGTTTGCCGCTCAAACAATATTAAACATGAACAATTCAGAAGTCCATTACTCTCGCGGTCATGTGTCATAATGTCACCTCATTATCCACTACTGTTTTGTTTATGTTTTAAATCTCATCTTCATGATGTCATTATAATAGGGCATTTTACTCACTACGTTTTCTCAAAAAACACAAGATAAAATGATGAATTTAAATATAAATCAAGGATGTCATTTAAATTTATTGATAGACATACAACCAACGATTAATAATGAAAACGTTATTTATAAATAATTTATGCGTTTTCCCCTACTGGAAAATAACACAATAAACTTATTTTAAAAATATTTTACTTAAACTTATTCATCGATTAATTACATGCAGCTATTTAATTTCACATTCGTAAGTGTAGATTACAGTGTGTGTGTGCATGGAATGAGTTAAGAATTTAAGTCTAAATTGGACAGTAGTGGGTAGAGTGCATTTAATAGTGCAGTCAACCTAAAGTCTGTGGCAACAATTTACATTTACAGCACCTATATTATTCGTCTGTATATTTTAATGTACTTTCTACTGATAAACGGTCGACTGTACTTCATATCAAACTAAGACGCGCCGCTCACACAATCTGCAGTCCAGGCGGCGTCAAGGCGTTTTCTTTAGAAATGTAAGGTTGTGCTCTCACATACTAGAGTCGACTGCGACACGATTCCACCGCCATTTTGGCTTTTTTTTTCGAGCGCTGACGTATTTATACATGATGTATAGCCAGCACCTCGATTCTACATAGAGACCACGAACCGATCGCGCCTGTGTAGCTACCATGAGTTTTCATTACGAGACTCGATCATACGCATCGACCGCGTTTGGCGCTCTCATTGTTTGAGAGGTCTTACAATCTTGAAGCGGGCCAATCGATGAGTCAAACGCGGTTCATATCGATGATTGAATCTTCGTAACGAAAACTCATACTAGCGACACTGGTCTTAAAAATGAGAGACGCGCCTGAAGCTACGATTTCATAGAACTGCGGTGGACGCCACACCGGCCGCACTGACAGCTGTAATGTAAATGATGAAAATAGCGAAGATTAAGGGCCTGCGCAGACGACGGAATATACTCCGCGGCGGAGGAAAAAGTACGCTCCGCGAAAAAAAGGTCACCGCGGATTTACCGCGAACTCAACGCACACGGTGTGCGGTCATTCAGAAATGTACAGAAGTGAGAGCACGCAACGCGGACTAAAGTCCGCCATTTGCGTTGCTTCGCCGAGTCACAAGAGTTCTATTTTATTCGGGGACACCCTCGTACTTTTGTCCGGTCCGCTCTCTGCATGTCCTCGGTTATTCTGGGGACTTTTTGTACGCAGTACTTTTAATCCCTCGTTTGCGTAACTCGACACAGTTGTAAGCGATCTATTTTAAAGGACAAAAAAGTCCGCGGACATTAATCCTTCGTTTGCGCAAGCTATAACAGTAGCGCCCACCGCTTTTGTGAGAAACCGTAGCTACACGAGTGAAAGTTAATACCAGTATTTGCAAGAACGTGTGCGCTAATAACAGTTTTTACTTACACTTGTACAAAGATACATTTGCCAAACTATTACCAAGGCCTTGGAGCCTGAGGGATTAAAATTTTCTTAAGCTTTTGCTATTTGCAGGTCAATGTTTATTTTGAACAAAATATGATTTGCGACCCTAAACAAACATTTTTTTTACTAAATTATAATATTCCATTCATATTATTGAACGAATAATGACATTCGATGCCAACTTTAACGGAAAGAGTTGATCATTCTATAAATACATCATATTACTAACTGTCGCGAATTATATTTTGATCACCATAAGCACGAAGCATAAACATAAAATTTCGAGAACGTTTGCGGTTTACTTACACTTTCGTCCTAAAATATCTAATATTTATTGCCCAAAATATTCACAGACGGTGATCCATCTGCTGGCATTGTCGGGTTCTCTGCTGTCGTTCTTCGTCCTCACTCTGATGTACCAGACCATATGGCCGTCGTTCCTAAACTTACCTTCCACATACCACGTCATGTTGAACACCATCCGGGAGCCCGTGTATTGGCTCGTCGTGATCCTCACTACTGTGACCGCGTTGGCGCCCAGGTCAGTATCTCCCTACTAATTTATTTATTTTATAGTGCCCCGGCCTCACACGATTTTTACTTTTATTCATGTAAAATTGCAAAGAAAATTTTCAGAATACATTCTCAAATTTTTGAATGAAAACCGCATCAATTTTTTTTTGTATTCTAGCGGCCATCAGAGATTTTTTTTAAAGACGTTGCTCTAGGAATCTGTCCTGCAAATATTTGACCCGTGCGGGAATCGAACCCGCGACACGCAGCGCAGCAGTCAACCATTTACCCACTACGCCAACCGTATCGTTTGATGCCCGAATGATGCGCTAAGGGGCCCCGTGGCAGCGGTGCACTAGGTGGGATTGGGAGCTCACAAACGAGTCCTCGAGTGAAGACCGCGTCTCGGCAAACGTAGCGTAGGACGCCCTTGGGCGAGATGGAGCGACGAAATCAAAAAGGTGGCTGGTAGTGGCTGGCGGAGAACTGCTCAGGATCGAGCTTGTTGGCGTGCCATGAAGGAGGCCTATGTCCAGCAGTGGACGAGTAGGGGCTGATGATGATGATGATGATGAACCCCCCGAGCCTGCCTCGCGAGCTCTCAAGACTATCTCGCCAGCCCCCGAGGTGTCGCCGACCTGGCCAGACAGACAGTGCACTTAAGTGCTGTAAATGCTTATACAGTAACTGATAAATTAAACAGTCTTCTAGAAATCTCTACAGCAATTAGCATGTCAGTTAAGTTTCGATTATTGTTTCTATGTACAGGATGGCGTACCACGGCATCCGCAACTCTGTGCACCCTAACACGTTGGGACGCGCCGTGGCCGCGCGGCGCCGCACGCGCACCTACGCGGCACACTACCGCTCCGCGCCGCCACACGCCACGCTCTACCGGTACGTACACACACACTGCACAACACGCTGGGCCGTGCGACACCGCATGCTATCCCACAACGCCACACTACACACATGATGATTATGACACCAGACTTATACAGGCTGTATCTGACATCGTAACGCAAACTTCGCGAAAAGTTAAAAATTATGATAGTCATTTATGTCGTTAATGAACGGTTACAGAATACACAGTGTTTAAAAAAAGTGTCGGCTTGGCTTTTGAACGTTGCAAGCGTGCCGCCGTGCGGGTTTGTAGGTATGACGTTGATCCCTGATGTGAACTCTATTAAATCAGCTGATAAGATAATTTTTCGGGTTTTGTTTTCATTGCGCTTTTTTATGTAATTAGCGAATTATTTAATTTTTACTTTAAAATCTTATTGGGTTATAAAAGTATAGCAATTATGAACGGTGTGCAGTGAAAAATAACTACATTTATTTTTTTTAAATCATGCAAAAGCCGACGAAAAATTTCACCACTAGGGGGTTCAGAATCATGTACTGGATCCATGGTACTCGTTTGTGCGTCGATGTCAGATACACCCTTTATTAATTTGTTATGTTGCATCTCTAACCACAGAGCCACCACAATATACACATTATAGTTTGTTCCAAAATAAAGTAAACAAGTTGATCAGAAAACGTAACTTTAGTTGCCAGTTTGTAGTACCCACCACTTATAAATTGAACACTTTGATCTATTTTAATATTTAAACCTAAAATTTTATTAAAATAAGAAGATCCTTGGTTAAGATTATTTTTTTTACCTCAAATTTTATCGAATTAGTTGCTATTTACTAATGTTAATACAATAATATTTTTTGGAAAAGTTGCTGCAAGATGACATTAAAAACTTCTTAATAAATTTTAACAGCAATTGCGTAAAATGTAAACTTGTTTTGCAATATTCCATTTGAACTCTCAATACCTGTCTACCATTCACTCTAAACTTACTATGTGCCACACAGGTCATTTATTACAATTAAACCATTCACCTTCTCCGAAAGTTGAAACTATTGTGACCACAGCTTGTATTGTCCCACAGCGCGCGGGACGAGGACGGGCTGCACAAGCCGCAGCCGGAAGTGGCGGCCATCACCTGAGCGGTGACGTCACGCGCCAGCCGCATTACCTCCATTGTTACACTGAACTAGGCTGTGATCTGTCGATAGACCTATTGTAATACATGTAGATTATATTGTGCTTTTATACTGCAAAGCGGGACCAACGCGTCCGAGAGACGCGGCCGGCAAGTAAAGGAGACGGTACGTTACGTCGAAGAGACGTCTACGTACGTTCAAGAGACGCCTGCGTACGCCCGAGCGATGCCGACGTACGTCCGAGGGACGCATCCGGCACGTAACAGCCACGTGCGCTCGGCGAAACTTAGTTAGCATTTATCTTGGCTCATATTTTTGCAAATTCAGTGAATTTATGTCGTTTCTCACACATTGCGAAAATAGTTTTTAATGAGTCAAGAAAATAGTATATATATAGTATTGTACTACACAATCTGAATCTAAAGTCTTTTAAATATGTACACTAATCTTTGTAAATATTTCATCGCAAGTGTTCAAAACGATAACTTATAATCTACCATATCATCGAAATTACTTCCGGTGTTGTTAGTTACCATATTTATATGTATGACATTATTATTTATGTAGTATTTATAGTACATAGTACTTACGCGCCGCATCACGCGGTATCTCATAGATCTGCCAATGTTATTGACGAGACACGTGATCTTGCTGACCGTACTAAATTCCAATACCCCGCATTCCATAATAAAGAAACACCACTTTCGACGACCCTCCGCCAAGAGGGATGAGTGAAATAGAAAAATCCTGCAAAAACATATACAATATTTTTTTGTAGGTTTCAGTTTACTTGCGTAGAACGGATACAGTACGGTTAGCATCAACTAGTATTTTGTTTGTTCATTTCAATCAGTATTCTGCATTTCGATGTACTTCGGCAATGGGTTTGAAACCAGATAGGATGATTCAGACAATAATCTTGGTGTAAATTAAATTGTGTCAATGTACGCAATTAATATAATCGTATTTTAAATCCATAGCGGACAACATCGTGTATCATCAGCGCGAATAAACGTATACCATAAATCTCTACAGGGTGTAAAAAGACACATCACATAGCCGAGACACACAAAAAACACTTCAAAAAAATCTTAAATACATACCTTCGTAACCAAATGGTTCCCGAGTATGGTACAGTGTGGCTACCATAAGTTTTCATTACGAGACTCGATCATACGGATCGACCGCGTTTGGCGCTCTCATTGGTTGAGAGTTCCTACAACCTTGAAGCGGGTCAATCGATGAGCCAAACGCGGTCGATATCGATGATCGAATCTTCCTAATGAAAACTCATGGTAGCCACACTGTACAAGAAAATACAATAATGAGGAGTTCAAGTGAGTCCCGGCTTCGTCAAGTGTGTTTTTACACCCGTTATACTTGAATGTAAACATGTTATAGTAAGTGCAATTTCACGAACCTGTCAATCATTGCAATTTAAACCCTATTTCAACGATATAAAAGTCCTTTGACGAGCGCTCGTGACTTGTAAAGACTATAACCCAACATTAACACATTAAATGCCACCGACTCGCCCGGAGACTCCACGTGAACTCTCCGGGCGAATCGGTGGCACTGAATGTGTTAGTTTTGTTTCGTTGCTTATCATTTTCACGACATTCAAAGTATTTATCAAATTAATGTTTAAATGTTGTATTCAGACTAAAATCTCGCACGCTATAGATGACACCAAGACACGTAGCGTTCTCGGTCGTAAAAAGTGCGAGTGGGACGGTGAATCGATACGGAACGTATTACAGAATTTTATACCTACTAAGTCTCGTGTTATCTCGCTCCCACGCTCGAATGCTGGCGTATAGTTTAGTGCGCTGTACAATAATATTGATTAAAAATCAATCTTGCTTGCTTCACTACGTTTGATTACGAATACCCGTAATTACGAGAGAGCGCACAATATGCGTTATCTCATTCTCATATTTGATAAAATTCCATGCAAAGAATTGCCCGACTAAAGTATAACCGTCACCTATGTTACTAGGATGACATATGGTTGAGTGACCGACACATATAGGACATTGGCGCCGATTCTCCTGTTGAAACTAAACTAATTTTAACTGCATCTTTTTCTATTTAATTAAGAAAAGGATAGAAGATAACATTTTATTTTAATCCTGTCAAATTAAGATACTCCATAGACAGTTTAGACGCTATTATAAACATGGCGACCAAAATACGTCAATTAGCGGACCATTTTGACAGGTCTAAACTATACCATCGCCTAGCTCCGTAATGAATAGAGGTAAACAAACCAATTTAGGGTTATCACAACTCACGTTTTACAAATCTCCTGTTATTAACATGATTATCGACTTATACATGCTAGCTATTTATTAACAATTCCTATTGTAGCATATTTCAATAGAATCACTAAAATAACACCCATAATAACTTGGTATTTCAAAAAACCATTAAAAAGTCGACATTAATTTTACGTGATAGCCCCACAAAAAAGAAAGATGGATGAAATCCAGGTATTAAACACATTTTGTGGAATTCAACAAATTAATAAAGTTGAGGCGTTTGTTAATACAATTTGCGTATTTTAATTACTTTCAAATCAACTGAATAACACAGTATTGTAATACTTTCAAGTATGGACTAAGTATAATAATATATGTATCAAAAAACTTAACCTATTAGGAAATTAGCCTACATGTGTGTCATATTTCATTTAACATCGGTTAAGCGTTCTATGCAAATCATAAATAAACTGTTTACATTAGTAGGAAGTAGGATTATTACTTTTATGAAAATCATCTATGTAGAAAAGGTTGTTAGCATCTGTCTTTTAGGCGTAAACTACTCGTTGCTTAGCAACGGTTTGTTTACCTCTATTCTTTATCGAATTTGGCGAATTATAGTATCTTTTGTCCATTTCGTAATGAAAAGGATACATTGAACTAAAATTGAATTTAGTTCGTGAACAAGTTAATCGCGGCCATTACCCTATTGTACTAATCGATTCTCAGCCCACTGTGAAACCAATTGACACACAATAACAAACCTTATGATGCGATGTTTGAGGAATGCAGTATTTGTTTTGGTAACGAATTGTCACTAACATAGGGAAGTGTCAATTGAACTCTTGTTAGTTCTTAGTCTGTGTTGAACTATACTAAGCGACAGGGTTTGTGGTGCGGTCAGTAAACGTGCGAGTGGGACGGTGAATTCTCGTGTGGTCTCGCTCCCTCGTTCCATGAGTACGACGACCACAAACGCTGGAGCTCAGTAGCTAGACGTTATTGTTTGTATGTGTCTATTATATACGTGGTATGTAGTACCGTGTCTTGTGGCAACGTACGACACGATTGTGATTGTTGATGAAATCTTGTATTTTAGTAGGTTACTAGTGTGTGATAACGGTTGACTTCCTTCTCAGAATATTTATATTTATTTATAGAGAAACGCTGCCTTGCCTGAGACTGCACCCGTTATTGGGGCATACATATTAATCGTAGTGGGGAATACACTCGGGCTGACTGTCGCGTTCACCTTCAGATGTCCAATATGACATTCTAACTAGTCCTAACATTGGGCGAGAACGCTCGAGCTTTAATTCCGTAAACTAAGGGTATGAGACCGCGACAAGGACCTTACAATCCTTGATTCTGAGGACCAGTATGCCTAGTATGAGTTTTCATTACGAGACTCGATATCGAGCGTGTTTGGCGCTCTCATTGGTTGAGAGTTCTTACAACCTTGAAGCGAGCCAATCGATGAGTCAAACGCGCTCGATATCGACGATCGAGTTTCGTAATGAAAACTCATACTAGGCCTTACTGATCGGATCTTGGGATCCGTAATATCTGACATAAAGCAAGCCCGTGTCGTTATCGACATTCTTATCTTATGTTTGAGCAAGCATTTAGAAGTATTTTAAAATGTAATTAAACACATTCAAATTGAGGTGTATAAGGTTGAAATAATTTTAAAATATCTACCAAGTTCCCATTAATTCCGCGCAAATGTCAATTGAATTTATTTAACACAAGTGCCTTGAACCCAGTGGCAGAGTGTGCTCCCCGCGACGGACCGACGTGGTGTAGATGATTCCTAAAGATTTAACTATTTTTACTATCGTTTCTAGTTTTGTACATAGAAACAAATATATTTCTATATGAATGAGATGATTGTTACGTGTACAGTAGGATATTTTTATATGAAACAAATCTTTGTGTAAATAACTTGTATGTTCTAAGACTGTTGTTTACTTTAGAGCTTTTAGTTCGTTCAGTTAAATTTAACTATGTAATAGGTATTGTGATGAACACATGTATTTTCCAGTCATTTTGTTATCATGCTGACCGACTTTGATTAGTTCAGATCTTCACTCTTGCCATGTTGTGAACACGGATTAGTACAATTTCTGTATGTTAGTACTTGAATGTTTACTTAGTACTGTCTTCGTTTTAAAGTGATTCGAATGTAAGCAGCATCGACGTATAATCATGGACATGTCGTACGCGTATAATCTGCAGTATTTTTTTGGTTTGAAAAGAGGGAGAGAGGTAGCCTATGCTTTCGGTTTAGCACTATCTCTTTCCTCATAGATGATTGATAATTTTTAGAGAGATAAAGATGACCGAAACTTCGTTTCCTCTCTTTCTTTCGGAGTGCCACGATTCTCATCTCTAAAGCATGTCCATTAGTATATGTCGGTGGTAAGCAGTGCGTTTTATTGCCAGTTTTAACTAAATTATCTGTACTTATTGTGTTGTTTATTGGGGATATTTTGTATTACAGTACGATTCAAACTGTATGTCGGCTCTGGAGTGTGGTACTCGCCCCTCCCGAGCCGACATAAACTTTGAATGTGCTATAATAAAGGCCTGTTTTACATTTTCTATATAGACCACTACCTATACGAAATTTCGTACCGGATAAGTTAACTGGAACTCGGGGGTGGTAAAACAAGCCATTATAGTTTAAATTTTTACTAGTCTAATCAACGAAATATAGATTTTCTTAAAACCTTTTTAGTATTATAAAAATTAAATCTTCCAAGAATGCATATAAAGGCATTTTATCAATGTACAGCACTACGCAACTAATTTTGCGCTTCGACCATCGATTTTCGAATAGCAAAATAACTCTAGAATCATGTTACATTTTCGAAAGCAAAAAAAATGGAGTCGCTCTTACGTGGTTGCGTAGTACATTATGCATTTACAGTGTTATTATTCCATTATATTATAAATCATGTTGATTCTTACTTATACTAATATTGTGCATTTAGTTTTTGTGATATTATCAAAACAAAAATCTCTTTTATAGTCGCTATATCAAAATGTAAGCTCGGCAATGACTAGAAAATACATCATATAGATGTGTTGTTTTATAATAATAACAAATTATTTAATTTCATTACAAACATTGTTTTATTTTTCTCTTCGTCATACATGTCTTTAGAATTTGTTAACAGTTTCATTATAAAAGCGGTTTGTGCAGTTAACAATGCTACAAGTTTCATAATATTATAAGCGAGTGTAGAAAACATTACAAAATGCGTAGCTTTACACAAAATTCTACATTCTATTCATATTTACAAAAGTCGCTCAAAAGTGAACAAGATATTTTATGCAATCAAACTATTAGTATAAACGCCTTTAGTAAGTAATTCGTATAAGGTCCAGCAGACAGCAACACATAAAATAGTAAGAAATAAATGAAACATTTTTGAACAGTATGTGTATACTTTAGAACACAAAATTATCAATCATGTATAAATATCTAAGCCTAAAGCGTAACCACTTTTAACATGTACGCCAATCGCCCGATCAAAATAACAGTTGCAAGATGTGACGTCATACAACTGTCTAAACAAAACTCATCCATACTAATATTATAAATCGGAAAGTGAGTTTGCTTGATCAGCTTTCACGCCGTAACTACTGAACCGATTGCTGTGAAATTTTTCAAACGTAAAGTTAAAAGTCTGGATTAAATAATAGGATAGTTTTTATTCCGGAAATAAATTATATTCCCGAGGGAAATCTAAAAAGCGCGATATAATCGATCTCCACGTGAGCGAAGCCGCGGGCGGAAAGCTAACAAACGTAAAACGGAAAATAAACGTTACGATGTCAACGTTCTATTTGTTTTAAACATTTTCTTTTAGTTTTACAACTTTCTTGCTACATCTATTCGGACGATCGAACCGAACCAGTTGTGAGCTTCATAGATTTCTGTGAATTCCGTGTACTCGTATCGCGTCTGTATGTGTCTACACAATTTATGCTTTGGTGTGTTCAAGTTAAGGTTTCTTTGGAACTTGAAATTCTCTTTTCCACTTCAACAATAAATTTTTATCTTGGTTTTGTTAGACCACCCTCAAGATAAACGTATATTTCCAGAATAATTAATCAGTTCTCAATCAGATTAGTTCATATCAAAATGCTCGAATCAGAGGGACACGTCTCAATCTGACAAAAAATACCTCTTTATTTTGAGTTTTTGGCGTTTGCCGTGGATGTGACATTCCCTCAACCATTTCTTATTTTTGTTGTATTTTGGTCAATTTTTGCGTCTCATTTTTACCGCAAATAAACGTTTTTTTCTTTCATTTATCGCCGCAATGAGAGTGAGACTAGATTTTACAAGTTTTGATTGAGGGAATTGGTGTTTAGTTTAAACTATTCTGAATAATAATTACATCCAACTAAAATGTCTTATCGGGATCTTTGAGATCTGCTTACTACCGAGATGACGTCTAGTAGAGAAAGATGAAGAAAAACACATGTTGAGAAACCTCAAGTAAATTGGGGTAAGGGCAGTGGCGACGCAGTCTTAGAAAATATATTCAATAAAAATATAATGAGAACAAAATAACACATACAATAAACTATATAATTCAGCAAGTTTAAGGAAAGGCAAGGAAACAACCAGACAATATAATGTTAAGTGTGAAAAGATTAAAGACGTTATTTATAACAGAAACAACAATAACAAAACAAAATAAATCATTAAAATTAAAGGAAGCTGGGCAATTTTGTGTTACCAGCAAACAATATGGACTATGAAATTATTTTAATCATCACTCAGCTTCCTTTCTCCGCGTAGATGTCTATCAAATACTTACAAATTATATAATAAGTAAAGCTAATAAGTAGTATCCAAAATGTCGAGGATAACGGAACAAAGCTTCTCACATTTTTTTAAAAGAGAGGTGAGTTATACTCGTGCGTCACAACGAGTCTCACTCATTTATGTCTGATAAGTAAGCACAAGTACTTGAGGTCCATGACCTTTGTACAGATACAAGCGAAGCGCAGCAGTTTACATTGATGCTGCCTAGATCATATTAACTCCAAGACATATTATCAAATATAATTGAATAATATATCGCTATTTAGCCAGACCCACAACATTTTTATTACTGCCATTCATCAACAAATTTGTAAAAAGAAAAAAATAATAAGCATATAATTTATGGATGGATATTATTTTTTTCAAAAGATTCGTGTAAATAATACAGCTTTCTAAAATAACTAGACACTTAATTCATATAAAATAAATAAAGACGGCAGTACAGTATAATTTGAACACACGTTTACTTGTGAAATATTTGAATCTCTGAGTCTGGCTAATTTATATAAGAAAAAACACTATTGCACAATCTCCTAACAAGAATGCTATTACTAATAATAAATTATTATTTCCCAGTTTCTGAAAGGCTTAAACTCATTTCAAGTGATTTGACTGACTATTCATAATATGTCAATAAATTTCTTTATTAGTGAAACTTTCAGAAACCAGATGTATAAGGTTCTTTAGCTACAATCACAATAAAAAATCACAGTATAAATTGCAGAATAGCATTAACGACGTCAACCGTCGGTTCGTTGACGAGTACTATGTCGAACTTGTTGAGATAGTTTGTCAGGTTGCCTTCGGCATTGTTTCCCAGGAAGCCTATTTTGACGACGACGTCGCAGTGGTCCATGCCCTCAGCCATGCCCGCGTCGCCGATGTTGTCGCCCATCAGGATGACGTTGGAGCGCTGCTGGACCATGTCGTAGTACTCTGTGTGTTTGATCGCGGTCTCGTTCTTGTTGTAGGTGTGGATGACCTCGCCCTTAATGCCGACTATGTAGTCGTCGTCGTCCATGGCTAAGAAGTTGGATACTACCTGGAAATTAAATAGTTGTTACGGTTATGTACCTCTGCTGTGTATCATCACCAATTCACCCCAATGTGCTTTGGCTGTTGAGAGTATGTCATGCTCACTCAAATGTCTCACTGATGGTGGCGTGTGTGGTCATTAGGTTCCCTTCAATATGGTTGAGCTGAATGATGCTGATCCATACGTCATGTTCGTGAACGGACGCCGTCGGAGGGGACTGGTCATCTCTTAGCTGCCACGGCGTGTTTTAATTTCTGAATTGATTTTTGTGTGTTTTCCATAATGGACGCTCTCAGCGTACAATATATTTCTGCATCGTTCTCACACGGTTGATTTCAACATGAATGATGTAATCAAATATTTGTAACAATAGCTTGAAAATTTAAAAGAGTGTCCATGGAGTTTCTTGCCCGTTCTTCTCCATAGGTACCTACTCTTTGGAAGAATGGGCGACTAGCTTCATCTTATTGACTGACCGACCTTCTGACAATTCAAAAGTGCCTGTAACTGGTTTATTTGAAATAAATGCTTTGATTTTTAATTTTGAATGACGTCTGCTGTTGGACTTATGGTAGTCTTCCCAAGCTTCGTCTTTTCGATCGGTTTTGTGCTTCTCGAATCCAGTGGATTCCTATGGAATTCAGCAAGTCTTGGATATAGCGGCAGGCCATCCTAGGCACACATGTTGACATAGACACAATAAACTAAAACCATTATTACTGGTGATTGCGCACTTGCGGCGTTCAAACGTGCTGGTCAGTAATATTTGATAGATAATTCTTGTTTCTCTCAAATGGCAGGCCTATATTAGTCGCTCAAGCAAAAAGTCATTCGGGCGTATAACGACATTGAATCCAATCAAGAAAAGCGCACCCTAATGGACTCTTAATTCTGCAGGAAATGCTTTTTTGGATGAATGGGCACATATGGTGAAAAGGGAATCAAAGACTTCGTTAGACTCAAGAGGTAATCTAAGCTCTGTTGCTATTTATTCTAATGATAATTTAAAATCAAGTGAGGAAACAAAGGCACTCGTGCAAAAAATCGTACTATCCAAGGAAATGACGCTGCACTTTCGTGATGTCGGGATAACAAAAAAACGGAGGCGTAATTGTCAGTACTGAGACGAAAAAAGACGCTGAGAAATTGAATCATGCAGCTCCAGCTGTCTCTTATAGGCGACGAACACAGCGAGTGCTAACCTCGGATTATGGTGCCACAAGCCTTAGGGGTGCCGAATTCTTTGGTTGAAAATAAAGTATTCAGGAGCATTTTTGAATAAAACGTAGGCAACAAGTTATTGGCGATATCCTTAGAATCCCTCTTGACCGTAATAAAATTAAGCTACAAATCGGGGAAGGAGGCGTTGACGACTGTAACTACGTCGTTGAAGTTTTAGCCGATGTACAGACGACAGCACATCAAGCTACTACTAACAATCTGTCAGATTTCCTAATTCGATTTTCAACTATCCTTGAAGCATTAAGGCTCAAGGTTGATTGGCAATATTTGACAGTATCGGGTATCTTAACCTGCTGTCGTCCGTACGTAAAGTCCTAACCATTCAATCAAGGCTTTTTATAAATTGTACGTCCGGCTCTGTCAAGAACTTTACATTGGTGACAAGACGTTATAAATATCAACAATCTACCCACTGTGGTGACGCTAGCCATTCGATATCTGAATGCCCGAAGAAAGCTCATATTGCGAAATGTGCAACTTTAAAAAGCCCAGAGATGACGAAACGGGAACGATGAATGGCTCTGCTAGGAAAATAGCAGTATACTGAAATGTGAACTCCGTCGATTATAACCTAGAGCGCCTACTCAAGGCCTGAATTCTAGGTATATTGTTTGTTACCGACTCGAAAATTCCTGACTACTGCGCTGTCCTACTTTCTATTGACTTGCCGCTGTCTAAGCATATTAGCCGACAGCTTTGAAAATATAATGATATTTTGAAGGTGATTTATGCAATATTTGTTTCTACCTAACTAATAATACTGCTGACTCAATCTTATTCGTGTTACAAAGTGCTAACAACAATTTTCCGAAAATAATATAGGTAGACATCTAGATGTTTAAGACCATAATTATTAGCATTTGAGTAAATTATAACATATTTAACTAACTATATCACTATTCTTACATCTTAATAAATATTGAAGAATATGAAATCAGTTGTCCAAGTAGTCAGTAGTAAAAAGGGAGCACCCTTTGACTAGATGGGTTTTATCTGGCGGGCACTTGCCCCCCTGTTGATGTCGTGAAGTTGTATGAGTGCTAGTTGCACCGTAAACTCTGCTGGCGAGATGCAGGTTTTGTTATACTGTATTTTACCAATTTGTATTTTTGAGTAAATATTTATTTAATATTAACTTAAACACACAAATACATAGTTTTACCTTGACGTGTGGAAGTAAGAAATTAGCAGCTTTCATAGCTGCCAACACAGATTCCCCGAGACCTGCTGAGAACACCAGTACTGGCACCTGCTGGGACTTGCTCCACTCTATCATGTCTTTTACACCTTTTCTGTAAATAGATTTCAGTTTGTAATTGTGACAAGAGCTGCCTGCTAAAAGATATATTCATTAATACAGTGCATTTAATTACCTGAAACACTCCACCATTCTGTGAGCTAAATCCATTAACTCATTCCTTGGGAACTTCACACCTCTGAAAATATAATAATTTTGTAGAAAAATTTAGGAGGGAAATTGAATAACACTTAATCAGAATTCCCATAATCTAGTGAGTCATAGAAATTGATGGTGTGTTACGCAATTAGGGTGCAGGCTGTAAATATTAGGCTATTTGACAAATTTATAATTTCTATCTTGAATTACATGGTTGCGGTTAAGAAGTTCACCGAAAGTATTTTTATCTTATTTTAAATACGTATTTCGTAAGAAACATGCAAATAAAAATTCAATATTCAAATAAGCCGCGAAACGCTTTATTCAGCAATATGGCGTCAAGCCTTGTAAGTGACGTCACAAGACGATATAAACGATTTTCGGTTCCGCAGTGGTGTTTGTATTTATCTGTTATTTGTTGTTGTTTATCTAATAAAATGGTTTACAAGTGGTATGCTGTACCGGGTTGTATAAATACATCGATAAAACACCTGAGAACACAGAACAACAACAAGTGCTGATGCGCGTATGACGTCATCGTGACATTAGCCATTCCGAATCGTTTCACAATATGTGGCGCGAGATACAAAAAGTCAAACATATTTTTGTGTTTTTGGATATATTAATTGTTATTATTTTTATTAAAACTCATGTAAATGACATAAAGAACCCTCATTTTATGCATTTAAAGCAAATAATCACAAAAAAATTCATACTGTCAAATAGCCTATTTTTAAAAGAATTTACATTGCACAATCATTTGCACTAAGTTGTGGCCAACAACAGCAATTTTCCGTATTTATACAAAACGGAACCTCTTATCAAATTTTAATTTCTACTTTTTTTAAAGGTATTCATACTGTCAAATAGCCTATTTTTAAAAGAATTTACATTGCACAATCATTCGCACTAAGTTGTGGCCAACAACAGCAATTTTCCGTATTTATACAAAACAGAACCTCTTATCAAATTTTAATTTCTACTTTTTTTAAAGGTTACTATTTATTAATTTAAGAGTCGTCTAAATTTTCATACAAAAAAGAACCACCTTGTTTCCAATGGAAAATGATGTGGTTCTTTTTTGTATGAGAATTCAGACCACTTCTTCTTCAGCCTATAGATGTCCACGGCTGGACCAAGGCCTCCCCCAAGGCTTTCCACGTTGACCGGTCTTGTGCTGCCCACATCCATCGGCTTCCCGCGACCTTCACCAGGTCATAGGTCCACCTTGTTGGGGGCCTCCGTACGCTGCGTCTTCCAGTACGTGGCCGCCACTCCAGAACCTTACTGCCCCATCGGCCAACGGTTCTACGAGCAATGTGCCCTGCCCACTGCCACTTAAGTTTAGCGACTCGCAGAGCTATGTCAGTGACTTTGGTTCTTCTGCGGATCTCCTCATTTCTGACTCAACTGAAACTCCGAGACCACTACTAAATTAGTATTCTTTAAAAAAAAACGAAATTTAAATTCATAGAGTGGTTACATTTCGCATAAATATGGGCTACTCTAACATTACCCACAACAAAGTTCAGCTATACTAGGAGATCATAAAGAAAACCTAAGTAAATATATCAACTTTGTTTCTGGTTCTTGCCTAGGAAGCATGTTAAGCTGTTGGTTCCAGTGGTTGGTCATTCTTGGATTTTTGACAGTCATTACAGGTGACCAGTGTGTGTTGCCAGTGATGACTTACGGAACTGAAACGTGGTCGCTCACAATGGGCCTCATACGAAGGCTCAGAGTCACACAAAGGGCAATGGAAAGAGCTATGCTAGGAGTTTCTCTGCGTGATCGAATCAGAAATGAGGAGATCCGCAGAAGAACCAAAGTCACCGACATAGCTCTGCGAGTCGCTAAACTTAAGTGGCAGTGGGCAGGGCACATTGCTCGTAGGACCGATGGCCGATGGGGCAGTAAGGTTCTGGAGTGGCGGCCACGTACTGGGAGACGCAGCGTAGGGAGGCCCCCAACAAGGTGGACCGATGATCTGGTGAAGGTCGCGGGAAGCCGATGGATGCGGGCAGCACAAGACCGGTCAGTGTGGAGAGCCTTGGGGGAGGCCTTTGTCCAGCAGTGGACGTCTATAGGCTGAAGAAGAAGAAGAAGAGAAGACAGGTGGTCAAGAGTCCACAACTAGTAAGAATGGTTATTACCATTCTTACTCAGAGGTGTATTGCCCAGACACTGGGTTGTAAAGGTCATTTAGGCAGTTGTTCCATGTAAAATACTGATATTCAGTTGCATTCAAAAGATACTTACTTGAGCAATGCATGTGCGGCCACATACCAATCAATCATATGTTGTGTTTTCTCTTCTACACTCATCACAGGGTCACACTCAATAGGCTTGTAGATTCCTGAAAGTCGATTGTCTTCATCTTTATAGTGCTGCGGTATTGATGGACACTCGCGGAACATACCTACAATAAAATTTAAAACATATTATAATGCCTAATATTTCTTGGAGTTTTATCTGCTGCAGTGATAGGGATTATATAGATAAATCAGTTTCTGATTGGAATAGAAAAATTGGTTGGAAACAATAAAAGTCAATACTCTTGAACATATGAATACTAAACTTGATGTTATCGTAAAATTTTCATCCAATTTATATTAAAGAACTAAGTTAAGATAAAAATATATTGGCTTACCAAAACTTGTGAGTACAGTCTTTCCATTGTCCAGAGTGTGTCTTGTCAGAGTGTGGTCGAAATCTGTTACAATCTGTAGCTTACTATGTCCATCATTTATCATTTTATTTAATTTTTGTAACAACTCAGTTTCATCTCTGATGTGGACATTCTCTTTCTTGAGTTCAGGTATATCGTTCAAACTGGTCAGAAATTTCATAGCTATAACAAATAAATCAATCAATAAGCGAGAGTTGCTGACTACGTTAATATTTTGTCAACTAGTTTTAACAAAAAAATCGTGTTGAATTTCACAAATAAATACAAAAATTTAGCAATCACCCACCAAGCAAACGAATGTTGAAATGCTTACCTGATAAAGGAAAGGATACTGGATTTAGTCACAAAGTTTCTGATAGATTATTTATTATATATTCACGTTAAGTAATAATTATCGATATATTATTTATAAAGAGACGAGACGAAAACCCACACACAAGAAAGAATCAGGGTACTGACAATTGACATGACATTGACATCTGTCAAGGTGTCCGCTGTCATTTCATAATAAACTCTGTTTTTTAATCTCGTAGAGTAAACTGACATTACGAGTGTTGGCAGTTTATTGCAATTAGGTGCAATAGTGCCGAAACTTAGCGTTCATAAAATCAAGTATCTTTTTTTACATTAAGTTATCCTGAAATAATGTGTAGGTACTTATTAAAAACGTAATAATACAAAATTAATAATGTAAATTTGACATTTGCATGTGTCAATTTACTCTACGAGATTAAAAAACAGAGTATAGTTTATGGTAAATATGTTTCGGTGTATCATCTTTGGTTTCAATATAGTGCGACAAGAATCAAAATGAACGTACCCGAAAAAGGGAAACGCATTAAGCTCATCCACGGCAAGACACGGCACATTTTTTATTTACTGTTCCTTTATTACATTGACATTATCATATTAATTACCTCTCCAAATAGACTTGGATAAAAAAAAAGTTGCATCAAGCATGGTCTATAGTTCTATGATTCTATCACTGGAGCAACCTCCTCGTTGTAGGTAATACTGCTTTCTAAATAATGCCCTTGACCCAGCCGCGCAGTGAGAGGCTCTTAAGGTTTTGATCGAGGCTATTTACTCTTACGATTATTGCGGAGCCCGAGTCCCACATTTCGACAACCTCGTGATAAGTCAAGATACTTTCCTTGTTTTTTTTTATTTTTTTAACCTTTTGAACGCCCATCTATATAATACGCGATGTGTCCTCCTGCGCCACACTACAAATGTATAACGTATTTATAGTAAAACGTAGGGATGGGATTAATGTCCTATCGACAAATAATATTATACATTTAAAATAATGTTTATTCATCAATTTACGAAGCTAAATAAAAACTGTAACCGTAATTTCATATTTTATTTTAGTTTTATGAAAAAATCAATATGAAAACCTGGATATATTCCCCATAAAAAGAATTTTAAATTTATTAGACGTGTGTTCTAAAAGGCACATCCCTATTTGTCTCCAAATGTAATCCTTCTACTTCATATCAAGTAGTTGGCGCTCGAGGCACGTCAAAATTCTTTCTGATATAGGGATGTCTAGATTTCTATGGTATTTATTTTTATATTTACTGTGGTCGAGTTACACGTGCATAAACTCAACCGATTCCTGCATAATTTATTTCGTTTACTTACAACAAACACAATTAATAGAAGCTAAATACGTGGTTTTCTACGTTTTAAAAATAAAATAAAATGGAGGGTGTTTGTTTCACACAGATGTTATATACCTACCTTTTTTTTTGTGGTGTCGCATAATACTCGCAATTATTTTTCTGGTTTGTAGAAACTAATAGAAAACTGAAGAAAATTCCTGAAACGTCAACTTCGACTTAACGGAATGTCAAGATGACGAACTATTTCAAAATTCTGATTCAGACTTGAACAACTCGCAATAATTCGTCATATTCACAGTCACAAATTTTTATAACAACACGTGCGCCAACTCAAGATATAAACATTGCACTACACTAAAATGCACAAAGTCACTATGACCTTGAAACCCGTCCGCTTATGACGTCACAGACTTACTTCTATACACGTCCGTGGCGGGTGTGGAATGATAACTAACCAACTTTGTAGGGATGGGTTTTTCAATCGGTGTTTCACTATCGACAGTGATTAGAAACCCTATTTATTCTTGATTAAGGTGAATAAAACGTAGTTTATAGTTTACGATATTTATAAAATATTATTTATTCACGTCATTTTCTTGCAATAATAGTATTTATGATCATTTCGACGAGATGAAATATAGCGAGGTCTTCATCGTGTCCCATCACTGGCTTACTTGATATCAAGTAATTGGCGCTGGGTGCGTAACAATATTTTCTGGCGTTTTTGTTTCTATTGAAAATAAAACAAACAATAATTTATTCTGTGTGAAAAAGTTATAAATATGGTTGATAACAGGGCAAATTTCCATAGAAACAAAATAAAAGGTCTTGTAAAAGTCGTAAATTTATTTTATACTGTGATTACTTCTAATCAAGTAGTGGCGCTGAGGGCACGAAAATCTCGAACTTGTATAGAAGTGATTGGCGTTCAAAAGGACTAGCGTCAACGACAAACTCAGGCTTATTAGCTACTATAGTCCAATCAGATAGGATCAAAGACATTAAAATTATATTTGATAGGATAAATCAATCCCAGTATAGATGCCAGCACATCAAGCTACAATCTGTCAAAAAACAAGAATAAGGTCCGTATTACAGAACGTCACTCAAACTCAAGCTCTACTTAAGTCTCGTTTCAAGCCTTTTGATTGGTTGAAACTAGTTTTAAGTAATGCTTAAGCAGAGATCAATGCTTGAGTAACGTTCTGTAATACGGACCTAAGAAACTAGTTTTAAGTAATGCTTAAGCAGAGATCAATGCTTGAGTAACATTCTGTAATATGGACCTTAGGTCCGTATTACAGAACGTTACTCAAGCATTGATCTCTGCTTAAGCATTACTTAAAACTATTTTCAACCAATCAAAAGGCTTGAAACGAGACTTAAGTAGAGCTTGAGTTTGAGTGACGTTCTGTAATACGGACCTAATAGATTTAAACAATAACGCTGGAGCATTAGGTTTAAGGTTTAAATTCTTGACAACTGTATCAAGCATATGTACACCTATATTAACGATATATAGTTATACTGTCTGTCCTGCAACTCCTGCAGTATGGTATATTACGTATTCCACGCTGATATCTATTGATTCGTTTTCATTGATTCGCTGATATGTATCATCATTCTTAACAATATTTCCCACACTTATGGTAACTTTATATTTAAAACTTTGGGTTTTCCTGAACAAGTCGCCGAAATGCGTCCAAGATACAGATGGCCAATAGGTAGTCAACATCAGGCCCCTTGGGGGTCTGGGAAAGCGTCCGCGAAACTATGCATCACCATACCTTCCTTCGTTAGTATCTAGTACTGTAGGTTTGTGCCCAGTTCGCTATCATCAAGCAGAACTGAATGAAGTCTTTGTCTACTGCGACCACATCTCTGGGCATCCCCATGTTAGTTTGAAGTATATATTCCCTGAGACTGCAAACGCGGTTAAGTTAAGAAACCTCGAGTCCCACGTCTCAACATCAAATTCAACAATAGGCGTTGTATCCGATATGCCGCTAGTATTATATGGACATACCTAACCAGAGCTTTAAGTTCTGACTCAGTCTTTTGAATGTTTAAACAATATAAATATAGCCCAAATATTATTTAATATTATAGCGGTGTGTTATTGAGACGCCCAAAGAAGCTCCCTGAACGATTTTTCTTGCCGGCAGCATTGATGCCACGTGCTTCCGACTTACTCAAATAGACTAAGTGGGTGTCGCAAAGGTCTTTGCTGCTATCAAACATTGAGTAACAGTACTTGTGCTTTTGTGGACTCCTTTTGTTGATTGGTCAACGTGGTGGCCGCGGTCTAAGGTCAGGTAATGTGAACCGGGACTCACGAATCGCATCCTTCAGAATGCTCGAAAATACTAATGTGGAATATGCACAGGATATCTGGAGATATAACCCGAATCTTCCTCAACATGCTGGTTGGCACGTCGACACTCGACAGGAGCATGATCGACATTCCAAGATGGGGGGAGGGCTCCTGGCGAAACCTTGGCATTGGATTGGGTGAACTTCAACCCTTTTTTAGGCGAACAATTGCCAATAGGACGTTGGCCCCCTTTTTAACAGGTATGTTTTTGGTTGGATTGTCTTTTCAAGTGGAAATAGTAAAACATGATTTTCAAAATATTCATAATAATTATGTATTTATATTTTTGTTATTTTTCCTCTTCAATATCACAAAAGTATACAATTTACATTCAAATAGGTTACATTAATTATGCTTTCATTATTATTATTACGGCTCATTTACACCAAGAGAATGTCGAAAATGCGTTTATCATAAAAGTATGTCTATACTCGGCTTTATCAAAAAACGATTTACTCCTTTATTTTTGAATGAAATTTTGTTGTTACGAACATAGCATTCGAACCCATTGGTTTATGATACTTTCGTTAATTCACGAAAAGTCGCTATTGAAAGAAAATAGAGCAAAATAAACACACCTACATACGTTATTTTTTGTTTATGCGATACCTGAATACTTATATGTAATACTAGCTTTCGCCCGCGGCTCCGCCCGCGTGGACTAATATTTTTCGTATCCCACGGGAACTGCATATTTTTCCGGGATAAAAAGTAGCCTATGTGTTATTCCAGACTATTATCTACCCCTGTGCCAAATTTCAACCAAATCCATTCAGTAGTTTTTACGTGAAAGAGTAACAAACATCCATACATCCATACTTACAAACTTTCGCCTTTATAATATTAGTAGGATGTTCAGAATAAGCAACTGAATTGATTCCAATCACTTTTACACCATATTATATTTTCCCAAATACCTTTAGAAATCGTTGGAGAGTGGTTACCGAGCGGTTACGATAGATCATAGTACTTACACGCGCGCCACAGCTAACGCCAGAGGTCAACGCACCGCGCTCGCCCGACCGAGCGGACCTTTGCCCATATTTTTGTTGGGGCAACCAAGTAGAATAGCAAGCTCATAACTTTGTGGTTTTTCATGATATCTTTTTAAAATTTTGTTGTAGATTCTTTACTTAAAAATACTGGCACGTGTTTCGGGTTTGGCATAAACAAAAATTAATGTTGTAGAGTCGTGTGCCAAGTATATGCTGGTGCTCGTGACTGTACAACCCGCAAGAGACATCGCTCGGATCCAAATACGCGCGGTTTTGAATTGTCGATATCAAGAGGCGTAAAGCGTGAGCGCCCGAGCTTCGGCTTACCTGCGCGATCTGCGGGGGGGGAGTTACAACGCGAACTGAAACAAGTGTGCAAGGCGCCATATATGAACACGAGCAACGTCCACCGCACGACTGACGCTCTCCTCGCGTTAATGAGCCCTAAACATTATACATTAAATATATATTATTCAACTTTTACAAGCACAGCCACACAGATGTCCAACAACTGCGGGAATGAAAGATGAAAAAATCACCACCGCGAAAATAAATACCCACTAGAGTTATTTCTGTATGAAAATTCCTCTTGTGGTGTCAATTATATTGAAAAATATTTAAAGTGTAGTATAATAATTGTCTCTCTCGATGAGTTAGCATTGTTATAGTAAATAGTATTAATAATATATTGGGGCAAGTTATTCTGTTCATTATGTCTTTTTATTTTATGGATTCAATAAATTCCGAATAATTTAAACATAAAACACGTGATTTTACCTTATTACTCGTGAACACCACTACAATCCATTCACGATTATTATTCCTGTGATATTCATTGGTCAACTCAATGTAATCCTTATTCTTGTTAGAACAAGATTGCTGTCAGAGGTATAACTGTGAACGGACAGTAGTGGTCAGGTTCTGACAATTAGTGGTCGCGAATGTGTCGTGTGGTGATGTGATGTGGAGTTCGCTACAATAACCCAGTATACCAAAGTTTAAGAACACATTAAAATCCTATAAGGAATAAACAAACACGGGCGGTCCTACAACAGTATGAACAACAAGTTTCAAACATAAAACATATGCAAAGTACTATTCCCGTTACAAAAATCGCTACAATTAATGTAAATAACTCAATTATTAAACTAATAAAATAATATAATTTAATCAATTAATTATATAACAAAACTATCGCTAATTATACGTTATTAAGACGAATAAACTTCGTGGCGACGACAGGGTCGGCACGTGAATTAGTTTTTATGATTATTATTTCATGGATGTTATTTTATAGAAAACATGTTCTGTATAGCTACATACATAAAGTACTAGAATTTGCAATAAAATATCATTTATTGTATTATTTGCACAAGGATACGACGATACGGCCCTGGCATATGAACTCTTGTATGTTGTATTCAACTTTAGAAAATAAACCAAGGACTCATAGTTTTTAATAACCTGATTGATTTATATTTATTTAAGGAATATGACAGTTATTTCATACAAAAACTGTTAAACATCAATTTTAGTTTTTGAAGAAAAGTTATCTGGATATGGAAAAAATCGCTCTCCATTCAAAAATTACGCAAATAACGTCCCATGAATATTGTTTAAACAGTAGTTTATTCAAATCAATTCCTCAGAATAACCCAACATAACCAATAAATTGATACCAGAAATATATAATACAATAAATCTAAGAACAAACTTATAATTATAAATGTAAATAAATAATTAATAATTGTAGTAAAGTTGTCTATTGCACATGATGAATAAATCGGATGATCGTAATGTTGATAATCTCGTGTTAACTACAAAATAGTCCATATACAATATGTAAAGAAAACCCTGTCCGACCCAATGGATAAGGTAAACACTTGACCAAATATAATATAAAATTTTACATAATCATCATAGTAACAATACTATTGTATTTTGAAATAATCTTTTTTTCCCGGGAATTAAACCAATTTCCCCGAAATTTGGTAATTTAAAAAAAAGTGACAACACCGGTATTATTATGAACGAATCGCGACGCGACCACGTGCTGCGGACAGGGTTTTCTTTACATATTGTATATGTAGTTTAAGTTGGCTGTATAATATTAATAACGTGTTGTGATTCAGATGTGAAAGTGTGACCAAGTGTGTTACGGTTAAAAGCAGACAAAATTACACATACAATAATATGAGCGAAAATAGCTATTAATTAACAACTCCAAAACTTATTCACTTTATACAAATACACAATTTATTTTAATGTACAGGTAACTGAAATAAGACTATTATTATTGGGAGACAACCAGTTAGAAATACAATTTTCAACCTTGAAAATATTAGGTCGCATGTATAGGTCCAAAGACCTAATTCTTCTAAGATCGAAAATGGTTTAAACAATTAATTGAGTGTAATTGATCCCTCATATAACAAGTGTTCAATACCTTGTAAACTAATTAATCAATCGCATATGATTGCATTATAATTGTAAGTGATCGCTAGCCGTTATTTGTTCATCGTGGGTCAATCATCGCTGATACGACGCCCTTTTTTAGGTTTTTTCTTCTGCATAGCCTCCAATCTCATGTCTTCTAAATCTTCCATAATACCTGGAAAGAAAATCATATTATTTTTATAAGAAAAATTTCAGGGCACTTTCAGGGGCCATCTTGTCATCATAAGGTGTTAAAAATAACCTGAATTTCTCGTTGACAAGAACGAGCGCTGCAAAAACAAGTTAATTGTAGTAGCACCTAAACTACACATGTAAAAAGAATTGCCTAGAATACCGAAGCAAACAAACATATACCTGAAAATATATGGTTCATGAATAAACATGATTGTGTCCAAGCTAGGTGAGAGGAGTTACTCTGAAATAAATACCTACTACTGGTAGGTAGTAGTAGTACATACTAACTATATACATAAGTACACATGAAATGCTATAAAGAATTGAGTATCCAGCAATTTAAGGAAGATAATAAAATAGTCTTTAAATAATGAGTGTATGTAATGATAATTATGTAATCTTTTATATATAATATATTGTGTAGATTGAAATCTAATTAATATACTTAATACTTTAATTGTGAAACTTCTTAATCTATACTAATATACAAGGTGGCGCTGACAATACGACAATAAATGAAAACACAGACCATGCTGGTTCATAGGAATAATTCTGAACCATAGAAAACTACCAAGCATAAAAAAATAAAAATAATGAAAATTTCAAACAAACTAAATCGCATAAAATTGCAAACGGAATAGAACATCCTTTAAAATATTGGTTCAATGCCCTCCGATCAGCGGGCGACAGCGCGTTCCTGTATCGACTTGCTTTTTCGCGCCATTATTATTAAAGTAACCGTACCGTTGAATGCGCCGGTCATCAACCTCTAAGCGTTTCCTTATCAACATGTACATTGTACATCATGTACAATATGTGAAAAATGAAAAATAATTTCCTGTGACTAAACTAATGGATATATTTATATATATGTATATATTTTTTATGGCTAGACTGAGAATGTGTTACACATCGTGTACCTCACGATGTTTAATTTATTGTCGTATTGTCAGCACCACTCTGAATAAAGCTGAAGAGTTTGTTTGTTTCAACGCGCTAATCTCAGGAACTACAAGTCCGATTTGAAAAATTCTTTTGCCTTTGCGTTGGATAGCCCATTCATCCAGGAAGGCTTTACGTTATATATAACGTCGCATCACGCAATAGGAGCGGAGCATATAAAAAAAAAACATATCGAAACCTTCGCGGGCGAAACCGCAGGGCAACTGTTAGTATTAGATATTTATAGTTGTATTGTAAGTTATCTTGCCTAGCGATAACTATAGTTGTATACATCGTGTTTTTTTTTTAAATAATCATCTCCTTTTCTGTATGAGAGGAGGCCTGTGCCCAGCAATGGAATGATAAAAAAGTTGATGATGATAATATACATCTACTTCACGAGTATTGCGGCGAGTCACACTGTAGTCATAATCGCAGTGAACATTTGAGGACACTCTAGGTTGTCATGGTATGGACGCGAGATACGGATGATTGAGGAAAATGTTGTGAGGGGAGTTATTGAATATGCACGTAGAAAGCTGTAAGTGAGAAGAGTATAAGAAAAGGAAAACCAAAGAAACAGAGAACTGAATGTGTGAGAAGACATGCGTAGAAAGGGCTGACTTTTAATACAACAACTAATACAGTCCCCTTACTATTCCATCCAAAGGTTGTCTGTAAAAGATCGCTCTTAGCGATAAGACCGCCCATTGTGTCACCCTTTGTAAAATCTTCATATTTATGTTTTTGTAATCTATATGGTGTACATAGTAAAGAGTTATTATATATGTATATTCTATTCTATAATGCTGACTATACGAAGAAGTTGAAGACTTACCAATCTTTTTGCTGATGTACTCTTCACGCTGCTGCCGCGCGAAACTAGACTCCATCATCGGATCATCATCATCGTCTATGTCCCGATATCTGAAATATTTGTTCAAACGCGTTAAATACAGAACAATATCACGTTTGGAAGTCTGCATGAGTCTTTCGGAAGTCTTCATAAATATGTAGTAAACTACCTTAAAGAGGTTTGTACAAATCCTTTTATATGTCAATTTTATTTATCGAAACAATTTTTTCACTTGTCGAACATCAGGTAGCATAAACTTAATCCATTTCTTTTTTTTTTAATTTTGAAGTACATAAATGATTTACATTAAACCAGTAAACTACTATAGAGATTACGTCATCTTCAAGGCTAGAGTGAATAGGCTCTTAATAAACTAACGCGCTTTACCCTGCTTACCATCAGGCGGGATTGCGTCAAGCACTGGTTTATAATATATAAAAAAAAAAACGTAATTTCCATCGTCAGGATCGAGCTGTTTTGAGGAAATAAGAATCGACCACGCATTGAGCCCTGCGCGACTCCCATTGTTACTATAGATCCGGGAGATCTCTTTCCAAGACTATCAACACTCCCATACTTTTACTCAACTGTGAATTAAGAAGATGCAGAGCATTGTTCCGGATCTTATAATGGTAGAATTTTCTGATTAAGGTTTCATGAAGAACACTATTGAATGCTTTGGACAAAAATATCACATAAGCAAGTAAGCACGAATCTAACGTTATAGCTTACTTACTTATGTCATGTTTGTAAGATATGCTGGTATTATTATTATTATATCACTTACTTGGACTTATCATAGCCGAATATCTCCTTAATATGTTTGGAGTAGTCCATCTCATCGTCACCGTCGTCAATGAAGTCATCGAGCTCCGAGTCGTACTCTGAGTCCGAATCTAGGGCACGACCTGTGACAACAAACATCATTATAAAATAAAGAAGCGCTAATACAATAATGCCTCGTATTCATTTAAAAACAAAACTGAGCAGCATTGTTACCGGAACTTGCTTTTCAGTCGCAAATAAACCCGTGTGAGAAATCTCGACCAATATGGTTATTGGACAATGCTAGTTACATGAAAACGAGACTAAAAAAAAGATTGTTGATACGACATCAACAAACGTTTTTTTAACTATTCAACACAATTTCCTTAAACAGACTAAAAGTATACATTGGACCTACTGAATCTTTTTAACTGTTCATTAATAAGGGTTTGGGTGACATGAGATGGCTGGGTTACACTGGAGACTGTAACTACATTTTCATGCTACACTCTCGGTTCATCATTTCGAAAGATTTACATTTTTATTTTTTCAAAATCGTAAGTCATCAAAATTACAAAAGACATTATTCCAAAACGCCCACCCTTCGCATTAACATTATAATAAGTTAAACACACTTACGTTTCTTTTTCTGATCCGGTTGTCCTTTTCTTTTAACATCGCCTGGCGGGAACTGCCGCGTACCATCCGACTTCCTTGCACCATTCTTGCCCAAACAGTTAAGGTGCTTATCAAAATCAAATGTACTTGTCACCTTTGGCTTACTTGGGCCGGCTTTGTCATTAGGGGCACCAATTTTCCTCTCATCAGGTTTTTTAAGAGCTCCTTTACTTTCAGGCATCCTTTTACCGTTCTGTTTCTGAGATCCTTCGCCCGATGCCCTCTGTTTCGCTAGTAAAGCCTTGTCCTTAAACCCGTTCTGCTGTGGCTGTTCTTTCACCTTTGGCACAGGTTTACCTTGGCTGCTATGGCCATTTAAGTATTTACTATCAGACTGTTTACTTGGTACGGATAATTTCCTTTCATTAGAATTCTTATCTATCCTGTATGTGTTTTGGCTCTTTAAATCTATGTTTTTATTATTTTCTTGCTTTAAACTCTCTTTATGATTTAATCTTCTATCTACAGATTTGTCAACATTTTTGATTACTTTGTCAGAAGTCCTAGAGCTACTTTCTAATTTAGATTTTGCCTTTTCTAATTTTTCTTTGTCCCTGTTTAGTCGATCTATATCTCGCTCGATGCGTTCTCTCTCTGCTTTCAACTTTTCTAGTCTCTCTCTGTCTGTTTTTTCTTTTTCACGTTCAGCCTTATCTTTGTCAAGTCTTAATCTATCTCTTTCTTTCTGCAATTTTTCAATTTTCTCCCTCTCAATCCTCTCTCTGTCAGCAATCCTATCAGAAGGTCTGTCGGGTCTTTCAGAAGGTCTGTCGGGTCTTTCAGAAGGTCTATCGGGTCTTTCAGAAGGTCTGTTTGATCTATCAGCTGATCTTTCCGGTCTGGAAGGACTGTTTCTAGAGATGGAGTTGTTCAATTTGTCTGAGACTTTGGGGATGCGGCCGAAACCCATACTTGGTTCTGGTCTTTTCTCTCTTTCTACGTCCCTTTGTTGTCTATCATCTCTTGAAACTGAAATACGCAGACAAGGATTATTTGAATAGATTTAATGAAATCAAAACTGACTTTATAGAATAAATATGAACCATCCCTATTGAATTCTAGTCCCTTACCTTTCTTAACACCTCCTCCTCCTCCTTTCTCAGCATCCAGTCTCTCCTGGCGACGCTGACGTCTCGCCATTTCTTCCTCATACTCCCGCTTTTGTTTCTTAGTCATCGGCCTCTCCGCACCCGGTTCCATTTCAGCTACAACCTCCTTTCTCTTACCGATATCAATCGGCTCACTTTTCTTTTGTTCAGCAAGTTTCAATAATTGGTTGAAATCCATAGGCGGCGGCGCGGGTTTACGAAATTTGGGTTTATCAGGCTTGGTTTCTTTTTTCTCAGGCTCATATTTTGTTGCTGGGCTCGGCTCCCGTTCTCGTTCTTAAACAAAATAATATGAACTTGAGTGACGTTTCCTAAATATTACAACTTACTATTAAACTATTATACTGCGCCGATTCTTTTGTTCACAAATTAAAATAAATTTAAGCATGCATCTTTTTCTTTCTCTTCATTATGGAAAGGACAAAACGTATAATTTTGTTGACTCCTGCCGAATTATGATCCTCCCGTTTAGATATGATTAAAAACATGGCTGACGTTAATTAACATCAGGCGCAATTTCTTAATGAAATAGAAGTTTGAAGTTTGTGAAGAAGAAATCGGCAATACTGTCTGAAGAATTTAAAATCTGATAAAGCATTAGTGTACAAAACAGCAGGGTAATTGGGTAACACACAATCAGTAGCTTTGGATTTCAATTTCACAATGTTCATAGCGTTATTTATTAGGTCCTTGCATATGAAATTGGCGTTTTGACGTACTGGCCACTTTCATCTCAAATCTCCGCTTTGGTTTAGAATTCCAAATTCAAATTTATAGAGATATTTACTCATCAATTTGTGTCTCGAAAACCGTATTTCTTTTGGCTTTTTCTCTGCGTCATTTTTCAAAACGGAAAATTTAAAATTTCGCGTTATTTACTAATATGAGTTCCACCGTGGCACCAGTGCTGCAGAAACGGCTCGAAGAATTAATGATGTGTATGGCAGTGGTGTCGCACAGTACGTTTTTGGTTCCAAAGTTTTCGCTCTGGAAATTTCAATCTACAGAACAATCTCCGTGGACGGCCGGAGATCAAAGTCGACAAAGAAGAATTGAAGGCTATTGTGAAAGCGGATCCATCGCAAACTACGTCCGAGTTAGCTGCAGGCTGCGGTGTTAGTGATAAAACTGTTTTAATCCACTTGAAACCAATTGGGAAGATAAGAATGCTCGAAAGGTGGGTGCCTCATGAATTGAGTGAAGCAAACCGACAAACGCGGGTTGGCTGCTGCGTTACATTACTGAATCGGCACAATAATGAAGGTATTTTAAATCGAATCATTAACTGTGATGAAAATTGGCTACTCTACAACAATAGGAAGCGCACAAATTCTGTCCCAAGAGAAAATTGACTAGAAAAAAGTTATTGGTCAGCTAGTGGTGGACTAGTGCCGGTGTGGTACACTACAGCTTCCTTAAATCTGGTCAGACGATTACTGCAGATCTCTACTGTGAGCAGCTCCACATAATGATGGATAAACTAACCGCTAAACAACCGAGACTGGTCAATCGCACAAAGTCACTGCTGCTTCAGGACAACGCGAGACCACACACTGCACAACAGCCTGCTACCATATTAGAGGAGCTTCAATTGGAATGTTTAAGACATCTACCGTACTCCCCGGACCTTGCTCCAACAGACTACATTTTTTTTTTAGAAATTCGGATAACTTTTTGCAGGGGAAAATATTCAACTCCGATGAGGCAGTCCAAACCGCCTTCAAAAATTTTATTGATCCCCGTCCTAATGTTTTTTTTTTTAGAAAATGCATAAACGAACTACCTATGAGATGGCAAAAGTGCATAGATAGCAATGGATCATACTTTGATTAAATAAATATAGTATATTAAAAAATAAACGACTTTTATTACTCCCATACAAAACGCCAATTTCATATGTAAGGACCTAATAGGTATGTTGTTGAGCGGACGTATTTTTCAAATATCTTTGTTTGTGTATTCAAATGTCTTGGTTTGTGTTAATAGCAATGGATTAGCAATATGCTTTAAAATTATTCTAATTTTTTTATATAAATTACAAACTAGCGCTTGACTGCAATCCCGCCTGATGGTAAGCAGTGATGCAATCGTTGATGGTAAAGCGCGCCAGTTTATTAAGCCTACTCACTCAAAAGAACTGAGTAAATAGGAAGGAAGACGGCAGTTGAGCGCGGTGATGCAATGTTAAACCCAACAACACGACCAACGATGCTGCGCCAGAGGGATATTGATCTGGAGGCCCTCCACAACCAAACTCCCGACACAACAACATTTCGCGCATCGTACCCGGCACGTACATCGCAACACAACTGCTCAGACCCGTCCTCCGTACGGCTTCACCAGACATCATGCCGGAACACGATGAATCGCTTGGCGGCATGACTTTGTCTGGTGGGTGGTAACTTACGCCGGCGGCTGATGTTGTGGCCTACCACCGAGGAATTAATAGTATGTTACGCAATTAGGGTGCTGATGGAAATTGCCAATGTTTGTAGAAAAACTTAATAAATAGGGTTTGTTCTGGAGGTTATAAATACTAACCACAAATCATTTAAATTTCATACAAGCTGACCCGACAGACGTCGTCCTGAGTTTCATACAAAATATACATAGAAAAAAGGAACGATCATTGTTATATAAATTTTTAAAGTTTCCCAAACTTCTAAAATTTTTTACGTAAGCTACTTTGAACTTATTATGTATAAACATTTTAAAATAATAAATAGCTGGACTGGTAGGGGAAATAGACGCAAAAACTTCTCATCGGATTTGGGTGAAAAGAGGTGGGTTGATAAGAGTCATTTTTCGCCCATCATTTCATCACCCTTTTTTTCGAGTGCATGATGGGCGCAAACTGGCTCGTTATCAACCCACCTCCTACGGCACACAGATGGTTTTTAACCAGGAATAACATATAGGGCTTTTTATGCCGATATTCCCGTTAGTATTCAGTAAATTGTAGTTTAGGTTTGAAACTATAACCAATTGGCTGCGAGATATACACATGAAAATTGCTCTTTCTAAAACGACAGCATCCCCTGCGTCAGGCGACAAAGTAGCATCACCACCTACGAAAGTGTTTTCATAGAGTTACATAGAAACTATTATTCTGAATCTGACTCTCTTATTCTGAATGGACTATAGTTAAACTATAGTCCTTTCAGAATAAGACTCGTCATTTTAACAAACCTTTTTTACAATCAGCTCGACCAATAATGACTTCTATTGCGTAGATGATATGACAAACGGCAGCTGTAGTAAATAGTTGGTATTGTAACCAATTTTTTTGATTTTTTGCCGTACGTAAGACGGGTTTTTTTTTATTTATATTATAAACTAGCGCCGGACCGTAATCCCGCCTGATGGTAAGCAGTGACGCAATCGTTGATGGTAAGGCACACTAGTTTATTAAGAGCCTATTCACTCTAGCCTTGAAGACACTCAAATTGTAGTCCGATGGAAACACCGCCGCTAGCAAATTGTTCCAGTCCCTCAATGTACGCGGTATAAAGGAGGCGAAACGCTTCGTCCGGATCGTAGTGGTGTTCACAACGTAAGGGTGAAAACCAGCCGTACGACGGGTCGTCCGATGGTGGAACGGAGATGGGGGAATTAAATCATGCAATTCCCTCGCACACTCCCCAAAATGCATCCTATAGAACACCGAAAGGCTGGCTACTCTACGCCTGTGCTCTAGGCTTTGTCTGACAGTTATGTTGTGCTGTACCGGGTACGATGCGTCAAATGTTGTTGTGTCGGGAGTTTGGTCGTGGAGGGGCTCCAGATCAATCTCCCTCTGACGCAACATCGTTGATCGTGTTGTTGGGTTTAACATTGCATCACCTTGCTCAACTGCCATCTTCCTTCCTATTCACTAAGTTTTTTTAAGTGAATAGGCTTAATAAACTAGCGCGCTTAACATCAACGATTGCGTCACTGCTTACCATCAGGATGGAATTGCAGTCAAGCACTAGTTTTTCTAACTAGTTTTTTAATATCATCCTTATGCCAACGGAATAGAAGTCAAAATCGGTCGTACAGACTATAAAAAAGATTTAAATTTCTACTTTTATCCCGATTGGATTTTAGTCGTGTTACTATATCTGTAATTGCGAATGGGTGACGTTGCCGGTTATGGCTGCCTTAGCCTTCGGAAGAGCAAATCAGTGCACCTACAAAAAACATATAAAAAAAAAAAACAAAATTATTTGCTTTACCTCCATTTTCACCCTTTCGCCTTCTCTTGTGAGGCACTGGATCATCTTCATGCTTCAAGGCGTGTTTCACTCTCTCTCTTGTGCCATTCAGATCCTTTTTCACAGAACTGTCTAGAAACAAAAACCGTAAGCAGTTTAATATTAAGTTATAAGGTAGCAGTAATTGTGTTTACATAAAAAAAAAATTTACTGTATTCTCAGACCAAATAAGCAATTTTTTAAACTAAGTATGACGAAAACTTTTTAAAACGTTTTTACTAAAACAGGAATTTTGAATCGGATCAAAGACCAAAGTAATCATTGTTTATTTAGATTTTGGAATAAAAAAAACTAATACAAACGAAGAATAATGTATGTATGCTAAGTGGCTGTTCACCTACACATATTATTCCGCTAAACAAGTAACAAACACAGTATTGTGTTTTATTTTTGACTGCCCCCTGCGGTTTTGCAAACATAATATGCTGATAATGGCTATGTCCTTCCACCATAACAAATTTCAAAAAATTTTGTCTAGTGTTTTTGAGCAACCGCAAACTATTTTTTTATTTATTGTTTGTCCAAAGATTGTATAATTTAAATGCATTAAGTATCATGTTATTTATTTGTACACAACATGGATATTACAATAAGATGTTAATAATAATTCAAAAGTGTTCTTTCAGCATACAAACAACAAACATGAGTAAATACTTGTTGAATATACCTACACAAGTACATTTTGATTTGAATGACAGAATATTGTAGTTTAGTGTTTTGACAGCCTCCGTGGCGTAGCGGTAGCGGACGTGGCCGCTGCGCAAGGTGGCGCGGGTTCGATCCCCGCACAGTGCAAGTATTTGTATGCATGAATATGAATATTTGCACTGGTCTGGTCGTGCCTCGGAAAGCACGTTAAGCCGTTGGTCCCGGTTGCCATACGAACATCTAGTGGCAATCGTTACGGGTTGTTGGAGCCCTCAAAAGTCCAACAATTGGTCTAACTGCAATGCTTCGATGTCGCCTTCGGGTTGTGGAGGTCAGACGGCAGTCGCTTCACGGAAAATGTCGAAGTTTAGCCATATCAGCAGTTGGACTGGTAAAGCGGACCCCAGACTCCAAAGCTGAAAAGGCTTCGGATGCGACTGGGATTAACGCTGTGATGATGATGATGAGTGTTTTGGGTCATTCTTCTTCATCTTCAGCCTATAGATGTCCACTGCTGGACAAAGGCCTCCCCCAAGGCTTCCCACAATGACAGGTCTTGTGCTGCCCGCATGCATCAGCTTCCCGCGACCTTCACCAGGTCAACGGTACACCTTGTTGGGGCCCCCCTACACTGCGTCCTCTTCTTCGTTTTGGGTCATTACAGTGGATAAAATATTTAAGTATGTTGTTTTATAAAATAGCATATGATAGCATGAAAAAAAGAAAGAAAAATTGGATGCTATAATATATTGTAAGTTATCCATTAGAAGGTATTGGGAACAGAGAGACAGGTCATTCAAAATGTAGTTATACTATAGAAAAAAAAAAAAAAATGGGTTAACCACCAGCAGAACTAAATGAGAGATTCTGTCTAAATACCTAATCTAAACAGGCTCTAAGAGCTATGACAGACTGGAGGGGAGCAATTGGAAAAAGTCAAAAATTATAAAACTTAAAAGTACAAACATACAATAGCTTAATGGAAAGATGAAAGTTGATTGTTGGGATTGGTTTGAGACATAATTATATCAAGGAGTGATGAACACATGACAAAACCAGTGATGAATATGAAAGTTGGTGGATAGAGAGGAAGAGTGAATAGGAAAAGATGGTTGAGTAGTGACAGTGTGTTGTGTTGAGACTTGGGTTATTGGGTACCAATCAAAAGAATATAATATTCAGCACTATGTCAAATACAAAAGACTTTGGATTGGCTGTGTCACTATACACCACAACACAAAATGTGGTTCCGCCTTAAGTGACATGTGACTGGCAGTGGATGAAAAGGTGATGGTGATATCATCGATGGATATATTCAAGAGAATCATGTTTGAAACAAGCGAAAACTTCACTACCTACAACAAAATGCATTTCTAGAAAACTATCAAGCAGAACATTTTTTGTTTTTTACTTCCGTTATATTTGTTGACCTACATACATATACTAGAAATAGAATATATATAATTATACACTTACTTCCAACTGGAAATTTGGGTACATCAGGCATTTTGCTGTACTTTTCCATCATTTTTTCATATATAGCAGCTGCTTCCTGGGACTCATAGCCATAGTCATCCTGGTCAGGCTGGTCTGGGCCATCACGTGTGACTGCAGTGTTGTCCCGGTCAATGGCATCCGCAATCACAGACTTGTTGGCTGACTTAATAACCTTTAAAGTCTTCTGTATTTTTCTCAAGGCTTTAGGGTCTCTCAAGGCACTCAGCTCTTCTCGTTTCTTTTGGGCTTCAAGTCTCTTTTGCCTTTCTTCCTCATCTTTCTTTGCCAAAAACTTTTGAATGTTTGCTGACAACTTGTCTCTTTGTTTTTGCTCCTTTTTGGGAGGATCGAAGCGAGCCTTGTAATAAGCATTTTCCTGAAATCACATCAGAGTTGAAGATAAGAACACACTGACAATAACAACAAAGTAAAAGTATATCCAGGTTCATGACAAAGTTTCTAACGAGAGTCCTTAAATGTAAATTCTAATTATTATTACACAGGAATACACACATTAACATTAATTTACCTATCTGATCAAAAAGTATGCGGATAATATTTCGCAAACTAGGTACTGATACTCACAGATGATTTTTGTTGTTGATTTCGTTGAGCAGCTAATAACGTCTCGCGGAACTCCATGTTCTCACGATTTCACAATTCGGTAGAGATAAAACTTCTACAAACATAACAACATTGCAAATTTTCACAAATTATTTTATAAAAATCGTAAAATACGTGTCATGCGCGATTTTGATACACAATCCCACCATTTTCTGGAAACGTACTGACCAGTGTTGCCAGAGCCACCAAAAAATATATTAAATTATAATACAATGCCTAAAACTTGCCTCCATGAGCCTGTGTTGCTTGAAGCTTGCCGTTCTTCTGAACGGAAAAGGCAAAGGCATAGTACGCCATACAGCCTAGACTTCAGTATGTTTTTTTTTTGAGTAAATTTATATCCTAACTTATCCTAACTTATATCAGCTTAAATTAACCTAACTTATCTCCTTTCGTTTCCCGCGTGCGGCCGACAAGGAGGAAATTTGGGTAAGGTCATGATGTGGCCACTATGGTACAATATTTCACTGTTCTTTATAAACTATTCACTGAATCCACTTTTTACTACATAAATCACGCGCTTTTATTTAGTAAACAACACTATAAATGATTTTAAAAGTCCAATGAAAAATGAGCGTGACACTCATCTTGACGTTCCCGCCAAACTCCTCAACAAAAAGCCGACCAGAGACTACTTAGTTCAAATGTAGGTCTTTGTAAAGTGCATAGAAATGAAAGTATGGATGATTCTCACACGCCTAATTTGTAAATTAGTTGGTTATTGACTAATTAGGTAATCATCACACCCATCTTTTTATTTTTTTCTGAATTAGTTAATTAATTAATGATTACATCATAGCACAACTAATATAAAAATTGATAAATACGTAAATCTGTTGATTCAAAATCTAAACTATACCATTGATAAAATATTAAACAGATAATTTAAGGTATATTTTAACAAACTAACCGAAAAACATTTTTTATACTGCGTACATTTCACTACATTGGTACAGTGTGAATGAGATGGGGCGCAACTAAAGCAAAAAAAGAAAAAGATGGCTAGTGTTTGTCGTTTGGGCCTAAATGGAAACAAAAGACGTTTGCCAACCAATCATGACAAGTTTGCCAAATAATAACAAGAATGTAGATAGGAAATATAACAGAGTAGTTGGTAATTTGGTAGGTGGTAGTAGGTGCTCAATTTGGTGCATATTAGTGCTTATAGGCAGACTAGAATATGCCACCTTCACTCTTACCGTGATGTCATAGAAGGCGATTAAGATAAATTTCGTGCAAAAAACACAACAAAGAGAAGGAAAACTCTGCAATTTGTACCAAAAGCCTCGCCAACCCATTTGCCAAGTGTGGTGAGTATATGTTAATTAGCTTTCATGTAATTGGTAGAGGCCCATGCCCTTGCAGTGGGGACATAAATGGGCATCAGAGCATCCATTTACGTCCCCACTGCAAGGTCTTGCAGGGTTTGGTCTTCATCAGAAAAAGAAGTTAAAAAAAAATAAACATGTACATTAATTTAAGCGATATTCAGCAGTGGGTGCACTGAGCGGATTCGGGGTCCATCGAATCGAATTTTATTTGACTCAAAATAAACACGAATTAATTTTATCAACAATAAGATGTTCATAAATTGTAACTAAGAACACAGGTGCGAAAATAAAGTGAAACAGAACTTTAATTATACATAGGTGTTAAAGTTCTCATCATCATTATAGCTTCTGTGCAAATAATCTATGTCTAATGCGTTCGCGTCCTTATCACTCCAGGCTTCTAGCAAGAAATCCATTTAGCTCTCTGTCTCTTTTTACTTACAAAGGCTGCCCAAGCGTCATTTGTAAGAATGTTTGACAAAATAATTGAAATTATATTGTTAATCTAATTTTTTTTGAACACTTAGGTACTTATGATATGTGATTCCATGACTTTTTTTTAGCTTTTCTAAAGTAATTCGTGCTTTTACGCATTGCACAAAACGGTATTTTGAATGGGGAAAATGTTTTCTTAGCCACGACACACGCGCGTACGAAACTGACTAAGGTCCGTATTACAGAAGGAAACTCAAGCATTGATCTCTGCTTAAGCATTACTCAAAACTAGTTTCAACCAATCAAATGGCTTGAAACGAGACTTAAGTAGAGCTTGAGTTTTGAGTGACGTTCTGTAATACGCACCTTAGGCAAGAGATTGGAATTACAATCTTTTGTACGCTTCAATGCTTTAGTGACTTATCTCCCTTTAGTTTAATAATATATGAACTATACTAAAAAAATATCTCTGCGACATAAATGTAGTGTACTCTGATGCATTAAACGAAGAACATTATATTCTTTAAAATATTCTTGCATTGAATAAACGATTTCTTATAAGAATAAGAAATCGTCTATTTAATGCGACAGACTCAGAGTGACAGCTCCCCATCATGACATACGCCTGTGTAGTCTTCGCACACGCCAAGCCCAGTCATATCCATAGGATGCAGACACTCCAAAACCGCTTTCTTCGCAGAGCAACAAACGCCCCTTGGTTCGTCCGAAATGAGATCCTCCATCTAGATCTCAAAATCCCCACTATCCAGCATTTCATGAAACGCCTCTCCAAGCGTTTCTTTGACTCAGCCGCTGTACATCACAACCCTCTGGTTGTCGCGGCAGTAAATTACTCCCCCTCCAAAATTAGCAAGCTTCGCCGACCTAGGCATGCTCTCACCGACCCTGATGACCCCATTACCCTCCTCCAAGAGGCCAATAGGGCCACTAGTACAAAACACAAAAAACCGACCTACCGACCTCGCCGCCGAGGTCCGACGCGACGCGTTCAACGTAGTAATCGCCCCCCCCGTCCCTTGTCCGATGTAGGCCAGCCCGCGCCGCAGCTGAGCCAGTAAATATAAATTCCCAACTATGACCTCTGAGTTTGTTTCGGACGTTTCTTCTCAGAGCTAGTACTAGGAAACGCCGCGGTCATCAAACCGAAATAAAAATAAAAATTCGATCCAGCCGTCCCTTGCTGTTCTTCTAGCGACACCCTAAGCCGAGGTTCGTACCCCACAGGGGGTGCCCTTAGCGTGTAGTCGCTTAGCTTTTAGTAGCCCTGGCTGGAGGCTTTAAATTCATTTAAGGCAGCCACAGGATAGTCCGGTTAACTAGTACCGACCTCTCAAGGTCAACTAGGAGATGCCATATTAAAAAAAAAAAAAAAAAAAGAGTGACAGCACTAGTAAGTTACTAAAGTTACCATAGACTGCCAGTGCTGTGACAGTGACAGAACGTAACATCTCTTTTTCTCTTTTCAAAACTTGACGGAAGACGAAAATATGGTTCGTGTATATAAAAACGATTTTTATCTGAATATTTCAATAAAATCACTCACTAAATATTTTAAATTATATGTGACTTTAATATTATAAGTGATATCAGTGTCATACAGCATATTATTTCTAGTTATAATGTGGAAACACTTTTGTAAATCCTATTTGTTGTTCCGCTGCAGGCCACCTCCAAGAAGAAGACCAGGAAGTTACGAGGACACGTGAGCCATGGCCACGGTCGTATCGGTAAGTTCTATTTATTATTTCAATCATTATTGTAATTTGTGACTACATTAAGGACAACTTGTTTAACCTACCTAACCTAAAAATTGTTTCTAACTGCGAGACCCGGATTCAACATGCCTCCTAAACTAGTAGTTCCTAGTTTTTAAACATTTAAGCAACATGTATTATGTCGCGATTTTGATTGTTTTCTTGTCTTCGAATGTTCTTTCGGCATGCCTTCTGTTATTCCTATCCTGTTAGTTTACATGATGACCGATGACCTGGTAATTAAAGAAGAAAGACGAAGAATATGAAGAGTGACAGAAGACATTGTACTTCTTTGAAATTGATCTATGACGAAAGATTCCGACTTAATTTGAAAAAAAGAAAAAATTTTTTTACCCTTCAATTCCCTCGATGTTAACTTTCGTATTAATGTAACTATATTATTGTAACTTTCTAGGCAAGCACCGCAAGCATCCTGGAGGTCGCGGTAACGCTGGTGGTGAGCACCATCACAGAATTAACATGGACAAGTACCATCCTGGATACTTTGGCAAAGTAAGCCTTTCTTCTCCTTTTATAACTATGAGTGAGAAGTTAGTTGTATACCAGCAACATTATCAAAAAAAAAAATAATTTAGACTAAAATATGTTGTGCTGACCCCAAATAAAACATCAACCACTAAGCTTACAATGATACTTTTTATTGAAATGAAAATGCTAACTTGTAACAGAAGTGCTTGAGTGCAACCCTTTATTTTTTTAAATCTTTATTTGAAGAGCTCTTTCAGACATGACAATGTCGCATAAGACCATACATATAAATACATTACTTTGGATACCGAGCTTTAGTTCGTCGGCACAAGCCAACCTCAAACATTTTATATAGCATCTTTGCTGTCCAGAAGACAAGGCCAAAACACTATACATATAAAAGAAAATCAATCTTTAATGTATATTTCATTAACTAATCACTTAACATTTAAATTCGTTCAGCTGATTGTCTGGTTGCAAATATCTTGTAATGTTTCTCTTAAAATATTAATGTGCCATTATCTATGTTCTAGCTTGGTATGAGGAATTACCATGAGAGGAAAAACAAGCTGTTCAACCCTGTGTTGAACCTGGACAAGCTGTGGACCCTTGTGTCTGAGCAGTCGAGGCTCAAGTATGCCACAGCCACTGATGGCAAAGTGCCTGTCATCAACATTGTGAAGGCTGTAAGTATAATGTGATAAACCATTAAATATTTAGTGTTTTAAGGTCCGTATTACAGAAGGTCACTCAAAACTCCGGCTCTACTCAAGTCTCGATTCAAGCCTTTTTGTGCCTTTTTGTTGAATCTAGTTTTAAGTAATGCTTGAGTCTTGAGTAACATTCTGTAATACGGACCTTAGATTATGATATTTGTTAGGGGTCTTTTAATATCTCTATAAGAATGAGCACCTATTATATGCAGTGTGAATAATTAAGTAAAAACAATCTTATTGACAGAAAAAACAATTTTTGAAAACATAAAAAAAATCAATAATAATAACAAAACGTGCTTATAATATAGGTGCTCAAATTTACATAAACTTTAACATGCATGAACACCATTCTAAAAGTCTTGCTACATAATCTAAAAATCTAATACAACATGTGGTATTCACATGTTCTGTGGTGATCCCTGTGTTCATTTCTCAAATGTATAAAATTTGACACTGCACTACATAGGTCAAAAACCGGCCAAGTGTGAGTTAGACACGCGCATGTACCATTATTTTTAAAAGCGGCAACAAAATCACATTTGTTGTATGGGAGCCTACATAGGTCAAAAACCGGCCAAGTGTGAGTTAGACACGCGCATGTACCATTATTTTTAAAAGCGGCAACAAAATCACATTTGTTGTATGGGAGCCCCCCTTAAATATTTCTTTTTTATTGTTAGTATTTGTTGTTACCTATAGCAGAAACAGAAATACATAAACTCAGAAAATTATAGCATAGTCTCTAAAAATTCAACTGTCTAGCATAGACAGTTGAAATTTTCAGAGACTATGTTCTGTTCATGAGATACTACAGTCTGGTGACAGATGGATAGTGACGTCTCATAAATAGGGTTCCGTTTTATCTTTTAGGTACGGAACCCTAATAACTACATGTTACTTGTACCTACACCACTCATGCCCAATGCTTGTCTATGTTTCCAATAAGAGCTAATTTTATAACTCTTATGCCTAACATAACTTATCAAGTGCAGCAAAGTGTAAATGGATGATGATGAACTGTAAGAGGAAGGTGCCTGTGTTTGTAACACTGTTCATACTAGCACAGACACAAACATTCACTCTGTCTCAAAATGCATAGCATTGTGCTGGTTTTCTTTTTATCTTTTATGTTTATTTAAGATGGAAAAAAATGTATTTGACTTTTGAATAAAGATTATTATTACTTGCCAATATCACCGTCCTTCCAGTATTGTTTGATATCATCTAAAAAAAAACCATGCCCTTTTCCATTAGAGGTTGGGAAATCTCAAGTCCACTCAAAAGTCATTTATTCAAATTAGGCTCAGAATCAGTACTTTTTGAACATCAAAATTAAATTAGACTTTCCCCTAAAACACCTATCCTTTATTACTTCCTAGTGCTTATGCTCTGAAAAAGTGGCACTTATTACCTTTCCAGCAGAACAGCTGTATAAATATGTTTTTTTTTTTGTAGTGTGGACTAGTTATGACTTTGTGCCAATTTCAAGTAAAATAAAAATCTTCAACAGTTCTTCTTTCTTTCTCTTATGGCTTCGCACGGTTTGTGCATTTAGCCAATGTCACGTAATGAATTATTCATGTCGACAAAGACGGCCGCGCGAACCGAACACGGAGGAAGTTTTGGTACAAAGCCATGATGTGGCCACTATGCTACAATATTTCACTGTTCTTTATGAATTATTCACTTAATGCACTTTTTACTACATAAATCACGCGTTTTTAATTAGTAAACGACACTATACTATAAATAATTTAAAAGTACAATGAAAAATGAGCGTGGCACTCATCTTAGCTTCCCGCCAAAACCTCCAAAAAATATGATGTTTCTATGAAATAGCGGGTGTGATGTAGTTGTAGTTAATATTATGAGACAATGGCGCCGATTCTGTTGTTCACAAACTAATTTTAAGTTACGTGCATCCTTTTCTTTCTATTTCATTAAGAAAAGGACAGAAGATAAAATGTCAGTTCAATCCTGTCAAATAAAGATACATCATAGACAGTTTAGACGCAATTAAAAACATGGCGACTAAAAATACGCCAGTTTACGTCAGGAGCGCACTAATTTGACAGGTCTAAACTGACATTTTATCTTTTGTCCTTTTCTTAACGAAATGGAAAGAAAAAGATGATGAAATTTTCATCATAAACTAATTTTAAGTTACGTAGAAAAAGATAGAAGATAACATTTAAGTTTAATCCTGTCAAATTAATATATTCCATAGACAGTATATCTTTTGTCCTTTCCTTAATCAAATAGAAAGAAAAAGATGCACTGTACTTAAAATTAGTTTTAATTTGTGAAGAGGAGAATCAGGACCAATGTGGTGGGAATAAGGTTTAAAGTCTCACTAATTAATCACATTTATTTTCATTGATTCCAGGGTTACTACAAGCTGCTCGGCAAAGGCAAGCTCCCCAAGCAGCCCGTCATAGTTAAGGCTAAGTTCTTCTCAAAGACAGCCGAAAAGAAGATCAAGGCTGTGGGTGGTGTCTGCGTTTTGTCTGCGTAATTTAAGTATACATTAAAAAAGTGAAAATCATGCTTGCTGTTCTTATTTGAATTTATTGTACCTGTTCCCCTTAACTAGTAAGACAATTACAAAACTTTACATCACGCATCTACAAGCAGAAACACTATGTTCTAATTGACAGATCTGGTTGGAATAACCTCACTCCAGAAGTTTTCTAAGCGTTTTAGGTGGGGGTATCATACATTAACTTCCTGGCAATAAAATATAAATTACCAAGATATATGATCATAGTAACAAAAATACTGCTTTGGTGTGCTTAAAGTAGTAAGTTCTGCATAATGGGCAGATTTAAGGGTCCTTTACGCCGTCGCCCACGCGCCGAGGCAACACTTAAGGAAGCCTCATGATCCCTAGTTTGTTGCAGCATGTCAAATTTCCTACACACCGTCACCAACATTCCTAGGATCATCGAAAAGGATATAGGATTCTTTTCGTTTCAGATAATTAGCGCCGGCCCAGAACCTAGAACTTCTCAACAAGGCAGGAATCTAATTCCTGGCTTGTAGAGAAGTTCTGGGTGTCCTGAGGATTCCTGACATAATCTCGGCAGTCTAGTATTTGAAGCACACATGCGGTTCCACCAGCCTTTTTCACTCATGCAAGTTCTGAAGAGGCTGTCTGTTATGCCTATTGTGTGGAAACGTTTGTTTAGCCAGCAGTGTTCTGCAATTATCCCCATAACAAAGCGCAGACCTTTCCTGTGGCAGAATAGCTACTACTACATTTAAATGTAGTAAAATAAAGTTACATGTGGGGCGCCCTGCGCCTGCTTGACTTGACTGGCAAATGCTACAACTCGAGAGTTAACTGTGCAACTCGCTCTGTGATGTCATTCGGACGGTACCGTTTGTAAAAAGAAGAGAAGTATGTTAATTTTTTTATTTTAATAAATGATTATTTTGATGTTAACGTATATCATAACACTAGATCATTTTACTTGTGACGTTTTGCAATTAAATTGATACATATTGACTTAAATAGTATAATGTTGATGCAACCAACAGGCTTCAATAGGTAGGTACGCGTCGGAAATGTAAAAAACCAAACTGAATAAAAAAAGTTGACAAAGCAATAACTCCTCAGAAACAGTAATAACAACAGGGGATTTAAACTGTATTTAGACAATTGTAACAAAGATGCTAAAGGTCATAGCACACTTAAACGACTCTGCTCCCACCGGGCAAAAAGAATATTATTCAAATATGGACTTTAAATATTGCACTAGCGCCAGCGACGACGTTCGCGGGGATTTAGTTATGCTCCGCTCGTATTGGTCACAGCGTGATGTTATATAGCCTAAAGTCTCCTGGATTAAGTGTGCTATGCTATGACCTTATCAATAAAGCAATTCATGAATATTCTTTCAGAACCGCTTGCCACAGCAACCGACCATTCAGATGCCGCCCTGTGATAGCTGTCTACTTACTTCTACCTCTATGTCACTTCCATATAAATGCTATCTTATCAATAGTTCCATAATATTCATTGCGTTGCTTACGTTCCTAATCAAAAGTCATTTATTCAAATTAGGCTGAGAATCAGCACTTTTTGAACGTCAATATTACGACAATCCCCTCAAAACGCCCGCCCTTCATTGTTATGAAAAGACATTATTCGAACATAAGAAGCATATTGCTGTTATGTAATTAGTTGTGCTAAGCAGGGCATTTATCTGGGCATCCAAAATACATGCCCGAGGCCCGAAAGTCGAATGAGGTTTCACCCTAACGAGTTCACTTCCGTGAACAAATTATACCAAACTACAGATAAAAAATATATTATTACATTAGATATATAATTTACTTATAGATATATTTTAGTTTAAACAGTTTTCCGACAATATAATAAAAACCATTTAGTTTTTTTTATTCTTGTGAATTTCTATGACTAGATCACAGTAAACTTTCATTAAACTGTTATTCGTAATAAACAATCCGATTAAATACCGTAGGAGTCAATGCAATACTTTCATTAGGTACAAATAAAAAATATTTCAAGACGTTTATTCGTATGAACTCTGGGACCCAAAAAGCTTTTAACAATAACATATACTTTTATACTTGTGATATAAAAATATAAACAAATCAAATGATTTATGGGTCATTCTAAGTTAAGAGGTAATTCGTTGTATGAAATGACGGCATGGCTTTTTTTATGTATTTTTACTTAAGTACCTATACATTTTTTTTAATAGAAACCGCTAAGTTAAAAACGTTTACAAAGTGGCCAGTCAATTTGTTGCATTTATCTAGTTTTATAAGTGACCAGGGGAAATACACAGTACAGGGGAGATACAAGGTGTACAGGGGAGGATACTTTATGAACAGAGAAAAGAAAAACAAGGTTATTTTTATGAATCATCTTTATTTATTTTAATTAAGAATTATTTATAATCAGACTTTTCATTTCTTAGCAGTCGTAGAATTCGTGTGACGTTATTTTTGGCGTTTGTAGGTACCGCTACAAACGGATTCATTAAAAGCATAAAAATACGCTATCCCCTCATTATTAAGTTAGGGGCAGGTAGTTCTTTGACCTGATCCCAGGTGATAAAAAAAATATCGTCATTACTAATTTTGAAGTTCTTTCCAATTTCATCACAATATAAATTTTACAAAATACATACAACAATGCGGACGCGGATGGATGCGGGCAACACAAGACCGGTCATCGTGGAAAGCCTTGGGGAGGCCTTTGTCTAGCAGTGGACATCTATAGGCTAAAGAAGAGGAAGAAGACATACAACTTGAGCCTCATCATTTTCTTCCACACCTGTGCAAATTGCAACATAATGATATTCTATTTTTCTATCTTGAAGTTAAATCAGTACAAAGTCTCCGTTGTAGAATTATTTTTTTCCAGATATCAAGAGCTTTGGATCTTCTTTGTGCAGTCTAGTCGGCAGCCGGCCAGCATCGGCTGCCGGCAGAAGTTACCACCCACCAGACAAAGTCTTGCCGCCAAGCGATTCGTCGTGTTCCGGCATGATGTCTGGTGAAACCGTACGGAGGACGGGTCTGAGCAGTTGTGTTGCGGTGTGCCGGGTACGATGCGTCAAATGTTGTTGTGCCGGTAGTTTGGTCGTGGAGGGTTTCCACATCAATCTCCCTCTGGCACAGCATCGTTGGCCGTGTTATTGGGTCTAACATTGCATCACCTCGCTCAAATGCCGTCTTCCTTCCAATTCACTAAGGTTTTTTAAGTGAATGGGCTTAATAAAGTAACGCGCTTTACCATCAACGATTGCATCACTGCTTACCATCAGGCGGGATTGCATTCAAGCGCTAGTTTATGATTATTAAAAAAAAAAGGTTATATTGCTTGTCGAAAGTTGTATTTCTTGAGGCTACTTCATGTCGTAACATACGAATTTAATTAGTGGCTCATCGTCTGAATCACTAGCTCCGTATATGTGATTCGAAGTTTATGACGACATAAACTTCGAGTCACAGAAGCAGCTCTAACTTTTCAATATTAGGCCATTGGGTACGAATACATAACCGGTAACTTGGTGAACCTTAAGTGCGCCTGAAAAAGTCTGTATACCTTCAGTAGATCCCAATTTTGCTGCGTTTTTTTCGTTATGTCTGCATCATGTACGGTGAAAACTTTAATATTTGGAGAGGGTTTTCTGATGGGCTTTGGCTGAGTCATCTATTGATGAAATATCGGTGCCACTTGCAACTAGTGGATCAACAGTTCCCTTGCAAGTTGCACCCACTCCATCAGGAGCTCCCTTACCGTGACCTGTTTTTTCTCTCCATATTTTTCTATTTGCTTTACAGTCTTAATAGTGCCTTTATCTTCTTTTCATATTTTCCCTTTCCTTAACTTTTTGTTGGGCGTACTTATCCGGGTCATTTTTAATCCTTTGATATCCTAATCGTTGTGTTATCCTCTTCTTTTCAAGTCGTTCCTCACGCGTCATTTTTTTTTTTTTCGTGATGCCACTTTTATGTAGTAAAAACGTAATATTATATATGTATAATATGCTAAGATAAACCTAACGCCAAGTAAAGGTTTTGAGAAAACTAGGAGTATTAATGCAAAAGCGTAAAAATGTATCTCCCCGGGACATTAAATATATCCCCTGCCATGGAAAGAGCCAGGGGAAATACGCCAGGGGACATATATTTTCGATAGAAATCTAAAATAGCCGTAAAAGTATTTTTCGCACGTAAGTCACAAACAAACGTAACAATGTATACACCATTCGTAGTAAATATTTAAGTATATGTTAGTAATTTAACAAATAATTGCAAAGTAAAACTTACCAGAGGAAAGACTGCATTCACTAAGAACTTCTGCGCCCAGCGAGTGGCGTGATCGAAATGGCCGAAAATTTGGTGGCAAAATTGCTTATGCGCCACTTGCTGCTAACTTCCCGTTACACACTATGCATTCAAGGCCATAACTTCTACAGGCTAGGAAAGCAAAACTGATTTTTGATCGAAAACAAAAGACCAGGGGACGAGACACGAAACATGGTGGACAAATTTCGGTGTTAATATTTTTTTTGAAGAATTTTAATATAAACACTTTTACTTGTAAGATACTATTACTAAATTGAATTTTAATACATTCATAATTACTGATTTAGAAATAAAATAGGTTGGGGGACAGACCAGGGGACAGATATTTTTCTTATATTAGAGCTTATTGTGACTTAATTACGTACAATTCTGCAACAAATTTTAGTGACCACGTAGGAAACATTTAGTTTTAAGTGATAAATAGATCAGGGTTTCCCAATTTTTTTTTGCCAAGGAACCCTAATTGATTACACTTTTCCTAGCGGAACCCTACTTTGAAAAATGGAAATTTAAATGAAAAACAATAAAGTTTTTATGCAATTATTTTTATACATTTACTTTGAATATACAATATGTAAAGAAAACCCTGTCCGATCCGTGAAGGTATTGTTAGGTATCGAGAACTGATTCTACTAATGCCCACAAAGACAGGCTAAACTTAAAAAAATCCCCCTAAAAAAATAAATATTATTTCGCAAAAAGAGGTAACTTAATACATGTGCGGTAAGCAACCCCTTCCGCGGGCGGCGGGGGGCAGGGCACGCGGCAACTGTGACGTGGTCGCGTCGCTATTCGCTTATAATAATACCAGTGTTGTCACTTTTTTAAAACTTACCAAATTTCGGGGAAATTGGAATTAATTCCCGGGAAAAAAGGATTATTTCAAAATTCATTAGTATTGTTTTTATGATGATTATGTAAAATTTTATATTATATTCGGTCAAGTGTGTACCTAACCTTTATTATCCTTATGGGTCGGACAGGGTTTTCTTTACATATTGTATAGGTACATAAAGTAATGAAACATACAAAAAAATTCATTCATCACATTAAATTCACAAAAACACGTTTATGAATTTAATGTGACGAATGCATTTTTTTACGTATTTCTTAAAATAGGATTAAAATTAGGCTTAATGTCCGACAGTTGAACGCGAAGATCTGGAGCTGCATCCAGTCTATTACTGTACTTGCTTTTCATCATCATCATCATCATTTCATATGACATAGGCCTCCCCCAAGGTTCTCCACGACGACCGGTCCTGCGCCTCCCGCGACCTTCACCAGGTCGTCGGTCCACTTTGTCGGGGGCCTACCCACGCTACTTCTTCCGGTGCGTGGTCGGCACTCGAGAACCCGTCGGCCCCATCGGGCATCGGTCCTACGGGCAATGTGTCCAGCCCACTGCCACTTTAATGTTGCAATTCTTCGGGCTATGTCGGTTACTCTCGTTCTTCTGCATACTTGCTTTTGGTGTAAGCATATGCGGAAAAACCAATCTCGCATCGGTAAGTCGTCACAAACGGTAACAGTAGTGTGATGGCTCTATTTACAATTACTGGGTACTTATTCATCTTTGAGTCCAATCCAAAAGGCAATTAAATCAAGAGTTCCTTTTTCGAATTTTTGTTTTAGCGTTGATGAAAATTTAATATCAATCAAATTCTCATACTCTGACACCGATAGCATCGCAGGTTTGGTCATTGGTGTGATTTGCAAACGGATTCTGCACCCAGTCTATGTCCTGCAACTGCTCCGGAAAATACTCATGCAAACATTTTGTAAGGCTTGTCAAATGCTCCTGTATATTATTTTCCACGTCTGAAGATACCCGCAGCTCATTTTCTTATAGAAAATCATTTAATATTGTGAAACATTCGTAATTATGTTTTTTAACACATTCAGTCCAGAACGCGAGCTTGTTTTTCAGTGAAGACATTTTATTATTTACTGTAAATTTTGTTGTAGCTCGTCCCTGTAATGCTTTGCAGATTACGTTAAGCTTATCGATTATTGATATATTCGATAAGCTTAACGTAACGTAAAGGTGGTTGATGCAATTGGCTTATTTAGCTGATGCTAAATAAGCCAATTGCACCAACCAATGCTCATCATGCAGCAGTTCAACAAGCTTATAAACGTGTGCAGAAACAGGTTGTTTGGTAAAGAATATCTTAAGCTCGTCGCGCAATTCAAACAGCCTTAATAGAACGGAAGAGTTCTATTAAGGCTGTTTGAATGTCTTGAAAGCCATCTTACTTCCGTGTGAAGAAGAAGTGATTGGTGCTGACTTCCTATATACTCACACACTTTTTTAAAAAGCTGCTGCTGCTTTTAAAAGACTGCTACTACATTTAGGTGCAACCTCCTTGATTCTCGTTACAGTGCCTTTTATTTTGCCAACCATAGCTGCCGCTCCATTACTACACACGTCAGTACATTTATTCCAATCAATATGGTGCTTAGTCATGTAACTATTGATAACTTTAAAAATTTCTTCTCCGGTTGTGTTGGTTTCTAAAGGTGTACAAAGAAACAAATCCTCTTCAATAGATCCTCCAAAGGGATATCTCACAAAAACAAGCAGTATTGATAATCCAGTGACATTGTAATTTCATCCAGTTGCATTGCAAACATCTCGCTGGCCTTCAATCTACTAATTAATTAATCTTGAATGTGTTCAGAAATCTTATGAATTCGATCAGAAATGACATTATTTGACCACTGAACTGCTGACACTTTCTTTTCTGCTTTAAACTCGATCAGTTTGCGTCATTAACTAACAGAGTTTCTATGGCCACTTTCCAGCTCCATCATCAGACTCTGGTTACCACATAGTGTCAAAGTATTTGTCAAGACGAATCTAACGAACTCAAACTCGACCGGGTTGCGTCGTTTACTCACGGAGGAGTTCCTATGGCCACCTTCCAGCTCCATCATCAGACCCTGGTTACCACATAGTGTCAAGACGAATCAAACGAATCCAAACTCGACCGGGTTGTTTCGTTTACTCACGGAGTTCCTATGGCCACCTTCCAACTCCATCATCAGACCAGCTCCATGTCATAATAATATTGCATTGACTTTATTATGTATAACTTTCTTACCGAAACTTATCGCGCGGGGTGGGGAGGGCTGTGCGCGCTGTACTACTTTGCCCGCACGCCCTGCCCCTCCCTTGTGCGTAAACAAACGTGTACAAACGAGTAGCGCGCGAACAACGTCGGTCACGAAACACGTGGGATAATATTTTTTACGGAACCCTTGCGGGCTTTCCACGGAACCCTAGGGTTCCGCGGACCACCTTTCGGGAACCGCTGAAATAGATTATTCATGAAGTTTATTTAAAAAAAAGCTATTTTTTTGTTGTTGCCATCGAAAGTACTTCTTAACTTAGAATGACCCTTATAATAGATACGCCTATTATAAATCATTTGATTTGAGTAAAAAAAAATAGAAGGTGCTGCATAGGACAATGAAACGAAAAATGCAAAAAAAAAAATGTGTGAGCTCTTGCACGTTTATTCTGTGGTACCATCGATATGATCTGCGATAATAATAACATGTAACTACGGATCTACCCTAAATTGAAACTGATTATAATTTTTACCCACTAAAAATTAAAAATGGGTATTAACCCAAGGTCGGGTTTTTAGGTTGGATTTGACAAAAATGTGTTCGCCGATTAGGGGGCTGGTTGGATTCAACGTCAATGGTATTTTTTTTTATAATAAATATAAACTAGTGCTTGACCGCAATCCCGCCTGATGGTAAGCAGTGATGCAATCGTTGATGGTAAAGCGCGCTAGTTTATTAAGAGCCTATTCACTCTAGCATTGATCCAGTTATTTGCCACTACGAACACCAAGTACCCGCAACTCCTTTAAGTTAATATTTGTAATAAAACAAGTCTTATATAATATAGCGTCACATTTAATACAGAATTATCGGTCTCGCGAAATACTCAATTATTGCAAACTCAAATAATTAATTTTAATTCATAGGATTCATTTATAAAATATATAAACGGTATTTTAAATTCAATGCATGTGAAAGCGACACAATATAACAACGCGTATGTACAGACGACAGCACATCAAGCTACTACAATCCGTCAAATTTATTTTTTAGATTTTCAACTTTATTGCTAAAGTATTAAGGCTGAAGGTTGATTGGGAATGTTTGATAGTTTCGGGTAGCTTGATCTGCTGTCGTATGTACATACTAAATGAAAATTACAAGTAATAAACATACTGTTAAGGTGAGTACACATTTAAACTCCTCACCTAATCACACTTTGCCTTTGTGATGACTTATGTGGCCCAGCCCTAAGGTGCCGCGACGTTCTATTTGTAAATGCTCAAATGTGGATTCACCTTTACAATCATATTTATTTGTTACAAGCACTGGGATTCAAATAATAAAATTCAAATGATAAAGCAAATTATACCATGAGATCAGTAATACAATATATTCAGATTTTTCTTATTCAGTACATAATTAAATTAAAGAGATTTTTAGCACTAATGTAGCTTAACACATTAATGTATAGAGTAACTATACTAAAATAAGGCATATTACATATGGTTAAAATTTAAAAATATTTAGATCATGGCCTACGAAAACCATTATGATAGCTGTATGTAGACTTAATAGAACTCTATATACTAAAAGTATAAAACATTCTTCCTTGATAAAATTAATGAAAATCATTGTAATATTTCAATAACATATTTTCATTCTGCTATAAAAGCTATAATTGTCAGATATCTATGTTCAATTCAAATGATACCCAGACAAGAGTGTATGTATGATTTCTAGGCAGATTTCATTTTTAAGCAAATGGTAACTGCTTTGTTTTTTTTTTTTTTATAATTTATAAACTAGCGCTTGACCGCAATCCCGCCTGATGGTAAGCAGTGATGCGATCATTGATGGTAAAGCGCGCTAGTTTATTAAGAGCCTATTCACTCTAGCCTCAATATAAATGATTTTGTATAAATAGTTTCTGCATTTAACAGACTGTTTGTTCTTGTTTCGCAAAGCTTGTTTCCTTACCCACACCATTCTGTTTATATGGCATATTTTTGGCCTTGCATTCAGCAACTACAGTTGTAAGTTATTAAAACCAAAAACACACAAATGTGTATAGAATCTACAAAGCTAAGATACATACAAGACTGCTATAAGTTTTGATAGCAGACACTTGCTGAATGTTCAAGCATTACAAATTCCAGATGATTAACAATTCAGTCAGACATTTCTTTGTGGAGTTAAGTGTATATTGTTACTGTATGTGTCTGCCTCATCTGTGGGACTTGCTCTGGCGGAGGCTGTGCCTGGACCACATCTGGTGGCCTCGCCTGCTTGGCTTTCTTGCGAGCAGCATCACTCTCAGCATAGTACATCCCCAGCCTAGTTTTAATAGCTGCCAAAGCTGCTCCATTGATTTCATCATGGAAAATATTTGTGTATCTCCACTGCTTTACCATAGGACCCCTCTTCCGTTCTTTCTTAATTTTCTTTTCTGGTTTCTGTTCAATGTGATGATGCATCTGAAGCTCTGCAGCATGTCCATAGGGATTGTCTATTGTGATAGTGTGTTGTTGGGGCTCAGGTTTAGCTTGCAGTACAATAAATGCTGTTGTGGGCTGTGTTGGTCTTGGTGCAGCTGACTGAAGCAAGATGCCCATGCTCTGTCCTCCATTTGGAGTTTGATAAAAGTTAGTAGCAGTACTTGTGGCCAATGTAGCTGTTTGATATTGGTTTTGGAAGTAATTCTCAGCTATGTTAACCAAATGACCACTTCCTGGATATGCAATGGTACCAAGAGGGTCTTGTGAAGTTGTTTGTGGTTGTGGCTGTGGGGGTTCTACCTGCGGAACAAGATCCATGTTCCGTTTTGATTTAGGCATAGTTGCTGATATGTTATCTGGGTCAAAGGTTTTGATATAATCCTTCCACATTTTGGAAATATTAATTTCTAAGCCTGCAATTTTATCCAATCTGATGAAATCTTTTAATCGGTGAGTGTGAACAATAGAATAAACATGATTTCTTATTTGATCCAACACTCCAGATGGTAAGCGGACCTCTCCAGAGCGGCGGTGACTATTCTTTCCACGATTGTCACTGGGGAACATGACACCATCATCCATTTTCTTACAAAGAACTCTGACTTTCCTCTCAGTGATGGCATGTATATTCTTGAAAGCTGTTTGGCACACCTGAGTCTCTCTTCCCTTAACTCTCACAAAGTATTCAAAAGTGCATGTGCGACGACTGCTTGTTTTCACTCTTTTTCTCTTGACATCTACTTGCCTCATTAGTCCAAACAAATATGCATTTTGTTCATCATGGGTTTTCATAGAATAGAAGCCTTGAAAAGTTTTCAATCGTACGTCTTCGGGAACTTTTTGGAAACATCGTCTTCGGCAGTTGCAGTCTGGACCAGGCTGTTTAGGTGGCACCACCTTTCCATTCGCGTTTATATACTCTAATCCTGCTATCCTTAAACGCTTTTGTTTTTGTTTGTGCCATTCTGTAAATAATAATATTATGTATGTATAAATAATGTACGAGTAATACGGACGAGTCAGCGGGACGTATATTTACTATCTAGTAAGTACATACATTGTACGTACGTTTTATATATTGCGCTAGATCAATGTGGTTCCAGCAGTGTTTATTGGGCGTTACTATCAAATAAAGTCAAATCAAAGAGTTTCAGAACAATCAACAACGACTTACATAAAAATGTAGTAAGGTAGTAAGAGTCAAAAACTGGTTGAAGCAATGAAGACCTAACAATGAGAACAATGTTTATGGAAAAGTTAAGCGATGAATCATGTGCCTCTATCTTGATAGTCATGTAAAGATAAAACCCACCTTCTGGATTCCTTAGACGTCTTTTGATTATTTTTCCATTTTTAGTTAGCTTTACTTTTCGTTCAATATTTGAGACATCAGCCATTTTCATATCAAAGCATAATGTTGCTGCGTTTGATTTTTGATTCATATCCAAATCATCTTAACTACCAAAATTCGCGAGGAAGCAAAACGCACGAACAACAAAACGCAATAAATATTTTGAATCTAGTCTTTTTAGCTGGCATATTTTTAGACAGCTTTTATTATTAGCATAGTATAAAATAAATAAAGTTGAATAATTTAAAAAAAAAACATTCACAATTTAGTTAATAACTACCAAATTCTTTCATTTTCCTTTCAGACTCGCTACAAGCAGTTTCTTTAGATCATTCTTTTTTTAGTAGCCATAATAATATTGTAGTTGAAAAGAAAAAATACCTAATGAAAATTTTGAGATATCTTCAAAGAATACTGAATACCCAGTTGTTACATATAAATAAGTCAGTACGACAAGGATCCGAGATTGTGTAATATAGTGGTTGATTTACTGTATGTGCTTGTGGCGAACTCTGTGCTGAGTTTTGCAAAATGTTCCCTATTATTTTTTTGTAAACACTTTTTCGTGTTGGCAACTGAATTTAACCGCCAAGTCAGTCATAACTGTCTTATAGGTTTTTGGCGGGAAGCCAAGATGAGTGCCACGCTCGTTTTTCATTGGACTTTTAAATTATTTATAGTGTCGTTTACTAAATAAAAACGCGTGATTTATGTAGTAAAAAGTGCATTCAGTGAATAATTCATAAAGAACAGTGAAATATTATAGCATAGTGGCCACATCATGGCTTTGAACCAAATCCTCCGTGTTCGGTCCGCGCGGCCGTCTTTTTCGACATGAATAATTCATTACGTGACATTGGCTAAATGCACAAACCGTGCGAAGCCCTATGAGAAAGAAAGAAGAACTTTTGAAGATTTTTATTTTACTTGACATTGGCACAAAGACATAACTAGTGCCACACTACAAAAAAAAAAAAAAAACTGTCCTATGTTATGACATCATTCATTTTTAGTCGTTCATTGATTTGTCAAGTCAATGTCAGCCAATAATTGGTAGCTTACCTGCACATTTGTCGATAGTAATAAACTTGTTTTATCAGGAAGAAAATAGAAAGGTTTCTACAAAGCAAAATATCCATTGGCCGCTTTTTATTGCAAATTTGTAGAATAATACAACAGTTGTGATTTAACTGTAAAACTGTGGTTAAACCAACAGGTGAGTGATTCAACAGTACTTACACTACAATACAGAATTACAGATTACATAAAAATATGTTAGTAGTTTGATCATTTGCTCCGTTTTTTCTTAATTGGTGTGATATTTGACTATCCATCTTTTTGTTTATGATTATTGAATTTAAAAGTAAGACTAGACCTTGCTTTTGTATAACATCTTGTATTTCTTTTGGCGTGCAACTTACATTATGTTAGTGAAAGTCTTTATTCAAATCACATACATATAAAGCCAAAGCTGGAGATACATACATATTTTCTCAGTTTGATAGAAATGCAGATATGCATAATAATGTTATACATATTGCCTTGCCTTGTGACTATAACAAGAATAACTTATTAAAAGCATCCGTATTTATTTACAGACAAAGATGACATTCCAATCTCCGATGCCGAGCCGGGAGTTTCTCTGGGATGTATTTAGGAGGTAAAACTTAATTTTAATCTTTTTTTTAGTATTATGCATTTGTTTTGTGCATTGTATGTGTCTATTCATGAGGCTGTATATTTCCAATTTTAGTTGACCTCGCATTATTTAGGTTTACAAACAATCGGAATTTTGTTACTGGTTATTTTTACCTTGATGTGTAGCCATACTTACAAGTTCATTGAATTATGACTCATCTTAATTGAGTAATTGTTGCACCATATAAAGTCAATGTTAAATGTGTTGTTGGAATTCCCACTTTATACTTTTTCTGTTATTACAAAGTTTAAATCTTAATAAGAGTAACATTTAAGTTTAATACCAATAATATTTGTTTAACATGTTAATAGCTGGTAAAACCTATGTCAACAGTATAAATTTCCAATATTTGTTAATTATTTATCTCTTATAGTGTAGTTACAGACCCATGTGTTGAAAAACTGCAAGGTCAAAAAGAATTACTGACAGAACTCCACGGTGGTTATCATGGGTGTAGCCAGGGAGGCGAGCGGGCGGGAGGCAGTGTCCCAAGTCAAAGTATAAATGGGAACTTATACAGGATCATTTGCATCTATTTGCCCTAAAACAACTAATGTGTCATGTAGTTGTGCTTGTGTAGTTTGTAAGGTAAAATAGTCAGGGATGATTCAACCCTAAAAATCTGGCTTGTTGCAAAGGTTAAAAGCTTGGTACACCCTTGGGGGTTATCAATAGTTCCAAGGACAAAATAAAGATTTTCTCAATTAATTTTTAGGGTTGCTCATGAACCATGTAATGAATAATTTATAGAAAGTGCTTTCAAAAATCACACACACACACACAGATAATTTTTGAAAGTAGCAATAGTTCCTAAGAGTTTTTTCTAGAACAGATTTTTTTTTTTTTTTTTTTTCCTTTTTGGCAACTGAGCCGGTTTCGACTATTCTGCCAGTGTCACGTGGTGACGGCAGCAAATAGAGGCAGGCCGTCGAACTTTTCCATTTGTGGTAGGTGTTAGTATAGCTGCATGGACAAACACATGGGTTAGTAAAACAAGTAATCAAATTTACAAGGACACATTATCCAATAATTACACTAGCTTATACTATATACAGACTATTTACACACAAACTACGCACCAATTAAAATTTTAAATCATTCTCAACTAGGAATCTGGCCAAAAGATTTATTAATTTAGTGGAGAAGTGGGAAAGTAGCGTATGAAAATTAGTTGGGAGAGGGATGTTAATTTTAGGAATATTTGAATAGAGATCAAAAGATTTATTATTTCGGGAGCAAGAAAAGAAAATATGGTCTAAAGTGCCATCATCAAGACCGCACTCGCACCGGGAGTTATCCCGGATGTGGATCTTTTTCAGAAACACTGGGCTACAACAGTGTCCGAGTCTAAGTCTACACAGTGAGGAAACAGTTCTCTTCGACAATTTAGGACATTTAGAAAACCAAGGCCTACGCTGAACCTCAGGCTGTATGGCAGCGTAGTAGATGCCCTTGGTTTTAGAAGACTTCTTCCATGTTTCAGCCCACGAGTTAAATAACTTGGGTCTGGCACCATTCCGCAAATCGTAGTTATGCGCTACGTAGTGCTTTTCATCAACCGGATTCGATGTGGCATACTTTGCTAACGAATCAGTGCACTCATTGCCAACAATACCCGAGTGACCGGGGATCCAGGTTATCTCAACGTCCAAGCCGTTTTGGTAGCATTCAAATAACAAGTTCTTTATATCCATAATGATTTTACTATTAATTTTACTATGAAATATCTTAATAAAACATATTGCTCCTATAACTTCGAGAATTTGGACTGGATAATACAAAGCATGGATTTCCAGCCTATCCTAGACTGTCAAGACGCTGATGCATCAACTGATCTCCTCGTGGCTTACCTTTCTACAGCAATAAAAAATAATTCCAGCATAGCTAAAACCTCGAAAAGAAAACTTATAACTAAACCATGGATAACTGATGGACTTCTTCGCTGCATGAGAAACCGGGATAACTTGCACAAAAAATTAAAACGGAATCCTAACGACGATATACTAAAATTGACATATAAGCGCTATAGAAACTTTTGCTCCTCTATCCTCAAAAAAGCTAGGAAAGGTTATGAAAAACAGGAACTTCAGAATGCAAAGGGAAACAAAAAGCAATTATGGGAGGTCATTAAAAAAATTAGCGGCACTGGCAAGAGGGCGGACTTCTCGTCATCTCTCTTGTCATCTAAAAATCCCGAAGCAGACATAAACGATGTCAATAGATTCTTTGTGAACGTTGGAGAAAACCTTGCAAATAAAATCTCCGCTTCGAAATCTACAACACCCCACACGAGTGATCACACATATGTAACTCCTTTAAACTCGTTTGTCCTTCTTCCTACTGATGAATCAGAAATTTACAACCTCATAGTGAGCTTGAAGGAGGTTTGTGCGGTGGGAATCGATCAGATTAGCTGCAAAATCATTAATAGATACGCAAACTGCCTATCTTTTCCTATAGCACATATCTGCAATTTGGCAATCTCAACAGGGGTATTCCCACATGCTTTTAAAATAGCTGTTGTTAAGCCCATCTATAAGGATGGAAGGAAAGACTGTGTTAATAACTACCGTCCCATCTCCATTCTACCTGCTCTGTCCAAAATACTAGAACGCCTTATAAACCAACGTCTGATTAAGTTTTTGGAAGCAAATAATCTCCTTTCGTCTTCACAGTTTGGTTTTAGAACTGGCAAAAGTACCAATGATGCAGTTCACGAGTTGGTAAACTCTATTGTGGTCAGCCTGGATGACGGAAGGAAATGCCTTACGGTGTTCCTCGATCTTGCTAAGGCCTTCGACACGGTCTCTGTTCCACACCTCCTGGAAAAGCTTGAGCGGCTCGGTATGAGAGGAATCACTTTGAAACTGATGGAGAGCTATCTTTCTGGTAGGAAACAACGAGTTAAGATAAATGACTCGCTCAGTGACGAGCTCCCGGTAAATTTTGGTGTACCCCAGGGTAGTATAATTGGTCCAACACTATTCCTGGTATATATTAATGATCTCTGCCAACTCCTCCTCCCCGAGGGAAAGATTTTCACCTTTGCTGACGATACTGCACTGTTCTTTAGTGGTGACGTATGGAAGGAAGTGTTTGATGCTGCACAACTAGGTCTGAATCTTGTTGGTAACTGGCTGCAAGACAATGTTCTGACTCTTAATGTCTCTAAAACAAAGTACATAACGTTTGCTCAAAGATCTAACTCACTCCCACCCTCAACTCTAACGATTACTGCTCACACCTGTGACAATGAAAACTCTCTGTGCTCTTGTTCAGCCCTTGAAAAGACCGAGACTATTAAATACCTCGGAATCACTATTGACCAATACCTCACCTTCAAACCACATATAGAAACCCTCGTGACCAGGTTACGTAAAGTGATTTACATTTTCAAAACCCTAAGACACTCGGCCAATCGAAAGACTATTGAGATGGTCTATTACGCGTTGTGCCAATCACTTATTAATTATTGCATCACAACATGGGGAGGTGCCGCAAAAACTCACCTCATTGAAGTTGAAAGGGCACAACGTGCCATACTCAAGGTTGGAGCTGGTCTCCCATTTCGCTTTCCGACTACCGACCTATACAAGAAGTGGGACATTCTGACGGTCAGACAAACGTTCATACTACTTACACTACTTAAAAAACATTCTCAAATACAATTTGACGCTGAGCTACTTAAAGACAACCGACGAAAAGGTAGGGTTTGTCCCACAGCTCAATTCAAATCTACACTCCCTACAAGATTCTTTTGCTTCCTTGGGCATTTTCTTTATAATAAATTGAATAAACTCTTAAACCTATATCCAAAAACTCGATCAAGCTGTATTACAGAAATAAAAAAATTCTTAAAAACCCTAGACTATCACAAAACCGAAAGTCTTTTGACCGTTCTGAAATAATCACAATTTTGACGAATCCCCACAAACACGTAAATGCTGCTTGAAAAATAACTTTCGCAGGCCACACCATACAAAAAATCACCCTAACTCGCACACTGCTAATCTTAATTATTCAATCACATGTCATATTACTCCAACACTCCACACAAGATCACCACACTCACTCATCGCTTCACAACATGACTCCACAACTGATTCTGCAATATTGTAGGCTGTATCTCATATATTTATTAGAATTATTTTTACTATAACATATTTATTTTGCTTTTATCTGTTAAGCATATTGTGTACTTATTTATAACTTTTATTTTGTTATGCCTAATTATTGTTTGTCTTTGACTCTTGCACGGTATCTCCGTTAAAGCTAATTCTAGCGATGGAAGGGGCCTGGTGACCTGTAACACAGGTTTTTCTTTAAATACCTATATCAGGCACCAGTCTCTCACAAAGGTGGAATTTAGCTGAGACTTTTTTTTTTGTACCCACTTTTATAAATCAGCTTTGTGAAGAGAGAATAAATGAATTATTATTATTATTAAATTGATTTTGTTTAAGGGCCTGAATACTACTATGGGAATCTGAAAAAATTACTGACCTTGTTATTTGATGGGATTTAATATAGTGTAAGGCTTCTAAAATGCCAACACACTCTCCTGTAAAGACTGATGCTTCTGGTGGACATTGGTAAAGTAAGGCTATTTTAGAATTTTGAAAATAAACTGCCACCCCAGTACATTCAGTTTCAGAAAATTTTGAAGCGTCAGTGTAAAAGAAATTCCATCCTTCCCAATAACGCTTGACAGCTGACTCGAAGTCCTCTCTAGCGTTTTGAGAATTCCTTGATATACCTAAACCCAAAACGACTTTTGGTTCACAATAACTCGACTCGTATGCAGCGGAGAAGACCGGAAGAGATGGGTATTGGCAGATAGGCACGGAGAGTTGTTTAAGCTCTCTATACCTATCTATCAATAGGGGAACTGTTTTATGGTTCCAATAGGAAGAATTATTAAAGGAGAGGTCAATTTGTTCTAAAATTGGGAGCAAGGGGTGGGATGAAAGGAAAAATACTTTAGTTAGGAATCGATCTGCCAAGTATTGTCTCCTAAGATGTAAGGGAGGGTCAGCACATTCCACTTGAAGTGCGTTTATGGGGGATGATTTCATAGCCCCAATCACTATTCTTAGGCATTTGGACTGGATGCTATCTAGTTTCTTTAGCGCTTCTTTATTACAAGGCTCAAGTAAGTAGCTGCAGTAATCCATAGCGCTTCTGGTCAGAGCATTATAGACCAGTTTAAGGGTGAGCTCCCCACCACACCCCAACCAAAGCCTTAAGGACCGACACGGAACGTTCACATTTTTTGACCGTGTTGCTGATGTGATCAACCCCAGACAACTTTGAGTCCAAGGTTACTCCCAGAAACCTAGCCTTATCTACGACTGGAATGCTTTGACCATTGACCTTTAGTTCTATGGAAGGAACAGAACGCTTGCGTGTAAAAATGACAGCTTTACTCTTTGGCGCACTTAAGAACAAACCATTGTCAAGTAGCCATTGGTTTAATGAGGCCAGAGAGACATTCATTGAAAAGGCGGCATCCTGGATGGAACTGCCACACACCATTAGTGCGATATCGTCAGCATACTGAAGGATCTTACAGTCGAAATTAAGGGAAGAGGACAAGTTAGCTGTGTAGATGTTGTATAATGGGGGACTAAGAACTGATCCTTGAGGTAGTCCTCTCCAGACCGATTGTTAGAGTTTACCAGAAGAGGGTTTTTTGACCGGGAAACAATCATCAGCCGTGGAAGAAATGGTGGAGGAGAAGGACAAGAAACATTCCCGGGCATTAGCATGGTTAACTTCTGGGAGGGAGGATACTCTAAGGTCCAGGATTTTAGAATATAAATCCCAGTCTGCTGAGTTTAGTTGGTGTTTTAAAAGAGGGGGAGAAACTTTAACAGGAATGTTTTTGGAAGGAAATTCAATTATGATGGGGTAGTGATCAATTCCATAGGTCATATCCAAGCGACGCCAAATGAGAAGACTAGCTATATTGGGTGAGCAGAATGTTAAGTCAACACAGCTACTATTCTGACCGGGTAGAGATCTACGGGTAGCACTACCATCGTTGACTAGGCAAAGATTGTGTTCATCCAATATATCCAGCAAGCCAATGCCAAAGTTATCACAAGTATCTGATCCCCAGCGGTAATGGTGACAATTGAAATCGCCCATTACAAGTATTGGGCCACTAGCACTGCATAACAAATTCCTAATTAGTGACAGATACTCTAGTTGTGGGTGCGCAATATAAAAGGAAAAAATATTTATACCCTCAGCCTTCACAGCAACAACATTTATGTTATCGCCAACAAAGGTTAGAGGAATCTGAGAGAATGATACCTTGCTATTGATGAGCAAAGCACATCCTCCGTATCCATCAGATCTATCATCACGAACACTGGCGAAACATGGCAGCCTGAAATTGCTTCCAGGCAAAAGCCACGTCTCAGCAATGCCGCAGATTGATGGTTTAAACCTATTAATTAAAAAAGAAAGATCAGGCTTCCTGGGAGTAATACTCCTCACGTTCCACTGGAGAAACGTTAGGGGATGGAATGTTGTGGATATAGTTTAGTATGGAGGTCAATTTTGATGCAACGTGGTCAGGTACGGAGTGAGAAGGGCTAGCAAGAGCAGACATTAGCATGTCTGTGATTAAATTTAAAATATCACTATATTTATCCCGCTGTTTGCGGAGGATTGGCTCTGGAGCTTCCAACGGAAGAGCACAGCCATTTTTGGATGGTGAAAAGGAGTAATTTTGGGAGAGGTTCAGATGGGTCCGTTTATCATAGCCGGGTGAAAGTGGGGTATGGGATTTTGGTTTTAAAAGAACCGTTTTCCGGTATGAATTTTGGGTTACTGGGATGGGTTGAGGTTTATTTATAGCACCTTTGTTACGTGAGAAAGATTTGGAGACATCAGCATATGATCTGGAAACAGGTGGGAAGACCCGACTTGCCTCCACATACGAGATCGATTTTTCCGCCATCAGAGCTTTGATGCTCTTCTGTCGGCCCAATTCAGGACAAGCACTGTCACTTGCGAAATGGTTGCCAGTACACGAAACACAGAGGCTGAATTCACGGGTGACTTCACATCCATCACCTGGATGATCCTCACCGCACTTAAAACATCTTGGTTTCGATCTGCAGATGGTGCGGGTATGGCCAAAGCGACAACAATTGTAGCACTGGACTGTTGGGTAGGTATATTCCTCGGTGGTAGGCAACAACATCAGCCGCCGGCATAAGTTACCACCCACCAGACAAAGTCTTGCCGCCAAGCGATTCGTCGTGTTCCGGCATGATGTCTGGTGAAGCCGTACGGTGGACGGGTCTGAGCAGTTGTGTTGCGATGTGCCGGGTACGATGTGCCTAATGTTGTTGTGTCGGGAGTTTGGTCGTGGAGGGTCTCCAGATCATCCTCTGGCGCAGCATCGTTGGTCGTGTTGTTGGGTTAAACATTGTATCACCTCGCTCAACTGCCGTCTTCCTTCCTATTCACTGAAACTTTTTTTGAGTGATTAGGCTTAATAAGCTAGTGCGCTTTACCATCAACGATTGCATCACTGCTTACCATCAGGCGGGATTGCAGTCAAGCACTAGTTTATAAGTATTAAAAAAAAAAAAAATATCTTTCAACCGGTAGAGCCGAGTAGAAGCTATACACACGCTTGGGTAGGGTTTGTCCATCAAAGGTTATGACCACAGTCTGTGTGGGCTTCCACTCGGTCACACCAGCAGAAGACACCTTCCTACTCATTCGTCTTGCCTTGATGACAGGGCCACACCCCTCAGGAACCTGGATATTCTTAATTATCTCCTCTTCCGACCATTCGACTGGGATATCCCTCACAATACCCATTCGTGTGATATTATATTGAGGAATGGCAGCCATGTAGTTGTTTTGGGATAAAATCTTATTGTTGAGAAAACTGTTGGCATCCTGATAAGACCTGAACTCGACTGACACACGATTTCTGCCTACACGTTTAATCCCGTCGAGACGTACGTTCTTTACGTTATTTACTGTCAAAAACATACCAAACTTAATCGGTTGTAGGACAGTGCCTGCGGTGTGCTCGTCTTTGAGTGACACATTCACTATAAAGGGAGGATTGTCTTATGGTGTGTACGAAAGCCTGCCTAATGTATTTTTGGGAATCTTAGTTTTAATATTTGAAGAGACCGGGGGCGAACTAGCGGCTCTCTTACGACTATGGGTGTCCGTATCCATAGCATTGTCGTTGGAGGATAATTGTATGTCATGTGGAAGAGTGATTGTTAGTCCAGGAGAAAGATCAAATAGGTCAGGCGGGGGATCTTTATCAGGGGGCTTTTTGGAGGCCATTTTGCATTACGCTAACCAAAATAAAATAAAAACTAAAACAATACAAAAAGACGATTACAACAACTAAAAAGCAAACCTTATACCCAATACACAAACACAATGAACACTTTCGATAGAGTTTCACAACAAAAAAAAAACACTATAATCGAAAATATTCAATGGCACTGACAAAAGCACGTGTTAGCCTTTCACCACAACCGAACGAATCCTAGAACAGATACTAACATCAGAATAAAATAAATATTTAAGTAGAACTGCCATACAAAAATATGAAAATAAGGTTATAATATAGTATCTTATTGTTGTATTAAGTTCTACTCACAGTTTGGCAGTTATTCTCATTCATGTTATTCATTCTTGTCGATATTGAAACTGTCATTGGTTTATTGGAAGTTATGAATTTAAGAACTCATACCATTATAATATGAGTTCAAACAATTTTGCTTTCTAATTTAGAGGTTTGGTTTGCATCCATATTCCTTCCATAGTATGTTACTCAGATATTTTATGAGGGTTTTTTTTTACTTTCAGAGTTGACAAGGACCGCAGCGGATACATATCTGCTGATGAGCTGCAACAGGCGCTGTCTAATGGAACATGGAACGCATTTAATCCTGAGACTGTGCGTCTCATGATAGGTATAGTTATTATAAATGTATAATTTTTAGAGGTTTTATAAATGTTTTATTGACCTGGGTCAGTATATTCTATGCCATAGACTATTCGAAAACCATATGACTATGGCCTTCTATAATTCTAAGAAACAGTAGGTGTTAGGAGTAGCTTGCTTTAACAATTCCATCTTCTGCGAGTGCTGGGCAGTCCTTATGGCAGGAGTCAAGTTAATCCTGCCATGTCCGTCTTGTTATACCGCAATGGTCTCTTGTGTTATATTCATGTTATGTACCATGTGTGACTGTGTGCCCATGTACTATCTATGGACATTTTCAGTATTCCACTTAGATGATTTAGCATTCTCCATACTGTACTATCCCAATTATATGAAGGAAATTTAATATATTATAATCTATTAAGTTGTTATGTACATAACTATTTTTATTTTTTCAGGCATGTTTGACAAACAGAGCAGAGGAGTAATCAATTTCGAGGACTTCGGTGCCCTATGGAAATATGTAACTGATTGGCAAAACTGTTTCCGGTCATTTGATAGAGACAACTCTGGAAATATTGATAAGATGGAGTTGAAGAATGCCCTCACAGCATTTGGGTATAGACTGTCAGATGAAGTAGTCAACATCATGGTACAGAAGTTTGACAGATTTGGTCGCGGTACCATCTTGTTTGACGACTTCATTCAGTGTTGTGTCACTTTATATGTAAGTTGCTTTTTTTAAATAATTAATCTTGTGCACACAGCTGCGCGTCTAGCTGTACTATTTCAGTTTTAGCTGACCTCGCATTCTATAGGTTTATCATATAATCAGAAGTCACCTTATACTAGTCAGCGTGATGTGAAGCCATGCGTACGCCGTACAGCATAGTTACAATTATATAGACCATTTTTTCCCATTTGCGTTGTGGTTTATTTGCGTTTTTTTTTTTGTTTTAGACTCTGACGTCAGCATTTCGCACTTACGACACGGACCAAGATGGCATTATAACTATCCACTATGAACAATTCCTGAAGATGGTGTTCGGATTAAAGGTAAAAGTTTAACTGTCTTCTTATGGATTATTGATATTTAAACCTGAAAAATATTTATCGTCAAACCCAATACGACTTGCTACAATCAAAACTTCTTGTCTATCTCTGTATGTTCTGTCAATCACTCAAGTTTGTTGGGTGACTGCGAATTATACGCCTCACGTTGTTCGTCCACGCTTCGAGCCAGCAACCTATATGCGTAACACGCTATCAATTGGAATAACTGCTAATTAATTCCTTCATATGTTGCAAAATGTGCTTGCTCAGCAACATAAATAACAGAATGAATGTCAAAATGAAACTCATTGCCATTGATAGTGTTATGCAGTTACCCTGCAACTTGAAAAAAAAAAGGCCTGGACTGTTACCCACGTCTGCATTATTTAGTAATCCTTACGAATTGAAGTGCTACACACCTATTCTTCTATCTACTAATAAATGCAGACTCCCTTTACCATACAACGTGAATGATTAAAATCACGAAAAATATTTTTTCGATTTCGATTTAAGGCTGATTTTGTACCAGCTCTGACCAAACTGGAAGTATTTTTAAATATAAACCTACTATTTCCACCTTTAGCGTAGTTCAATATAGAGATTCTGCTTAAAACCTAGGTAAATGATACATTTGTTTTCTGCATGGTAGACATATTGCCTTCATTATATTATTTTAAAAGGCGTATCTTCTGCAGTCATCAATTTGTGTTATGGTTATTTACCATTTATGTATTAAAATTAAGTTAATGAATGAACAAAAAAAAAGTTAAACTTTTTTTGTGGTATACTTAAAGAGACAGAATGTGTTTTTTATTAAATGTTTAAATGAGAAGTGTAATTTACTTGTATTTTGTAAAACTAAGGTCTGAATATTTTTAAATGTAACTCGATGTAATCTATGTTATATGTAAAGAAACGCTCGTGGTCTTCCAACTTAGCTTACTTTCGCATGATAAAATGTAGCTCAATAATACTCAACGTTTTCTGTATGTATTGTGCTCTTTTTCGAGGCCATGCGTGCATTAAAAAGTCAAAGTTATTTTCAATACATGGGCAAGATTCAAAAAACAATTTTTGAGCGACTCCACATAATAAATACAAACGAGAAAATTATTTTTATTATGTTATAAACAGCCGGCCATCGTTACGTCAACGAATAATAACCCAACACTCACCAAGGGTTATATTTCTAGAATTCTGCTGCTTGTGTGATAGACGGATGAAATAGTATACTATTGCATGTCAGGAAATTTAATTTTTTTTAAATTAATTGCATGTCAGAAATAAATTATAATAAAATAATTTCACTTAAACATGAAACTTTGAGTATTTTTGACCGATTGTAAACGCCAACTTTCGTGGCAGCCGTGGTCATAAACGCGGGAGTGACGGCACTACACAACATTAGAAAACCTCTAATAAATATTCGCCATCCTGCTCGCACATTTACTGACAGCGCCTGCCTCAAGTTTTAGCGTTTAGTGGTTTTATAATGCTGGTTGTTCAAAAATGTTTATATTATATATAGCTAAGGTCTTTTTTTAAGTTATACTTTTGGAATAAGTTACAAAATATATAGTGTCTCGATGCTAATAGGAAAATTTCTCTTTCGTCCAGTGTGTGCCGTAAACATCGCAGTTGAAACGGTCCCGGGGAAATGCTTTCAGGCAAACTGATACACACCAATTTTATAATACAATTATAAAAGGTAATAATTTAATAAGAAATATTACATTTTGATAAACCTATGATCTGTGAACAAACAATCATCTTGTGATAGTATTTCCTCAAATGTTTCCTTGGATCTACAACTTCCTCTCTCTGTAATTCCATATAATGGGGTATTCCCTGCTAGCATTTTGTAACTAGTTATATTGTACCCGCGACTCTGCTCCTTAAACACCTTAGGTAACCAATTTAATATGCTCAAATATAAATTCAAAATTATACTGTATTTGTATTTAAAATAAGACAGCTTGTACATGAAACCGTGTTCAAGAGTTGCCTTGCCAAGTAATTTTATTGTAGATCTTATTTTTGTTTGTTATATCTATTTGAATGTTAACTTATGATGAGGGAGCTCAAAAAATGTTTCCAGGCATTTATCTCAAATTATTAAAGCTTTGTATACCTAAAATTTTTATATAAATGTATATAAAGGATAGTGCACGGTACACATACTTGTTTTTAGATTAATTCTGCTGTATGCCCTTGGTGTACTTATTTATTAAATAAGTATAAAGTTTAAATGAATCAGCTCTGTGTAACTTCTAAGATAATAAATGAAACGAAAAACGGTTTTTGTATAGTATGCTGATTTTTACTATAATAAAAATAATGTTATATGTGTATAATGTGTCAATGTAGAATATATTAATAAAAGATTTTATTTTAACCATACATCCTTATAAAATAGATATAAAAAAAGGTTTTCCTACTGTGTTTCAAAGCTTTGGATCAATCATTTGTAAGATTTAAGAATGAACATTATTTGAGGAATAATTCTGAAATTTTAATTGCATGCAAAAACTAATTTTATTCCTAGAATAACAGAAAACCAGTCTTTAAACAAAATAATTGTTATGACTTATCAATAGTAAAAATATTTTGTCAAAGCAAAGAAATTGCAACAAAAGTTCGTAGAATTATATTACTTTTTAAATGTGTAAAGTCATTATTATAGCTTATTAAGTATGTTCACAATGTGCAAATTATGTCTCTTCTGTAAACAGAAGACATACACCAACAATCTTTTCAATAAATGTTTTTATTTAAAGTGTTTATTTTAATTTGAAAATAGCTTTTAACAAATGCATACGTTTGGAATTTTACGAATAAACAATGGCTACGTATGCACTGTCAGGTGGCTTTACAAGCGCTTATAATCCGTTCGAAATAAGGTAACGACATTTAAATACAATTCATTCAACCAATTTTGATTTCTATTGTATTGGTACCAAGACAAATGGCAGCTGAACTAAAGAGTTGGTGTTTCGCCACTTTTTACGTCATCCTTATGCCAATAAAATAAAACACAAAATCGCTCGAACGAACTGTGGCTATGCCATTTGGATATAAATTATATTCAAAAAGGCTAGTCTGTCTTAAGACTTTTTATTTTCCAAGCTCCTATGGTATATTTGAGCCAAATAAGGCCCAAGTCACAGCCCATCTGTAACCACGAAAGCACCGGAGTCACTTTGGAGCCCTCGATCTCGGTCCATCTAACTGGAATCTCGGCAATTGGAATGTCTAGTTTTTGTGCTATATATAGTAATTCTACGTCAAACGCCCTGGAACAAACGTTAATTTGATATAGATTCATATTGTAGGCAAAAAACACAGAAAGTATGAGGCTGAGTCCCAACCGTAGAAACCATCGCGCGAAAACGTGATCCTCGCGTTCAGATGTTCGGCGAACCCGACCAAGGCCTGCGAAACCAATCAATAACGAAAACGATTGACCACGCGACGCGATAAATCACGTGGTCAATCGTTCCCGCCATTGGTTGCTTTGGTATTCGATTTCGCTTCGCTACGAAGCGATGTTACATTGGTTACAGGCCCTGATCGTCGTAACAACAGACTGCGCCTTTTGGTATTTCGAACAAACGAGTGTCATATGAAAGTGACGATTAGGAGATCGCGTGACCGATCACTTCAGTTAGGACAAGGATTAATAATATGAATGTTCGTTTTTGTGTCCTCAAAATAACAAGAATAAAGTTTGCAAAATATGTATTTGTGATATCACGAAACTAAATTGGTAACTTTATCGAATATTTGAATGCATTTACTTATGTGCTGAAGATTCTTACCATCTATTTACATGCAGACTTTTAAAACATATGTCAGCTGCTTTCCTTGTGAATAGCTTGAAGCCGCATTGTGTGTCTTTAATGCCTTTGACAGTAAACAGCCAGACGAGGAAGTGGAAACCGTACATTAGAATATTCCTAAAATAGAAAAACACTAATATAAAAGACTACATTTACGTACATCAGTTTTTTATCTTTAAAAACTATAAACTAGTGCTTGACTGCAATCCCTCCTGATGGTACGCAATCGTTGATGGTAAATTGAGCTAATATTAAGCCTATAACTCAAAAACAAACCGAGTGAATAGGAAGGAAGACGGCAGTTGAGCGAGATCATGCAATGTTAAACCCAACAGCACGACAAACGATGTTGCACCAGAGGGAGACTGGATCTGGAGACCCTTCACAACCAAACGCCCGATACCACAACATTTGGTGTATCGTTCCCGGCACAAATCAAAATTGTTTTTTCAAATTAACCATCCGTTTGCTGCTTTTGAATAGTCAATGTCGGTCATTCCAAGAAAAGTGAAGCTAAGTTGCACGTTCCAAAGCGTAATCTCTATGGAGAAGAACGTGCAAGAAACTCCATGGACACTCTTTTAAAATCATAATATGGGTTACATTTCTTTGTTACATATTTCTGTTGCTTCTATCATGTCAGCACAATGTATACACATCGCAACTCAAATGCTCAGACTCGTCCTCCGTACGGCTTTACCAGACATCATGCTGGAACACGACGAATCGCTTGGCGGTAAGACTTTGGTGGGTGGTAAATTCTGCCGGCAGCCGGTGTTATGGCCTACCACCGAGAATTTACATTTTTTTATTACTTACATTACTTTTTTTACGTTGTAAATTACAGGCCATTTTATATTTTACGGCCAATCTGATCTCAAATCAGATTTTAGATTGTTAGCTGTGCCATCCAGAAAAAAAACTTTGTCAACACGAATGACGATTGGGACGATTTGGATGGGATTGGGAATAAACAAAAAAGGCCTGTTTGTTTCGATCGTTAACAGTGTTGATAACAAGGTGCATGGGCGTACCCAGCCCTGGGCTCAGGGTGGGGCAGCAGTCAACCTATCTCCCCCCCCCCCCAATCCCTTTTTTTTTTGTTTTGTTTAATTAGGTACCTTATAGATCAGAGCCACAGTGTGGCTACGCCCGTGACAAGGTGTACCTAATCTAATATTCGCATAATATCTCTTACCTAAATACACTACGCGTGGCCAAAGATTCTTGTTCAAGATGCGCTCTAGATCCAATCACTATGGCTATGCTGTCGCTAACATCACTTGGCTGGGAGATTGGATCACATTTTGTAAGGCTCTTCAGAGCAACTTCAAGTTTGGTTAAGTCTTCGAATTTAGATGCCCCATCTGCATCAGCAAATAATATGCTGGCTCCTCTACAGCTCTCAATACCCTGAAGTATAAAAATCAATGATTGGTAATTTATCAAAATATTTTATTTTTTTAAATATTCATTGGAGAAAATAGGTGCACTGACTGAACAGGTCCACTTAATCTGTGTGGTTCTTTCCACTTCAGATCTGAAACAAACTCAAGAGACTGATGACAAACTCAGAAGTTTGTTTCAGCCGTTCTTCCCAGAGCAGTCACATAGGAAACACCAACTGATCTAGATTAAAAAAATATGATTGACAAAACTGTTTCTACAAACCAACAAAAATAAAATCGTTTATCATTGAGCCAAGGAAAAAAGGATAAGTACCAATGCTATAAAACTAGGGTTGTAACGGAGCTTCGCCCCCGCTTCCGTTACTGCGGAAGTTCCGCAAGAAATCGTATCTTCGCTTCCGCCTCCGCACAATTTTTAGCGGAGTTATAACGGAGGTTTATTTACGTATTTATGCAATAAATAAATAGTCCGGCCGCGTTTGAGCGCGAAATGGTCAAGAATCAACTAGTGCGAGGCGGGAATGCGGCAAGCACAATTTGTTTCTCCTTAATTTTCATTACAAGAAAGTAAAGTATATTACTATTAATGCACGTATTTAAAATAAAAATTTTGTTTTAATTAACCATAAATTTAAATTTTATCTATATGTACTTTCACCTCCGCCTCCGCCTCCGTTAACCTCCGCATCCGCGGAGGTGAGACTCGTCGCCTCCGCCTCCGCTAACAAGCGTCCGTTACAACCCTATATAAAACTAGTGGCCCTGATGATAGTCAACACATTTTTTTGATGTTACTGACTGCCAATCTTACATTTTGCCCACCTGATGGTTAACAGTCTTCTCCACCAGCAACAAAGCTAAAATATTTTCTTTTAACTGAACATAGTGACACTGCTTGGCAAAATATAGGTAAGATGAGAAATTCCCCAGATGAGTTCCTTCACAAAGAGGTCTGCTACTAGTATATGTCCTGTTCCAAAAGCTTTTGTGTCAGTGTACCAGTACACAAACCTGCATCCTAATTAAGTAATTTACTAAGTATTTAGTACCAGCATCGCACCCCTGCGAAGCCGGGGTGGTTAAATTCTGAAACTGGAAGAACTAAAGTACAAAACCGCGATTTCCATCTTAAAATTAATGATGAAGATATAAAGGCGGACTTGGAGGTAGCAACTGAGTTTGAGAATTTTTTTACTAATAGGTATTCCAATAATGACAACAAAAACTTTGTCTTCTTCTTCCACTTCTGCTTATGCCATACTAAAAGAATGCATTGCAGAATGTGACAAACACTTTCGAGTTTACATTAATGTGACTGCTAAAGACATTATACAGGCTGTATCTGACCTAGACCGCAAGCCACTAATAAAATTATGATAGTCATTTATGATGTTAATGAACGGTTACAGAATTCACAGAGTTTGTAGGTATGATGTAGATCTCTAATGTGAACTCTATTAAATCAGCTGATAAGATAGTTTTTCGAGTTTTGTTTTCATTGCGCTTTTTTATGTAAGTAGCGCATTAATTATTTTTTCTTTAAAATCTTATTGGGTTATAAAATTATAGCAATTATGAACAGTCTAAAATGAAAAAAACTAATTTTTTTTTTAATTTTTTCATGAAAATGTGACGAAAAATTCCACCACTGGGGGTTCAGAATCATGTACTGCATCCATGGTACTTGTTTGTGTGTCGATGTCAGATAAACCCTTTAGAATCTTTTAAGAATCTTGATGCTGGTACTGTAGCTTCAATAACAAAAACTTGCAGCTTATTGAAGGTGATTTACAACTTTCCACAGATAAACACTTGAAACAAAAAGGAAGCTACTTACCAGCCGCACAGCACCACCTTTCCCTCTGTTCTTGACTAGTTGAAGGCACCGCACTTTCTCACTGCCATACTTGAGAGAGTACTTCTCAGTGACTTGTACAGTGTTGTCTTTACTGCCATCACTGACTACTATTATTTCATATTTGTATGAAGGCTGCTCTTTCACTCTGCCTTCTAAAAATTCTATGGCTTCATCAAGCATAGGTGGCACTAGAAAGATAATATTAACAAACAATAATTTTTGAATAGGTACATACTTTCATACTTCGGGCCTTTATTAACAGGTTATTTTTAATGTCACAAGAATGATTAATTATTAAATGAAATTATGTGATCTTATTAAGTTAATCTAAATTAAGGTTACAAAATATTTCCAATTAGATTAATATTGGCCATATTGTGGTTAACTCACTAATGAGTATTGCAATGAAAATATAATACATCTCTCTACTATTTTGTTTTAAAGATAAAGCAGGACTCTCTATTATGTAAAATTATACAACAAGAGGGATATCATAACTTACATCTTTCTTCCTCATTGTAAGCAGGTACTACTACACTCAAGTGCACACTTTGTGGCTCTTGAATGTTTGGAAACTTAGCTTTAAGCTTGGTTTTAGGATCATTGTAAGTGGTCTCTTCTTCGAAGCGTTCTACCACTGGGTATGGTTTTGTTATCACATATATTAAGATGGATATCTACAAAATACACAAATAAAAACTCATTTTTTCAGTTCAATCTTGAAGTCTTAACAAATGAACTAATAACACACTTATATGAAAAAGTAGTTCTCCCGAAAGAAATTTTAGGTTATCACTGATTGTTTGTTGCCAACAAGACACTTTATCCACGTATTTACTTATTTTAATTTGTTGTTTTTACTCACCGAAACAAGTAGGGTTACAGCGGCCGCAAAACCATATAGCATAATAGTCCAAATAAATATAAATAAATCCATTGTACTAATTATGATTACGATTATGAGCTTGTTTTAATTTCTATTTTTTTATTGTTCTTTCTTACTTGTTCAAACACAATTTGTTTAACTTTAAAATTATTCAGAAGAACTAACAGCTGAAAATTAAAAGATGCATTCCCAACAGCTGTCATGAGCTGTCAAAGTCTTTTTTTTTTGGAATTTTATGACTTGGTAACCAAGACCTTTAGGGCAAGAGCTGTCATAGTGATTTCAACTTCAACTCTTCAATGGCCTCTGTGGTTAGATACCACAATTTTGCCAATAACACGTGTAATGAATTAATTCGTGATTGTGTTGTGTCGTTTGACGTTTCGTGCGTGACGTTGACGACTATTCTATTTTATTAAATACTAGCTTTCCGCCCGCGGCTTCGCCCGCGTGGAGTTCGGTTATATCGCGCTTTTCAGATTTCCCTCGGGAACATTTAACTTTTCCGGGATAAAAGGTAGCCTATGTTCTTTCTCAGGGTCTAAAGATTGTTTGTGCCAAATTTCATCAAAATCGGTTGAGGGGTTTAAGCGGGAAAGCGTAACAGACAGACAGACATACAGATAGACAGACAGAGTTACTTTCGCATTTATAATATTAGTATGGATTTCTTGCTTTAACCGAATGCATCAACGGGTGAGATTTTTTTTTTTAAAGATGTACGGTGTATGGTACCAGGGTAGCACAAAAGTGTAGGAGAAGTCGAAATAATGAAGCTCATTCATCATTATTAATCTAATATTATTACATGGATGAAGTTTTATTTTGCCTACTTTGAGGAGGTGCAAGGTACCAGGGTAGCACAAAAATGTAGGAGAAGCCGAAACAATGAAGTTCATTCATTCACACAGGAATGACTGGAACGGGTTAAAAAGGATATCCTATGTCCTTCTCCCAGTTCTTAGCTACCTCCCTACCAATTTTCAGCCAAATCGGTTCAGCCGTTCTTGAGTTATGAATAGTGTAACTAACACTTCTTTTATATATATATAGATTATCCTAATTTAAAAAGTAGTAAATAAGATCATGTCATATTGCTTTTAAGGCGGAACAAAGTTCGCAAGGTCAGCTAGAAGACCCGCTAGCTGACCCGGCGAACTTTGTTCCGCCTTAAAGGCAATAAATATCACATGATCTTATTTTTAGTTTTTAATTTTTTTTTTTTTTTTTTTTTTATTTGACAATGTACAACTATCATCACAGGTGAACCCAATACAATAGTGTAAGACTTATAATATTCTACAACCACAAATTAAAAACATCTACAAATAATTACACATATTACGCACAAATGTCTTCGAAGTTGCAATAAGCAGCTCGTGTGAATACACTCAGGGTACAGCTAAAGATGTCGACTTGTTGTGACACCACATTGAGCGCGCGCAGCGCACGCGTAAGCGGCGCGTGCTGCAGCAGGTTGGTACGCGCGGGCGGCACCCACAGCAGCGGGGGCCGCCGCCGTCTCCCCACGTATCTCATTTGGATAATTAGGGCAGCACAAAAGTGTAGGAGAAATCGAAACAATGAAGCTCATCATCATCATCATCAGCCTTTTTTTATCGTCCCCCTGCTGGGGATAGCTAGAGAGGAGAACGACTGAGCGTAATCACCACGCTTGCTCAATGCGGGTTGGCGATTTCAGACTTACAAAAAAAAGGCCAGGTTTCCTTAAAATGTTTTCCTTCACTTTGTAATCGGCTTTGCATTCATTATTAAATCACTAATACATAGAAGAAATTTGATTTTCTCTACTTTGTGGAGGTGTAAGGTACCAGGGCAGCACAAAAGTGTAGGAGAAGCCGAAACAGTGAAGCTCATTCATCATTAAACCATAATAATTACATCAAAGAACTTTTATTGTGCCTAGTTTGTAGAGGTGCTATGTACCAGGGTAGCACAAAAGTGTCCCGGCGAACTTTGTTCCGCCATATAGGCAATATGACATGATCTTATTTACTACTACTACTATTTTAAATTAGGATAATCTGTATATATATAGAAGAAAGTCGTGTTAGTTACACTATTTATAACTTAAGAACGGCTGAACCGATTTGGCTGAAAATTGGTAGGGAGGTAGCTAAGAACTGGGAGAAGGATATAGGATATCCTTTTTTATCCCGTTCCCGTTGTTCCTGTGTGAACGAATGAACTTCATTATTTCGACTTCTCCTACACTTTTTTGCGATCCTGGTACCTTGCAACTCCTCAAAGTAGGCAAAATAACTTCATCGATGTAATATTAGATTAATAATGATGAATGAGCTTTATTGTTTCGACTCTACACTTTTGTGCTACCCTTGTACCATAGACCGTACATAAAAAAAAGTCTCAGCCGTTGATGCATTCGTTTAAAGCAAGAAATACTCTCTGCCGGTTTGGTGTGCTAATAAAAAGCCACAAAGCCAACTTCAACTTCAAACTAATATTGTATTGTTGTGACATTTATCATTGCCATTCTCCCATTGCTCTTGTGAGTTTTATTTTGTCTCCTTTTTGGAGGTGCAGGGTACCAGGGTAGCACTAAAGTGTAGAGAAGAAGTAAAAACAATGAAGCTCATACATCATTATTATTAAATCATTTTTTCCTTACTTTCTCACCGTTTAGACCTACCCTGGACTACGACAAACATTTTAAAACCAAAATCAGCTCAATCGGCCCAGCCGTTTTCGAGTTTTAGCGAGACTAACGAACAGCAATTCATTTTTATATATATAGATTATGGTAACTAAAATATCGACTATTCTGCTAATCTCAAGTGGTTTGAAAAGCAAGAGTATAAAAAAAAGGTATAATTAAAACCAAAAACGATGCTGCATCATTTGTTTTGATTTTTCGCTAGGTTTGGAGATTTTTTTTTAACACTGAATGTAAATATTACACACATAACATAAGAGTGTACGCTTACTACCGAATACACGACGTAACAAAATATACCCTCATACACGTTATATCGATTCCAGAGAGGAAAACAGACGGACCATTCGAGTGTTTGATGATTCAACAGACATTCATCCAAAATGAAGGAGTTGTGGTATACCTACTATAAAAGCAACATGCTTTTCACAGTGGAAGAATACAATTTAGAGGACGCGAACTGCTTAGTCATTGTTTCTAATAAAGATACAATCGCGTTTGCTATTTACAGGCCTCCAGGTTACAAAAATATTGACAACTTTTTCAGGTCTCTTAATTGTATGCTATCAAAATATTCATCAACCCAAAATCTGATACTATTGGGAGACATTAATATTAATATAGCTGATCACTCTACAGATAACAATTACTCAGCTTACCTGGACCTACTCGGATTCCACGGCATGCTTACTGCATATTCTCTACCTACACGTAATAAGACTTGCCTAGACCATGTATTCCCTAAGACTAAACTTTCGGCTCTGCCTCATTCTGAACACTACACTTACCGATCACAATAGTGTAGCCTTATTCATAGCTACTCTTCCTAGACCAAAGTCCCCTAAACTTGTTAAACGAATAGATCACTGTGACATAAACCGGGAATTGAAAAATATTGACTTCAACCCTATGTGTACGATGTCCGACGCTAATCAAGCGGCTGATTTTCTTCATGAAAAACTAACTGAGGCTATTAATAAATGTTCTAAAAATAGCAAAATTTCTAACCGTAAAAAGATCTTATAGCCCTGGATTACCCCGGGTATACTAAAATGCATAAAAAATCGTGATAACATAAACAAGAAACTTAAGAAAGACCCTACTAACGAGATTCTACACTACATACAAAAGGTATCGAAATTTTTGTACTGGGCTAATAAAAAAACTAAAAAGAAATTTTGATAAATTACAGTTTCAGAAGGCAGGAAAGAACTCAAAAAAAAAAAATTGGCAGCTTGTCAAAGAAATAACATTTTCTAATAAACCTAAAGATAATCCACTGGAATTATTATGCTCAAATAATCCGTTAAAGTCAGCAAACGATGCAAATCACTACTTCGCAAGCGTAGGTAAAATACTGGCTGAAAACATCACTTTGATACATCCACAAACAACGCCACAACCCACGGTATTGTCATTCTTTTAGTCTTCTGCTCACCGATGAGGAGGAGGTAAGGTCACTTATCTCACGGCTAAAAAGTGAGTGCTCCACCGGTCTAGATGGAATACCTACTCAAGTCATAAAAGAAAATGCTGATATTCTGACCCCGCTGCACGGTGGGCTGAAATCAGCAAGTGGGGACTTAAGGATTCAAATGAGTATTTTTGAGTTTTGTGTACTAATACAAATATTTTTTGTTATTTGTAATTTTTTTATGCCTAGTACTTTTCGAGTTATGGACCCCTAAACTTTGTATGAAATATTTATCGGTTTTTGGTTTAATCTGACACGTCTTATTGTTGTATAACAGAAATATGTACTTATAGCAAAAAATCAAATTATTGGTAAGCATTCCACACCACCCTTATGACGTTAGTTATTTTTTACGATACTCACACCACTCTTATGACGTCATTTGTTTTTATCAATAGCGCGGTGTAACCTCATTAGCGCGTCGTCCAATGAGCGCAGCGAAAAAAAATTACACGGTTACATTTGAAAAACAATTACCCTCAGTACGTTGTTACACATCGTAACTAATAAACGCACTATCCTATCTCACATTTTCGAAATACTACTATAATATAACACTACACCAGTATACTATCATCATCATCATCAGCAACCTTTTATAGTCCCACTGCTGGGCACAGGTCTCCTCTCATACAGAGAAGGATTGAGCGTAATCACCACGCTTGCTCAATGCGGATTGGCGATTTCAGACTTATAAAGTCCAGGTTTCCTCAAGATGTTTTCCTTCACCTTTAGTCATTGGTGTCCAAGATATACTTAGAAAGTACATATAACTTTAGAAAAGTTACATTGGTACTTGCCTGACCTGGAATCGAACTCGCACACTCATACTTGAGAGGCTGGTGTCTTAACCACTATACTATAATATTACGTAAAAATGTTCGATTTGGTGTCAAATATTGATATTGTTGTGCTATGAAAGGAAAGTGGAAGTTTTAAAAATAATAATGTTTTATATAGTGCTATTAAATCTAGATTAGTCCCCAATGTGTTAAGTGATGAAAACGATAAAGCTTTAAAAGCGTTTTGTGCAAAATATTGCTATAATCTGCAAAGGAGATGGCAAAATGCTCATAGCAAAGAGGAAATGTTTAGTAAAAATAATAACGAATGGTTATCGTCGGAAATAATTTGGCCTGATTTCATTGCAAGTGCATTTGAAAGATACCAAGATTCTGTTCCTAGTACATCACGTGTACATGAATCTCCAGCAAAAGTGTCAACTGCCACGTCAACGAATGTAAGTCCAAGAAAACCATTTTTTGAATTAAGACCTAAGCAAAAAAAGAGACGTACGGAACATATTCATACAACTATGACTACAGAGGAAATATCTCATGCATGTATTATAAAATTACGAGAGGATGGTAATCAAGGAATAGCTGAAATCCTCGAACACCTACTTAAAAATCCACAGGATGTACATAAAGTAAAAGATAGTCTTTTAGAAAAAAATGAAAAACCTAAATTTACTCCAGATGAAGCTTTGGGACTTGTTTTGTCGATTAAATTAACAAAGTGGCAATACAATACTTTAAGAATAAGTATCAAAGAGAAAAATGTCAACATGTTCCCTTCCTACTACAAGGTGCAAAATGCAAAACAAGACTGCTACCCGCCAAAAGATGATATCACCTTAACAGATACAACTGCTAGAATAAAATTGCAGCCTCTATTAGATGTAACCGCCAAAAGGATATTCAAAGCAATCAATATTGATAGCACAAACTGTAAGAAGTTGACAATGATAAGCAAATGGGGAAAATATGGTGCTTCGAATCAAGCAAACTACAAGCAAAAAATGACAACGGATGACAAAGAGGACAGTGCTTCGACAGATGATTCAAGTATTTTTATGGGTAGTCTAGTACCAATAAAAATTGTTTCCGAGGAACAAATTATCTGGGAAAACGACTCTCCAAATTCAGCGTATTGGTGTCGACCAATATTTTTCAAGTTTGAAAAAGAGAACAAAGCAACGATTTTAAGAGAGAAAACCGAAATTGAAACGGAGATAAGTGAATTGAAGGAAACCGAAATTGGCGAAATAAAAGTCACACATTCATTATTGCTTACCATGATAGATGGTAAAGCAACATCAATCCTCTGTGAAACTTCAGCTCAACGATGTGACATATGTAAAGCTGTTCCTACAGAAATGAATAACTTGTCTTTCTTATTGAATAAAAACATTGATACCGACTTGTACAAATATGGTTTATCATCGCTACATATATGGATACGTTTTATGGAATGCATTCTTCACATAGCCTATAGACTAGATTTTAAAACATGGGTTACAAAAGGTGAAAACAAAGTTTTGATAGAAAATAGAAAAAAAATAATTCAGGACGCTTTTAAAAATCAAACAGGGCTTTTAATCGATGTTGTAAAGCAAGGCCATGGAACTACTAATGACGGGAATACCGCTCGAAGATTTTTCTCAAATACAGAGATTGCTGCTGTAATTACTGGTGTCGATGAAAACTTAATAAAACGGTTTTCAATCATTTTAGAAACAATATCTTCAGGCCATAAAATTGACACAGTGAAATTTAAGGAATATGCGGAAGCCACCTTAAAATTATACGTGGATTTATATGACTGGTTTCACATGCCGTCTAGTGTGCATAAAGTTCTGTTTCATGGAGCAGCTATCATTGAAAACTTTGGATTAATTCCGATCGGAAAGTTATCGGAAGAAGCGGCTGAATCCAGAAATAAAGACTTTAGGCGATATCGCCAATACCATTCAAGAAAATTCTGCAGAAGAGCTAATAATGAGGATATTTTGAATAATTTAATTATTAGTTCAGATCCTTATATTTCATCAAAACGTCATAAAATGATACGGAAACACAAACCATTTTCAGAAGAAGCGAAAACCATGCTTCTGTTGCTTCCAACATTTGAGGATGATGAGCGGGAAAATATAGAATTTGTAAATGTGGAACATTTAGACAACGAATCTGAATCTGATAAAATTGCGTAAGTGATAGTTTTGTGAGTGCGTGTGTGAGTGAGAGTGTGCGTATGAGTGGATTAGGCCTCCTGGGGATACCACTGATAAAAAAAACGCGCTTAGTTCTCTACCTCAAGGGTAGTGCGGAAAAGGGAATGAAAATCAATTTCCTCCAAAATCGAAGAAAATCGAAGCAAGTGATATATTGTATAATTTGCCTAAAAAATAGCACAGTCGAATACCAAAAGCCGTTTCTTGAGAACTTTTGAGAATTAAAAGTTATTCACATAAAATAAAATTTCATCATACAAAAATAAATTAAAATCGTTATAACTTTAAAAATATTAGGTATATACAAAAATCGAAAAGAGGAAAAATGTCTTGTATTTAGTGGTAGATTGCAAATCCGTTATTATTTTCTGATAAATTGCTCATCAATTTTCGTGAATCCCTAAGTCTATGGAAGCTTGATTTCAGCCTATCGTGCGCCGATAACATTCGTCTGTAATCTTTGTTTTTCCACTGGTGTTTTTCCCAGGATATATAAAAAATCACGAATACATCCTATCTACAAGGGTGGTGCCAGGGACTGTGTCAAAAATTATAGACCCATTGCCATTCTACCAAGTTTATCAAAAATCTTCGAACGTCTAATTAACAGAAGACTCATAAGATATCTAGAAGATAAAAACCTGTTATCCAATGCACAGTTCGGATTTAGAGCGAACAAATCCACGTCGGGCGCGGTGTTGGATAAATTACATAATCGGCAACCTAGACAATAAAAATAAAACTATTGGAATTTTCTTGGATTTGGCAAAGGCTTTTGACACGGTCTCTGTGCCCATACTACTGATGAAGCTAGAATGCTTGGGAATCAGAGGTTTACAACTGAAACTGTTAAAAGACTACCTAACGGATAGAATTCACTGACAGCCTCCGTGGCGTAGCGGTAGCGGACGCGGCCGCTGCGCAAGGTGGCGCGGGTTCGATCCCCGCACAGTGCAAGTATTTGTATGCATGAATTTGAATATTTGCACTGGTCTGGTCGTGCCTCGGAAAGCACGTTAAGCCGTTGGTCCCGGTTGCCATACGAACATCTAGTGACAGTCGTTACGGGTTGTTGGAGCCCTCAAAAATCCAACAATTGGTCTAACTGTAATGCTTCGATGTCGCCTTCGGGTTGTGGAGGTCAGACGGCAGTCGCTTCACGGAAAATGTCGAAGTTTAGCCATATCAGCAGTTGGACTGGTAAAGCGGACCCCAGACTCCAAAGCTGAAAATGGCTTCGGATGCGACTGGGATTAACGCTGGGATGATGATGATGATGATGAACGGATAGAATTCAATGTGTCCAGATAGAAAATACGACCAGTGAAGAGGTCCCAGTGACCTTCGGAGTCCCTCAAGGAAGTATCTTGGGTCCAACACTGTTTCTCTGCTACATTAACGATCTTTGCCAAATTCAGATTCCCAACTCAAAAATTATCGCATTTGCAGATGACACAGCTCTGCTTTTTAGTGCTAAGTCTTGGCCAGAAGTATTTAAGAATGCACGGCAGGGTTTCAATTTGGTAACTCAGTGGCTAAACAAAAACCTTCTTACACTAAATATTGATAAAACTCACTATGTCGCTTTCTCAACTAGGTCCAACAATAAGCCGGATCCGTCACTTCAAATAACATCACATATATGCCCTAACTTTAGTAGTACTAACTGTCTGTGCCCTACTCTAAAAGCCCAGTCATGTGTCAAATATCTAGGAGTAATGATAGATAGTAATTTGAAATTTCATGCCCACATAGACCTTATTTCGGCACGTGTTCGCAAACTTATGATGATCTTTAAGTCTCTAAGACACGTAACTGAACCGCACGTGATTAAATCTGTTTATTACGCACTGTATCAATCGCAACTGAGCTACTGCATTACCTCCTGGGGTGGTACATACAAAACATTTCCTAAACATTGAAAGGGCACAGCGTGCACTTCTGAAAGTAAGTCTGTCCCTACCATTTGATTTCCCGACTAAGGAACTCTATGAGAAAAGTGGAGTTTTAACTGTCAGACAGCTTTTTGTACACGCCGCTGTATTAAAGCAACATGACTCGGTTAAATATGAACCAGATAAATTTAAAAACCAACGTCGCAAAGATAAAATTTGCCTCGTTCCCTTATTTAAAACTAATCTAGCCCAAAGGTTTTTCAGTTACCAAGAACCTAATTTATATAATAAATTAAATCGTAGCTTAACATTCTATTCCCTACCAAAAAGGAAATGCAAAGTGGTGGTTAAAAGTGGGTTACAGAAGCTGAACTATTCACACACAGAAAGCCTCCCTCATAATAATTCAATCTCATTTTGATTTAATACATCCACATCTTACAACACTCACCCACACCTTCAGACATACCCCTTCATACACGCTCATACACATTTCTCACCCTCATACACATAATTTACACTTTGCAACTAGATACACAAAACACACATATACATAAGCGCAGTGAACACAAATTAAAAACACTAAGTTATAACACCGCGCCGCTTTCGAACGAAATCCGCTCCGCTTATTAAACTTAGACCGCAGTGTATCACAGCTGCGCCTGCGGCGAGCGGCGGATCATCCGTCTACCCTTAGGTCCGTATTATAGAAGGTCACTCAAAACTCAAGCTCTACTCAAGTCTCGGTTCAAGCCATTTGATTGGTTGAAACTAGTTTTAAGTAATGTTTAAGGAAAAACACCCTTCCTTCTGGACCCTTTCTTCTGGTATTCCTTCTGGAATACCTTAGTCATGCCATATAGACGTAATCCCGCGCGACGGCGCGACAATTCTTTCCGAATGACGGTATGTAAGCTTGCATTCGCGCATAACTTCGTCGTTTATGAACCGATTTTGATAATTCTTTTACTGTTGGAAAGAAGACGTTCCCAAGGTGGTCCCATGATAAGGATATCAGGATTTGATAGTGGAAGACCAGAGAAAACAAGGGGAACTTTCAAAAATTGCAGGGGCGACTAGTGCATTTCTTAGCATTTTCATTATATATTTTAAAGCACTACAATTTAATAAAGGTCTGGAGTAGATCTGATGATGGAGCCGGGAGACAGTCGAAGGAACTCCTCAACAATTCACAGCAGCTACCTTGTGTTTGGGCTCGAATAATTTGTATTGATAAAAACTTTACATCTAGATGGGTTGTTACTGTCATAAGAGCTCTCATGACGAAGACAAAGGCCAGTTCCGGGAACTCCTCAACGGTTTACAGTAGCTACTTTGTGGTTGGACTTCATTCATTTATATTAATGGGTACTGGATTGGTTTCCTTTGCACCCATTGGGTTAAAATAATGGTCTACAGTAAATTTGATGACGAAGACCATAGGCAGTTGAGGGAATACTTAGGTACGGGTAAAAATTAAAGTAAACAAAATTACGTCGTTTCCCAACTATATTTGCGTCAGCTTCCAGTCTGACCGGATGCAACTGAGTACATACCTAGTACTAAAAACCACTACAAAGTGAAAAATAACTAATTTCGGAAGTCGGTAGTGGTTTTTGGAAGTCGTTTGTTTTTTTGTAAAAAAGTTTTTTTTGTTCTATTTGGTATAAGTACCTTCACGCTTGATATAAAATGCACTCAGTCAAAATTGAATCTACATGTCCGACGGGTGGGGCACTGGTGATCTGTAACACAGGCATCCCACGCCTTTCACAGACACCAGCTCCTTACATATGTAACACATACTAGACTGAGTAATTGTACCGTTATAGCTATAAACAAAACATTGTGAGGAGAAATAAATAAATAATAATAATTATTATTATTCATAGGGTCCGATTATAATAACGAGCATTACTTCTAAGACGAATTTAGAGACTGCCTGCGTAGCAGGTATACAGAGTTCGTGTGCTTTCCTGTAGAACATGTAATTTAATGAAAATTGCATCGTTGACCAACTTTTAAAGCTGCTAATCACAACCAGACTAAATGTACATCAAAAACCTACAACGTTCCGACAGATATTGTATGAAAGCAACTGTTCATGCCGAATACTTGGCTATTTACCTATTTCAACAAAACCGATTACGGTATCGATTATTTGAGACGGCCAAAGAAAGGAAATTACAATTCAAGACGTCAGCTTTTTACAGATAGTATCTCACTCGTATAGAACTAGCATCTGTACTTCAATTATAATTATAATTTTGGCATGCATCTTATATTATTTTACTCCAAAGGTAATAAACCGACTTCGAGATTGTCGTGCAGCAAGGAGGGATACTGCACCGCCTGCACAGCAGTCAACCAACGTCACCAACACAACACACCAACAACGTACGAGTACACGGCAGCAATACGGCATACCACGCAGCGTGCTCGCGCAGCCACAACAAGCGGGACAAGGCCAAGCCGGCCCCTACGAGACCGTCGAGCTGTACCAACTTCAGTCCTGTCCATGAGAGTCGCCAGGATGTTCAATGCTACCTTTGAACAGTGATTAAGCATTTCGGCAGCGGACGCGCGGCCTACTTCAAATATTGTTGAAATTGCAGATTTCACGTATATGTAGAATACCAAGACGTTTGTACATTTGTGTGTATTGGGAAAAAGTAGTATATAAGCTGTAATATTGTGTAAATAAATCATATTAGAATTTATTCTGGTCTCATTACTCCTCACTGTGGCCAAGACACCCTTAGCCATCTCTGATCAGTCCTGAGAGTCTACTGGACTGGCAGTGAGTTTACCCTTCACCCTTACCTGGAAATCCTACCTACTATCTGTCTGTTACCTTAGGTCTCTTGGTGCAGACATCCCGCACTTATTTATATATTTATTTATTACGAACTATATGGTAGGTCAGGGCTATAGGACTTAGGATCGTAGGGACTGTAGGGCCTATAGGTCTTAGTTTAGGTTCTGTTAACTTGCCATATAGGCGCATGTAATGCCGCTGATAACGGTGGTCGTACAAACACATTTGATTTAATTTGTTTCAAAGCTTTTGTTTAATATAATATACTACTTTGCGTTTTAATTAACTTCATTTAATTTCTTGTTCATTTGGAAACACATTTGATTTAATTTGTTTCAAAGCTTTTGTTTAATATAATATACTACTTTGCGTTTTAATTAACTTCATTTAATTTCTTGTTCATTTGGAAACATTTACTTTTTGTGTGTAGACCGCCTTAGATGTACCGCAAGGTTCAATACTGAGCCCATTCTTGTTTTTAGTATATGCTAAGGGTTTACCGTTCTTTGAAAATGACATCTGTGACTTTGTACTGTTCGCAGATGATATATACCCCTTATTTTTTAAGGTCATACCCTCACCAAACGACCTCGAGCATTTGCTCCCTCTTCACCGCGCCCCACCTCTACAATACTTTGCAAAATATAACTAGCGCCGTCTGGCGGACGAAGTACTTACAAATACAAGTTAAATTCATAGACCACAGAAGTAACAGACATGGCACTTTTATTTATTGGTGCGCCCAAATACTTTTGGTTATTATAGACTGAAACAAATGTTGACGATACTTCATAATAAAAATTTTGCGTATTTTATTTTTTAACCGACTTCCCAAAAGTGTGGTTCTCAATTCGATTTATGTGTGCTCGCTGGTAACTTTATCGTTAATGAACCGATTTTGACCATTCTTTTTTTATATGAAAGAGTATGCTGCCTATGTAATCTCATTGTTACCACGTCAGTGTCGATAATGGAAATTCTAAGAAATTTAGGCCAATTATCTAAAATTGTAGGCACGCTTCGGGTGAAAACTTGATACTCGTATTTATATCGGATGATACTATAAAACCGTAAAGATTTGGGCCTGACCTGATAATGGAGATGACAGAGAATCAAGGGAATCCACATCGGAAGCAACTGTCATGTGTTTGGGCTTACTTAATTTGTATTGATTAGACCTTTACAACTAAATATGTTATGACTGTAACTTCAGGGTTGGAAGTTAATAATAATAATATAATTTATTTGCATAGATAGTAGGTACAATGAGATGTTCAATAAATACAATGATCCTTTACTATCTACCTCAAACTAGGCGTGCAAAAATAGTATTAAGTAATAATTATAAAATAATAGTAAGTATTTATAAATTAGGAATGTCAAACATGAAAATAGAATAATACAAGATAAAATATTAATAATAAGGCAATGATACAAATTAATAAAGTCAGCTAAAGCATTACATTACATGGTCAAAAAAAAAATACATTTAAAAACAAAAATAAAAATGTCTGTCGATGTGGTTATATTACAGCAGTCAAGTAAATGAAATTAAAAATTCATATTTTATCATCAAGAAATTCTTGAACGGAATAATATGCCTTCTCGATCAAAAATAGGAACAATTTCTTTTTAAATATATCAATGCCTTCCACCGACTTCATGTATTTTGGCACTTTGTTGTACAATTTCGGAGCCATTGCGAATATGCTTTTCTGAAATAATACAGTCTTGTGTGGAACCAAATGTAGCTTATCAGCTCTACGCAAGCTACTAACCTGCGAAAATTTAGACAGGTTGCGCCTGACGAAAAGGACAGTTTCGTATACATATATACAAGGACGGTAAAGTTAATATTTTTAATTTTATAAAATGAGGTTTACAACTGTCGGTCCTTTGTAAATTACACATGGCTCGGATGCAACGTTTTTGTGCAATAAATGCAGTTTCCTTTCCAGTTGCATTGCCCCAAAAAATTATGCCGTATCTTAAACACGATGCAACTAGTCCATGGTATGCTGTCAATAACGTGGGTTCATTTACAGTTTTCCTTAACATGGTCAAAGCATACGAATATTGGTTAAGTTTACCGCATACTTTCTCGATTTGAACGCGCCATTTCAATGTACTCTCTATATGTATTCCTAGAAATTTTGTGGTGTTTGTTTCATTAATACTAAGGCCGTTATGGGTTACATTAAGGTTCAGTCTGTTAGTCATTCTTTGTCCAAATTGCATAAGTACGGTTTTACTTAAATTAATTTTTAAATTATTATACTCTAACCAATTAATTATAGATTCCATGTTTTTATTTATGTCAGATTCAAGATTATTAATATTGTCATTGTCAAAAATTATAGTGCTATCATCTGCAAACATTGTCATGTGGTAGTTAGTTGCTGTAGGCAAGTCATTAATATAGATGAGAAACAATAACGGTCCAAGCACACTCCCTTGAGGTACTCCATATGCAATATTTCTGACACTAGATTCATAACAAATTTCATTTTTACTCTTACCATCCACTCGTTTAACAACTGTAAATTGTTTTCTATCTTTGAGATAAGATGCTAAAAAACTCCAGACGTTACCTCTAATGCCATAAGAATTTAATTTCTGAAGCAGGATCTTATGGTCCACGCAGTCAAATGCCTTCGATATGTCCATGTATAAAGCGAACACTGGCAATTTTTTATTTACTCTAGATGTAATTATATTCAAAAAGTCATAAATGGCCATGTTAATGCACTTATTTTTCCTGAAACCTTTTTGATTGTCAGTGAATAGATTTTTCTGTTCAAAATATTGATTTATGCCATTATAGATGACCCTCTCAAAAACCTTTGATAATATTGGTACTAATGCTATTGGTCTATAGCAAGCCATATTTTCATAGGATCAAGATAGGCTTTATGACCGTTATTTTCAATTTACTGGGAAACACGCCTTCTGTTATGCACATATTTATTATATGGCTTAGGACTGGTGCAATATAGGAAGAAGCACATTTTAATATTCTTGTACAAATGCTGTCATAGCCAGTACTAGAAGTATTGTTTAAGTTCATAATAATATTATGTACATCTTGCGAGTTAGTGGCACAAAAGAACATGGAGGAGCATTCACTAGGCAATGCTGATCGGTAACCGTTGTTTCTCAAGTGAGTAGGTTTAACTAGGTCAGCATAATAGTTATTAAAAGCTTGGGCAATTTGAACTGGATCTGTTAATATTTTGTTACCTATATTTATTTGTATTAGATTATTATCTGGTATCCTATCCTTATTGTTGTTTATTATTTGCCACGTCGCTTTAGACTTGCTTTTTGCTAGTTGTATGTAATTACTATTTTGCGATTTCTGAGTAAGTTGAGTAATCCTCCTAAATCTAGAAGAAAAACTTTTAAAATTATCTTTATTGTGCTTTGTCGGTGCCAACCTATACTTCCACAGTAATTCCCTTTTCCTTTTACTGCATACCTTTATTCCACGACTTATCCACCTAGGTCGTTTTTTACTTAAATTTTTTATTTTTATATTTGGAAAGCACAATTCATAAAACAGTTTAAACAAATCATAAAACATATCAAAAGCAGCAGCAGCATCATTCTGCTCGTAAACTTCCGAGAAGCTGATACTTTTGATGCAGTCAATGAATTTGGTTACATTTTCTTTCGAATAACATCGCCTTGTGCTGAACCAGTAAGTAGACAAACACGATTTCTTAACAGGGCATTTTAGCAGCTGTGCTGTATGGTCTGAAACTGCAAATTCTATGATTTCACCCTGACATCCCCTCACATTATGTACGATATTATCAATGCAGGTACCGCTACTTAAACGAGTGGAAACTTTGAATTGAAGTTTAAGGTTAAATCCTGCTAGTAAGTGCTTAAATTGCTCTGAATATTTTGTTCTTTTTAGTATATCTATGTTGAAATCCCCAGCTATAATGAATTTTTTGTTTATATTAAATGAAAACTGTTGAAGTATGTTGTTCAAAATGCTAAAGAATGTATCGAATTTATTTTTTACTTCTGTACAGTTTGGAATTCTATATATGCATATAATTAAAATTTTATGTTCCGTCAACTCTACAGCACAGCACTCAATTATGTTTGATATACTATACTTAGAAACTTCATCAATAGCTTTAAATTTTATTCCTTTCCTTACTAAAATACATGTGCCGCCGTGTCTAGTCTTACGCGTGAAGTAAGCAGCGAGAGTATAATTGTGCATGCGTAGAATACCAAGATCGGAATTGATCATATTATGTTCAGAAAAGCATAACATGTCAGCGTTTTTTCCACTATTAGCAAGGTCGTCCAACGAGACCATAAAGATGTCTTGTTTGTTTAAGAGTCCGTTTATATTTTGATGGAGAATATAAATATTATCAAACACGAAAAAAGCGAGGCGGTGTTGTTCTGCCAGTCAAGGCAACATTTGTGGCTACAACATTATAATTATGACTTACTACATCGTTATAGGCTTCCGTCTGACTACCCTTATCGTGCATTTCAGGTCTAATATTATGATCTAATAATATATGCTCTAAATCAGCATTATATTTGTCAAATTTAATTTTATAGTTAACTTTTAGTATTTCTCTTAGTAAATGACGACATTTATACTCTGCGCGATTATGTCTGTATGGCCGGAATGCACTATAGTTCATATCCACATACGTAACATTATCAAATTTGCCAGAAACAAATCGCAGTAAATAATTTAATTTATATTCACTTAGTGATTTATTGAACGGTACTTCACATATAAAGATATTTGTACCCCTATGGGTCTCGATAAAATTATGTAGGGATGTTTGAAGTTTATACGGGCTTGTGTCATTGACTCCCCCCAATACAATTACAAAATCACTATCAGTTAGGTTTTCATACAATTCACCTGTTAAGGAAGTCAACACTTCTGACATTTGGGCATAAGGTTTAAAAACACAAAACACGGCATATTCTGGGCCAATTAAATTCTGAAGTACTTTCTGAAGTCCTTTTCCCTGTTGATCTGCAACTATTATTACCTTCTTTTTTAATCCTATTTGTTTTCCTAGCAAGGCATTCGGTAGATTGTTGTTTGGGATTGGACGGTTTTGAATAGAATTTAGCGATTCTCTATTTATTGATGTTGTAGGACTTCTATTACTATTGTGAGCTGTTACTGGACAGGTATTGACAGAAGTAAAGACTTTTTCTTTCAAGCTTCCGCATGAGATCCCCGATGATGTTTTAATTGTTGGTGTAGACTTAATCGGTGTGGATACATTGCTTAATGTATGCCTAAATTTGTTACTATTTTTCCTGCCAGACTGCGGAGTAGGACATTTATTTGAATCATATATTCCTATTCTCTTGTACAATTCGATCACCTTGTTTGACTTTTCTAGATCTGATTTTAATCTTGTGTTTTCGCTGAGTAGATTTTCAATTTCTCCATTCGCGCTTTGCAGTTCGGCTGTTAGTCTATTAATTCGTTCATTCAACAGATTCTCGGTTTCACTATTATTTGGTAAGGAGGTATTTGGTAAACTCAACATTGTAGTATCAAATAGTGATGATGAGTTTATGTCAGTCAGTGAAGTAGACATTCTGCGTTTTCTGTACGTTATGTTGTCTTCATCCATGTTGTAACGCGCTCACTTGGCAACACTACCCGTTCTTAATTGTTTATGGTATATAGAAAGCAAAAATTGCGTTCTATTTTTGACGTCCAGATAATTGACAAGAAAATGTGGGTAGGTGGTATTATTGTATTTTTATTGTGTGGTGATTTATATTTATTAGAAAGATATTTAGGCATGTAATTCTTAGAATAGAACATACATAAGTTTTGTAACACTGTTATGACATATTGAGAGTACTTAGCACTGTTTACAAAGTTAGTTTTGTAGATTGAAAGTTAGCTAAGTCAGATGGTCAAAGGGATAGAAAAATAATATAATAATGGTTAATTTATCATTATTTATTATTTTAAGGGAAAACGTAATCAGGAAATAAATTTCTGCAGACAGGAAACCTACATAAAAAAAAAATTGATGTTTTTTTTTTGGGCTCAAGCAAGACTGAAATTATATTATTATTCTCGTTTAATAAAACAAATACGTAAATTGTAAAAAATAAAACTATCGTATAAAAAAAAAAAACAAATATATATACTATAATATTATTTACACAAAGCTTCCTTTTGCAGAAAAATAATAAACATCTGACTAATAACAATATCCGGTCAGACTGGACGCTGACGGCAGCATATTTGGAAAAGGCCTGCAAGCAAACGACGTATTTCGTTTGCTTTAATTCCTATAAGAACACAATGAAAGTATGAGCATTTCTAGAAATAACGCAATGAAATAACACAACTTAAATTCAGTTTCTTGATTTTAATTGATTTTTGCATAAACATGACGAGTAGGTAGTGTTTGTATTATGTTAAAGTACAGTGTTGTAAATTGTTGAGGAATTCCCTCGACTGTCTATGGTCTTCATCATCCGATCTATTGCAGACCTTCATTTAAACCTATATGGGTGTAAAGTTTTCATCAATGGAAATGAATTAAGTCCAAACACAAAGTCAACGACGTTGGTTATCTCTTCATGTCTTGCCAAGAAGAGATTTCTTAAGCTGTACAAACTACTACAAGTTTATGGTTATTAATTTAAAAAGAAATCCGAACTGTTGTCCTTGTCATATAATTGATTTATGTCAATCTACTAAAAGTATTCGGTTCCATTTTATTAGTTAAATAAAACCTAATATTCGGGTTTACTCATGTATTTACTCAACAATTTATTTAACTAATATTTATACTTATTCAACAAATAAACGTAACAAACGCGATGGAGAATTTTTTGAAGCCGGAGAGATTCGAAGCAGATCCGCTTGACAACAAAAATTCTGCGCTCTGGTTACTCTGGAAGAAAACTACTAAGTACTTACTTAATACAATTCTCATTAAACATAAATCATTACCTTACAAGCCACATAAGACGACAAGCAGACGGAGGAACCCGGTTGCTCCCCCTGTAGCAACAAGGTCAACATTAGCAAAAAGACAATATCCTTGTCAGTCATCTTATTTGTACAATCTACTAAACGAAAAACTCAACATCTATTCGCTTTCTTACCGTGAGTGTAAAACACAATGACTGCATGGCTGAAAACTAAAACTTATGACGAGGCAGAAAATATTGTACAGTCAATAAATATTTATTGACTGTACAATATTTTCTGCCTCGTCATTCTCTCTCGCCTCAAAAATAAAAACCAACCAACCAACCATTCTGGTTTAGTTCATAATTATATAATTATGAACTAAACCAGAATGGTAAATGATGTGTTGCATCATTTTCCGATCCCAAGACCGTGTCGCAGGGTTGGCAACTGGCAAATACGCACTCGTTCTGCCATGGGCTCAAATACACTCAAATCTAATAATCTGTTTACTCCTCCAACATTACCTCTCTCCTTATACTTCCATATACACACTTCCACAGTTTTACTCTCATCATAAACACATGCACATACTCCCACACTTTCACTCTCAAAACACACCCTCACATTAAACCGTACCACAATCCAGCGTGCGAAGTATTAATCGTTTTTTTTTAATAATTCTAAACTAGCGCTTGACTGAAATCCCGCCTGATGGTAAGCAGTGATGCAATCGTTGATGGTAAAGCGCGCTAGTTTATTAATCCCATTAACATAAAAAAGACTTAGTGAATAGGAAGGAAGACGGCAGTTGAGCGAGGTGGTGCAATGTTAAACCCCAACGATGCTGCGATGAACGACGGACAACAAAGTGATCCTATAAGGGTTCCGTTTTTTCCTTTTGAGGTACGGAACCCTAAAAATAAAGCTCCGGACTGGGTTTGTTCTTTCAGCAAAGAAATAAGGTTAACATCTAATGTCAAAGAAGAGCGAGACAGAGAGAATCAGAGTGCTTTTCTTTAATTAAATGCCACTTCGGATTCAATTTGAATAAAAAACTGTACTCTATAATAACGATTTTGAACACTAAATTCTTATTATGATTGCATTCTTAACCGACTTCAAAAAAAACTTTTTAAGTCGGTTGTTTTTTTGTAAAAAAAGTTTTTATTTTACACTTTTTAGTTGTTGAAAGTACTATGTATTCAGTTGCATCCGGTCAGACTGGAAGCTGACGCAAATATAGTTGGGAAACGACGTAATTTTGTTTACTTTAATTTTTACCTGTACTTAAGTATTCCCTCAACTGTCCATGGTCTTCATCACAAAGTAGCTACTGTAAACCGTTGAGGAGAGGAACTGGCCTTTGTCTTCATCATGAGAGCTCTTATGACAGTCACAACCCATCTAGGTCTAAAGTTCTTATCAATATAAATTAATCGAGCCCAAACACAAGATAGCTGCTGTGAATTGTTGAGGAGTTCCTTCGACTGTCTCCCGGCTCCATCATCAGATCTACTCCAGACCTTCCTAGACCGATTTGCAAAATTCTTTTTTTGTTTGAAATGGTATACTTTCCAGGTGGTCCCATAGTCACCAGGTCAGGATCTGATGATGGAAGACCAGAGAAATCAAGAGGAACTTTCAAAAATCATAGGGGCTACTAGTGCATTTCTAAGTATTTTCATTAAGTATTTTAAAGCACTACAATTTATTAAAGGTCTGTAGTAGATCTGATGATGGAGCCAGGAGACAGTCGAAGGAACTCCTCGACTATTCACAGCAGCTACCTTATATTTGTGCGATTAATTTGTATTGATAAGAACTTTACACCTAGATAGGTTGTGACTGTCATAAAGGCTCTGATGATCAAGACAATTAAAGGCCAGTTCCGGGAACTCCTCCACATTCTACAGTGGCTACTTTGTGTTTGGACTTAATTCATTTCCATTGATGAGAACTTTACACCCATGTGGGTGTAAATGAAGGCCTGCAGTAGATTTGATGATGGAGCCGAGAGACAGTCGAGGGAACTCCTCAACGATTCACACCAGCTACCTTGCCTTTGTGCTTAATTAATTTGAAAAAAACTTTACACCTGGGTATATATGGGCCAAATACGATAAAAGAAAATAGAGATAAACAAACAGTTAAATAAATAAGTAAATAAAATGTTTATTCAGAAACTTAAATAACTTATGCTAGTTATATTGAGGAGCATCCTTTTAAACAATTAATTTGTTTGTGTTACGATGCTCCGCTCTCCCTATGTTATACAAAATTTAAAAGGTATTTAAGAAAACAAAAAATATAGAAAACCAAAACGAAATGCAGAACAATAAAAAAAAATACAAATTCAAATTTTTTACACGGTGGTAGGCCATAACATCGGCTGCCGGCAGAAGTTACCACCCACCAGACAAAGACTTGCCGCCAAGCGATTCGTCGTGTTCCGGCATGATGTCTGGTGAAGCCGTATGGAGGACGGGTCTGAGCATTTGTGTTGCGATGTGTGCTGGGTACTATGCGTCAAATGTAATTGTGTCGGGAGTTTGGTCGTGGAGGGTCTCCAAATCAATCTCCCTCTGGCGCAGCATCGTTGGGGTTTAACATTGCACCACCTCGCTCAACTGCCGTCTTCCTTCCTATTCACTAAGTCTTTTTTATGTAAATGGGATTAATAAACTAGCGCGCTTTACCATCAACGATTGCATCACTGCTTACCATCAGGCGGGATTGCAGTCAAGCGCTAGTTTAGAATTATTAAAAAAAAAAACGATTAATACTTCGCACGCTGGATTGTGGTACGGTTTAATGTTTTTTACGGTTTAATGTGAGGAGAATGACGAGGCAGAAAATATTGTACAGTCAATAAATATTTATTGACTGTACAATATTTTCTGCCTCGTCATTCTCTCTCGCCTCAAAAACAAAAACCAACCAACCAACCATTCTGGTTTAGTTCATAATTATATAATTATGAACTAAACCAGAATGGTAAATGATGTGTTGCATCATTTTCCGATCCCAAGACCGTGTCGCAGGGTTGGCAACTGGCAAATACGCACTCGTTCTGCCATGGGCTCAAATACACTCAAATCTAATAATCTGTTTACTCCTCCAACATTACCTCTCTCCTTATACTTCCATATACACACTTCCACAGTTTTACTCTCATCATAAACACATGCACATACTCCCACACTTTCACTCTCAAAACACACCCTCACATTAAACCGTACCACAATCCAGCGTGCGAAGTATTAATCGTTTTTTTTTTAATAATTCTAAACTAGCGCTTGACTGCAATCCCGCCTGATGGTAAGCAGTGATGCAATCGTTGATGGTAAAGCGCGCTAGTTTATTAATCCCATTTACATAAAAAAGACTTAGTGAATAGGAAGGAAGACGGCAGTTGAGCGAGGTGGTGCAATGTTAAACCCCAACGATGCTGCGCCAGAGGGAGATTGATTTGGAGACCCTCCACGACCAAACTCCCGACACAATTACATTTGACGCATAGTACCCAGCACACATCGCAACACAAATGCTCAGACCCGTCCTCCATACGGCTTCACCAGACATCATGCCGGAACACGACGAATCGCTTGGCGGCAAGTCTTTGTCTGGTGGGTGGTAACTTCTGCCGGCAGCCGATGTTATGGCCTACCACCGTGTAAAAAATTTGAATTTGTATTTTTTTTTATTGTTCTGCATTTCGTTTTGGTTTTCTATATTTTTTGTTTTCTTAAATACCTTTTAAATTTTGTATAACATAGGGAGAGCGGAGCATCGTAACACAAACAAATTAATTGTTTAAAAGGATGCTCCTAAATATAACTAGCATAAGTTATTTAAGTTTCTGAATAAACATTTTATTTACTTATTTATTTAACTGTTTGTTTATCTCTATTTTCTTTTATCGTATTTGGCCCATATATACCCAGATGTAAAGTTTTTTTCAAATTAATTAAGCACATAGGCAAGGTAGCTGCTGTGAATCGCTGAGGAGTTCCCTCGACTGTCTCTCGGCTCCATCATCAAATCTACTGCAGGCCTTCATTTACACCCACATGGGTGTAAAGTTCTCATCAATGGAAATGAATTAAGTCCAAACACAAAGTAGCCACTGTAGACCGTGGAGGAGTTCCCAGAACTGGCCTTTGTCTTGATCATCAGAGTCTTTATGACAGTCACAACCTATCTAGGTGTAAAGTTCTTATCAATACAAGTTAATCAAGCACAAATACAAGATAGCCGCTGTGAATAGTCGAGGAGTTCCTTCGACTGTCTCCTGGCTCCATCATCAGATCTACTGCAGACCTTTAATAAATTGTAGTGCTTTAAAATACTTAATGAAAATACCTAGAAATGCACTAGTCGCCCCTATGATTTTTGAAAGTTCCTCTTGATTTCTCTGGTCTTCCATCATCAGATCCTGACCTGGTGACTATGGGACCACCTGGAAAGTATACCGTTTCAAAACAAAAAAAGAATTTTGCAAATCGGTCTAGGTTGTCTTAGAGTAATCAGTGAACAAACATAAAAAAGAATTGAGAACCTTCTCCTTTTTTTGAAGTCGGTTAAGAATGCAATCATAATAAGAATTTAGTGTTCAAAATCGTTACTGTAGAGTACAGTTTTTTATTCAAATTGAATCCGAAGTGGAATTTAATTAAAGAAAAGCTCTCCGATTCTCTCTGTCTCTCTCTTCTTTGACATTAGATGTTGTTGTTGTTGTTATTGTTGTTGATGTTGTTGTTGTTGATGTTGTTGTTGTTGTTGATGTTGTTGATGTTGTTTGTTGTTGTTGTTGCTGAAAGAACAAACCCAGTCCGGAGCTTTATTTTCTCTAAATCATTTCATCACCGCTGCTCTCAAAAATGTGAACGAAAAGAGCGTAAGGAACCGCCTACCTAGAGACCTGCCAAAAGATCCCGCGCGCTGTTGCCAAAAGTTTTTTTTCTTATAAATTATAAACTAGCGCTTGACCGCAATCCCGCCTGATGGTAAGTAGTGATGCGATCGTTGATGTTAAAGCGCGCTAGTTTATTAAGAGCCTATTCACTCTAGCCTTGAAGACACTCAAATTGTAGTGTGACGGAAACACCGTCGCTGGCAAATTGTTCCAGTCCCTCGATGTACGCGGTATAAAAGAGGAAGCGAAACGCTTCGTCCGGATCGCAGTGGTGTCAGCAACGTAAGGGTGGAAACTCGCCGTACGACGGGTCGTCCGATGGTGGAACGGAGATGGGGGAATTAAATCATGCAATTCCCTTGCACACTCACCAGAATGCATCCTATAGAAGACCGAAAGGCTGGTTACTCTAAGCCTGTGCTCCAGGCTTTGGAGACCGTTTAGAGTTAAGTCTGGGTCGCTAATCAGCAGCCAAGCTAATTAAGAGGCCTTTTTCTTAACGATGGGAAATCGTCAAATGATCTCTCCTGCTCTGGGCGGAGTGGAAGGGCGCTTCAGTCTTTTAGCCATCCGAGTTCTTTCACTAGCCTGTGCGCTAGGGGCCACACATCTTTATCTCTTTCGGACATCCCGCGGCCCTCGCAGTGATCAAAACGCCGAAATGTGTGAAAATTATAGGTAGGTTGATTATTACGAGTTCTACTTATTGTCATAAGACTTGTTCATAAGGTGGGCTTTGGCCAGTCAAAGTTCACCTGCACACTCATTATTTTATATTAGTTAGGTATATTTTTAAGTAGGTACTGGTTTTTTTTTTTTTTTTTTTTAATAATTATATATCAGGCGGGATTGCAGTCAAGCACTAGGCTTGACTGCAATCACTCCTGATGGTAAGCAGTGATGCAATCGTTGAGTGTAAAGCGCACTAGTTTATTAGGCCTATTCACTTAAAAAACTTAGGAATAGGAAGGATGACGGCAGTTGAGCGAGGTGATGCAATGTTAAACCCAAGACCAACACGACCAAACGATGCTGCGCTAGAGGGAGATTGATCTGGAGACTCTCCACGACCAAATTCCCGAGACAACAACATTTGGCGCATCGTACCCGCCACATTTCGCAACACAACTGCTCAGACCCGTCCTCCGTACGGCTTCACCAGACATCATCGACAGAACACGACGAATCGCTTGGCGGCAAGACTACCCTTAAGTCCCACTTAACAAGGAGGCGCGACTATTATCACCCAAAGGAAGGCTGTCCCCAACAAATAAGAACGTTATGAGCTCATTGTGCTATGCTGCATGTTACTATCAATAGGGCAGAAATTGAAACTCGAGCTGCATTTTCCGCTTCAAACTCGAATCGTGGGACTGATCAAACCCAAAACCTTACATCAGGTAAACAGTCAACAATCGTCAACTATGGACAAATTAAAAAAAAAAACCTACCTGGGTTTACTGGAAAACCAATGTTGGTACAATCAGATTTAAAACTTAATTTGGGTAGGAAACATTAGGTAAGGCTAATAAAACACTTGTAGTCTGCTTCATTTTCGACATTTTATTTAAACATATTTTATTGTACAGATGCCAGCAGGTCAAGCTACCCAAACTCTAAAATTTTCTCAATCAACCATAACCTTAATTCTTTAACGATACAGTTGACAATCTATTAAACAAATTTGACAGATTGTAGTAGCTTGAAGTACCAACGTCTTATATCCTTAATAAAAAATAAATCAATATTTCTAAATGTACAATGATAAGGGCACCTTATCGCCTTCTGCGATCTTTACTAGGCTTTGGAATGGTGAGAGATTGGCTTGGAAATCAAATATTTCAGTAATTTGCATTGAAAATCTCATTTTTCAAAAATAGAATACTTATGTCATAAAGATAAAATAAATAATTGTTACACATGCTGACGAAAAGGCCCATCAAGAAAAGAACATTTTGTCAATCGTAACTTAAAACTAATATTAATTTACTATTTAATTTTCATTCTACATTACAGTAGAATACAAACACACAATACAACACTGATAATACAAAAGTATAACAAATATCGGTCACCATTATCTATGAAATTATAAAATAAAAATACAAGTTACTACATACAATAGGAACTAGCAATAGGGTAATATTTAACAAGCAATACAAAAAGGCTCTCCTGCTACTCGCTCCCAAGATTGGTAACATTGCCGGGTAAGGAACATACCCGCTGGTCAGAATTGGTTAATTGCTGATAGGATATACTATGGTGTCCGAAGCTGGAACTGTAAACTATAAACGCTGACTACATGTGCAGGTAGTTCTCATAAATGGTTAACATGAGTGCGGAAGAGTGCGAGGCTAGAAAAACATTACCTAACCAATAGAATTCTACGAAAAATATGTCATCTTTTAGTGGAATTCTATTGGTTAATCTTCGCACTTCTCAGCTTCACTCTGCCACGCTCTAAAAGACAGGCACACTCCTAAGAAGCGCTATAAACTTAAAGAATTCCAATAAACTCCGCAACCCACCCCGTGCCGCCATTATTCATGGTGGTTACAAAGACAATCTTAACAAAATTATCGTCACTCGTGTAGTCGGCAGGTACATCCTCACAGAACGTTCGCACTACTACACCCTTACTATTCACCAGCTGCACATAATTCTGCTCGCAAGTTATACCCAAGTCGAATGTTGAAAAATGTAACAACAACTTTGTTCCTAAGGGAGTCTCAAGCTCCCACTCGCAGCTCGATACCTGCCTGTAAACGTTCGGATACAAGGGACTGGTGACTTTACCTACCACACTTTGCAGTTTTCCACCACACCCACGACCTTTATTGGATGTTATGTAAACCAAATCGAACGTGACACGATCACCAGCATTTTCATGATTGTGTAAAAACATATATCGACCAGTGGAGAAGATAGGATTGTTACTATCATATTCTGAGAAAATTTTGTTAAGTCTTGGCGAACTAGTATTATTTCCGTCAAAAATTTCAAGATACGTTTCGGCATTCCAGTAACTTGGGACGGCATTAAGGAAATACACAGATATAGTATGGTTAACTGGAGCAGTGATCAGCGTATAACAGTCGTGGTTGGAGTTACTATCAAAGTCAGATACATAATAAGCCTGAACTCGTCCATGAGGCTCCGTATAATTTCTCCCACAAAATCCAGTGAACACTGCTTCTATTTCCACACCTTTATATGTATTAGAATCTGAGTCTGCTGATGTGATCAAGTTTATAGAAGTACTTCCATAAACATAAAAGTCCGTTGGTTCCTTTCGCCCGCAAAGCTCAAATCGATCGGGAAAGCGCAAACTGCTGTCGTAAAACGAATTACGAGCAAAAAAGTCATCCGAACGTTGGCTTAAGACAAAATCTTTTCCAAGCGTAGTATTTTGAAGGACTGGCTTACTGGATATCAGCAATTTGTCTCTATTGCAGCGCTTTACGCCTGTACTGTCAGTGACAGAGGGCTGTATGTCTAAATCTCTAACAGTTATACGTAGTAAAGTGTATGGAGATGCACTGACATCCAAATGATATACACAATGAAGTCCCCGAGGGATGGAGCCTGCTTCATAACCGGGAGATTTTAAGCGTTGTGGTGTATAGCTCATTGAAATGACGGAAGTTCCACATAGTGCCGGCTGAGCTTTTAATGTGGCTACGAAGCCTTGGCTACCTATTTCCCCATCCGTGGACAATCTGACGCTCATCACATTTCCAGATGATATTAATTGCGGTGGGAGGCTGTGACCACAATAGGTTCCTATTAATAAGGCATTAGGATTTAAGCCATCCTTTATTTCAACTAAGTCACAGTCGCATTTACTGTACCCTATAGCAGTTTGGTTGACGTTCTGGCAAGGGGCTATGTGGAACGAGGTGAATTCGATTTTTATATTAGTGTCAGGTGGTGATATTATTGACCAATGACAATCTAAGAATTCTTCGTATACAGTATGACCCATGAAAGGAGATTTAAGGGTTTGTGATGACGCAGTTGTTAAATTAATAAGTCCACCACATTTAGCTGCTTCAGAATAGCTGAAGTAAACTTGAACTTTGAAGCCTTTAAGGTTTACACTTGCGTCTGATACAAACTGTAACAAGGCTGTAGGCCCTTTGCTTCTAATTGTTGTCGTTGAGTTGATATTACCACACATTAGCGCTAAACGCTTATCATCTTCAATTTTGAGTCCATCATATACTGCGATATAATCATTATAACAATTTGTTTGGCTTTCTAAGTCAATATAAAGGAATTTAAGCACAACAACCTTGGTAGGAGGTGCTTCAATGAACCACGTGCAGTTCATATTTATTTCGTAATATTCAGAAAGCGATGATGTTAGAACTGCACTATCGTTTACTCTGCCTCCACATGAACGTATATAATACGCAATTTTAAATCCTTTCCTCTGTATGTATCTATCACTATTAAATGTCAATGACACTTTTTCAAACTGAGTTGTGATAGGAGGAATTTCACCACCGCAGTAAACTTCGTATAGATAGTTATAATTTGACTGGGCTGATAATGTTAAATTATCAAACAGACAGTCAGGAGTTGATCCTTCTAGTTCAAAATCAAGGAACTTTAGTACAACATTGTTGTCTGGAGCAGATATTTCATATTCGCAATACATACGCGGTCGATAAGAATATGGAAAACCTGGACTATATAAAAATTGTTCTTTAAGAGTTGCTACATAATTTCCGCCACATATAGAATCCCATTGAGCTTTGAATCCATCGAGATTTTTATCAGCATCTGTGCGTAAGACAACTTTCATGCGATTAAAAGTAGAATTATAGATAGGTGGTATGTTTCGTCCACATACTCTTGCTATCTCCGTGTAATCGTCATCTTTCCAGTCATAAATTATAACAGCATCTTTAGTGCAATTAGTAGTTTCCTCAATAAAAAATCTTTCTACAAATTTAAGAGATACTCTGTAGCCTAAATCAGCCTTTAATTCCCAAGAGCATTCCTGATTAGGTAAATAAGGTTTAGGATAATTTGGCGATACAAATGTGTTCTGATATGAACTAAGTAATCCGCCACATTGGCCAGTAACAGGACTAACTGTAAGCTTTAGGTTTGTACTGTTTTTCACATTCGAGTGATACTGAATGTACATGTTACTGAAATGCGTAACTAATGGGTTATCTAGGAATGTTTCTTTGCAGTAATGACCAATTTCAGGTGCGTTTTGTCTCGTGCTTGAACTTATTGTGAGATACTCCTCATCACAATTTAATGTGAAATGCCCTTCCATTTTAATTTCAACTCTATTATTCCGGCTAGCAAGAATCCATGCACAGTCTAAGGTATCATTATAATAGTCAGGTAAGTTCAAAACATTTACAGGATTTTCTCCCATTTGAATAACACCACCACATGGTTGAGGTTTCCATTCTAAATGGAAATAAATTGAACTCAATTTACTTTTTGTTGCTTTAATATCAATTATCGGTGATGGAATTCTGTATGACACTTCAGTGTTCCCGCAAATTTCCACAGAAAATCTAGTTTTCATAGCTGACCTAATAACAACTTGAGGATCAGAAAATTTACAACGGGTTCTAGTTGTTGACGAATTTACCTTGGCTGTTAAAAATATAGAATTATAAGTAAGATTTGTTGTAAGAGCATTGTAATCATTATTTGTGAGTGCTTGACTATTATAATGCCACGCACATGTATAAGATCGGTTCAACTCCGGCGAATCGAGAATCTGGTTCATATCCGATAGATCTCCGCCACATAGAGCTTGTTCGTCAGAGCTAAATCTAGCTTTGAAACGGTGGGAAGAAAACGTATGGTTGAGCAATACATAAAGTCCTAATTTGTTTCCAGAAGACTCAAAAACATTTGTTCCTGGAATGTAATCGACGCTAGGAATTGCTTGTATAACGGTATGAAAGTCAACGTCATTGAAAATACCTATTCTGTGCTTTTCTGCGTCCATGTCTATAAGCTCGAGACGCACTCTTCGAGACTTATTCGGTATTATTATTAGCCATTGGCAAAACCTTGATTTGGTTTCTTGAGGATAACTAGGAGATGTTAAGTAACCATCTGAAGCAGTTATTACGCCACCACACATAGGTCGAGAAGAATTAAAACTGATTCGGAATCCTCTATTGTCCGATATTTGATCCCATGCATCCGGCTTACCGATATAAAGTTTGATATTAAACTCGTTTCTTGAAGTTTCAATCGCCTCAAGAGAATGAGTATCATCATTACATAAGGTTTTTAGTACGGTAATAGTGTTATTAACGAGCATAGTTTCTTCAATGGTTATTTTGGTCCCACAAGTTAACTCAGATTGAGGTAACTCAATATCAACTGGTTTTATTTGAAAAATGTGTCTCGGAGGTCCTATAACATGCCATTCACAAACTGTCCCGTAAGGAAGCATTTGCATATGCGGGTACCCAGGTGATGTTAGTTCCCCGGCATCGGTTACAATGGTTCCACCACATGTATCGATGGATACGTTGGCTTTGAATCCATTTCGTGGCTCTGTCAACTGAGTTATGTATTTAATATACATTGTATTTCCAGTACTTTTGATGGTTCCAGGCCTATCATTGCCACAAAATTGACCGTGTAGAGGAGAATATTTCGAAGATCCAAATCGTATTTCGACGGCTTCAGTTCCGCAGTCATCTACGTGATCCAAATCAAATCTGTCAATAAAATCTATTCTAATAATTTCTCCAGGTGGGCCGGTAAAGACCCATTCACATTCCGAATACGGAACTGGCACTGATGGATAATTTGGTGAACTTATTATTTCCCAATTGTGGTCAGAAGTAAGAGATGAAGTTGAACCACATTCATAATTATTCTCTTCGTAACTAACCACAAAACTTTGATGTGTATATGATTCCAATGCATTGAAACTTATAAATAAAGTATTACTAGAAGTCGTTATATCTGCTTTATTTTCATGTTCGTAACCGCAATATTTTCCACTTGCCAAAAGGGGCGCTTCCTCGGAATCGCCATTCCTTAAAACAACGTATGTTGTGCAGTCGTCATTTTTATTCGTAATATTAAAATGATTGAATTGTAATTTGATAGTCCTGCCGGGGCGCACTTTAACGACCCACCTGCATTTCAATCTGGACCATTCCGTTAGATCCCACCAAGTCGGTCCGACTTCACCGGACAAACCAGTCATGACTCCTCCGCAGTTAGACTTGACTCGAGCTAAAAATCCCTTTTTAGTAATGGATGAATCTGTTTTGAATTTAATTTTCATGTAAGTAGTTGCATTAAAGCCTGTTTTGGATGATTCTGTAGTACATATATTTTCTCGGACAGGCTTCCAATTTCCAGGGGTGTCGGAGGAATAAATAGAAACTGAATCTGCAAAGCATCCGTTGGTAGTTTCGATATTAAAATCTAAGAATTGTAAAGTTAAATGTCTTCCCACTTCTGACTTGTATACCCATTCACAATTTAAATTATCTGAATATTCCTTTGGATAATTTGGTGACATAAAAGAAATTGTACGGTTTCCTGCCGAAACTGTTACGGTTTCATTCGAACCACAGTTTATTACATCTCCAGTCTCAGGTTCAGAATTTCTAGAAGCTTTTGTCCAACTCATATGAAACATCGAACCCATATTTGATTCATCCGTTGTAAATGTTATGTAAACTACACTGGAGGAGCTCTGAATAACTTTTTCTTCAACCAGTACACCATTTATTTCTTCTAAAATTGGAGCAGTTGAATCATATCCATCATAAATAGTTAATTTATTATAGTTCACCTCGCTGTGAGAATAAATTTCTAGTACATCAAGTGTAATAGATATAGTATCAGAACTTGTGACGAACACACGCCAGCTGTATTCACCAGAACCTAAATATCGAGTGGGGTATAATGGCGAAGACACCTCGCCACTGTCTCTGGTAATATCATTTTCTCTTTGAAATCCATAGTGTAAAAGAAAACCTTGACCACTGGTTTTGGAATTACTGTGGAACTTAACGTATATTTGTGATGCTGTGCTATGATTGCTAGGTGTTTCATTACTACAATACACACCCAACAGCCGACCTGCACCGTTATTTTCACGAACTTCTACGTAGTCGTCGTTACATCCTTCAGAAAATTCTAAGTCGAATCGTTCGAATTGGACATATGCAGTGTTTCCAGGGGATGATTTTAGTACCCATTCACAATCTGTGTTTACAGGATACGGGCCAGGGTAGTTAGGAGATGCAATGGTTCCTTCCTCTGAAGTTAATATACCTCCGCAGGCGTTACTAAGTGGAGAATAGTGAGCTGCAAACATACCAGTAGTTCTTCCGGTGTAACTGCCGAACTCTACCGTCAAGGCACTGCCGCGACTGACAATCATAGGTGGAACTTTGCGGCCACAATATTCTCCTATTAGAGGAGCATTACTATCATCTCCGTCGAGAACTCGTAGGAAAGAGGAGGGACAAGATCTATTTGTGATTACATTACTGTCTTTGGGTAACGACATTAGAGTTAATGTTAAATATATTTTGCTATCGGGCGAATCAGCAAGAATGGTCCAAATACAACTCTTGTTGGTATGTTGAACAAAGTTGTCGCTTTGTATGATACCGTCACGTGCAGCCTTTATAAGAGCACCACACGTAACAGTAAAGTTAGCTTTGAAACCTTTGGCCGTTCCGTAATGGTCGGTTTTGAACTGCACTACTATGCTATTGTATTTACTAACATATTGTGTTTGATTTGAATTAGGACATATGCGGTGCGTGTAATTTGAGGAAGGGCTATAGTTCGTACCATAGTCGTAGATTTGAATCGAGTCTCCACAGATACGATCTCCATCATCGAATTCAAAAACCGAATAAAGATCGAGATCCATAAAGTTAAGTTCAATGCGATGATATGCGGGGACAGAAATATACCAAAAACAATCCAAATTATTGTCGTAATTCTTAGGGTAGTTCTTAGAGTATATGAACCCAGATTTGGAATTTATAGCACCTCCACATTTGGAATTAGCGGATATAAATTGTGACGTGAAGTGGACATCCCTGAGCGTTGACCGTTTCGACAAGCGCACCAACATGAAATTGCTATCCGATTGCACAGACACTGGTTGTCGATGGCAAATTTTTGTAAGTAATGGAGCCATTGTATTTTGACCGTTATATATTTCAATAGCATCAATAGAACAATTAGCGTTATCTGTCATGTAAACGTCAGTAAATGAGATTGTGATACTCTTACCAACTTGTGTTTCGATAAGCCACTCACAATCAAGATCCTGGTCGTTAGATTTACTTTTATGCAGGTTTATAAAGCCAAAAGATTTTTTAATATGTCCTCCACAGCCATAACTGATCCATTCTAAACGGAACCCGGTGCGGGGCATGTAAATACCAGAGGCAAATTTAATTTGCAATGTATTACTCTTTGTACTAATTGGACGCGGAGTAGTATTGCCACAGATTTTACTAGAATAATTTGGATCGGCTAACTCTTTTGTTTGTACGTAATCTAGATGGCAATCTTCGGTGGATATGCTTTGCCGACGTACCATCCAATTACGATAAAATCGATGGGTTTTGTAAACATCGAAGTGTGTGAACGTTGCATTAATTTTATTTCCTTTGGGAACTGTGATGGTCCATATACAATTTAAATTCAACGGGTAGTTACTGGGATAACCCGGACTCTCAATTACTCCGTATCTCCCGGTTATATTGTTATTACATATAGTTTGATAATTGAACAGAAATCCTTTACCACCCTGGTATATGTCAGATCTGAATTTAACATACGCATAATTAGTAGATGCTTCGATGCTAGCTAGCTCCGCTGACATGTAACAATGTTTTCCTAAAATGGGGGAACTAGTGTCGCGACCGTCATAAATTTCAACATAATCATCTCTACAATTAGGAGTTCTTTCAAGATCAAGGTCTGTGAATGAAATACGGATCCGTGAACCTTCACTGATAACTATTCTATAGAAACATTCGGCGTTTTCGTTATAATCATTAGGATAGTTCGGCGATGATACAGTGCCAGAAGGGCTCGTCAGTGTTCCTCCGCATCCTGTTATAGTACCGTCCCATTCGATTTTGAACCCAGTCCCGGTTAAATAGAAGTCAGAATGAAAATGAAGATGTAAGGCATTAGACAACGATACGATTCGCTTTGATTGGAACATTCCACAATACTGGCCAATCAATGGTGAATTTTCGCTGCCACCATTTCTTATTTCTAGAAAGTCTCCAAGGTTACACTTATCTCGTATGGGACGTTCTAGATTAAACTGTGAAATGTTGAGCATGATTTGTTGGCCCACTGGCACCGTGATGATCCAGGTACAGTCGCGATTGGGTTCGTACGAATGAGGCCAGCCGGGAGAGTGTATGAAGCCATGAGTTTTAATATACGTGCCGCCACAATGAGATTTTTCATCCAAAAATGTATACGAGACTGAGAAACCAGAAGAACGAATGCTGCCATCAGTCTCGAAGTTTAACATGAGTCGGTTAGTAGACGTGGTCAAGGCGGGAGGCACGCGAGTACCACAGAATTTGCCTAATACATTATTTTCATTGTTGTCATCTATCTCTAGAAGCTCCAGGTAATCGCTACCGCAGTTGGGCATGTCCTCGATGTCAAACCTGTTCCATGTTAACTTTATGTGCATTCCTTCAGGAGCAATGAGTAACCACTTGCAGGTCTGATAGTTTTTGTAAGTGACAGCATCTCCTGACGGGTGATTTATTAATCCAGTTGTCTCCCTGTGAATACCCCCACACTCTGTATCGATAGTGGTATAGTTAGCATAGAATCCCGTGCCCGTAAGGCTTAAATCTGATGTGAATTTTATGTACATATAATTAAGAGTGGATGTTTGGACAGGCGGCGTGTGCGCGGCGCCGCCGCAATATTTGCCTAGTAAAGTAGAGTTTTGGTCGTGGCCGTCCCTGATCTCAACGCTATCGTACCGGCAGTCGTAGTACCGGTTATCTTCTATATCAAAGTCTTGAAATGTTAATTCGATTGCTTTGCCGGGAACTGTTTTGATGATATAAACACATACTTTGTTCTCTGGATAACTGAACGGATAACCGGGTGATTTTATTATGCCACTATCACCGTCGATAATTTTCTCACATATCGCTTCGTACGTGATTCGAAAACCTTCGGCAGGCATACTCCTATCAGTTTTAAATTTAAAATAAAGTTCATTCGACGATGATGTGTATGATTTTGGAAAAGTAGTTCCACAAAATTTCCCCACGAGACGTGAATCTGAAGATGGACCGTCATAAATTTTTAAATAATCATAATGACATCTAAAAGACCGTTCCAGCTTGAATAATTTGAAGTCTAGTTTTATCTTGGTATCGGAACTAGTTTTAATTTTATACTCACATAATAAATTACTCAAATAAAGACCATTATAAGTAGGAGAAACAATTTCCCCCTTATCGGCAGTGTAGTATCCTCCACAGCCAGGAACGCCTTCGACAGGCGCGTAAGCAATTTGGAATCCATTTCCCGCACCGTAAGCGTCTGAATGAAAGTGTATCAACATATCGGAGCCTGCCGATTGCACGGGTGCGGGCTGTGTCGTGTTACAGTACCTATTGATAAGCGGGTCTGTGATATGTTCACCGTCATAAATTGCTAAATAGTCGAAACTACAGTTTGAATGAGATTCAATATCAAGAGCAAAGAAGTGCAAGTTAATCCTTTTACCAAGAGTGGTCGTTAAGCGCCAGTAGCAATCACGATTAGGAGGGTATGGGCCGGGAGAGCCGGGGGAGCTGATGTGACCGTGAGTGGTGGCGTCCACCTCCCCCCCGCACACGGGGTTTATACTAGTCCAGTGTAGTGCAAACCCATCTTTAGCTACTGTTTTGTCAGAATGGAACCAAAAATATAAATTATTATGGCTTGATACAATGTTACCGCCTTTAGGATAATTATTACCACAAAATCTTCCTATAAGTTGACTAGAAGATTTTCGACCATCGTGAATTTGTAGGAAATCGTACATACATTCGGGACTCGCTTCTAAATTAAATTTACTGAATGTCACATTAATTACTTTATCTGGAGCTGTGTGTATTACCCAAGCACATTGAGAATTATGATTATACGTCGTATTAGTTAAAGGATAAACAATGCTGCCTTCTTCGTTATCCAGAACACCACCACAAGACTTTGCCCTTACCTGACACAAGGCGCCCGAGAACTGAGCTGCGCACTCACAACGGAAGCCTCCAATTGCACTGTCGTCTGGTCTACATATTCCCCCGTTGTGGCAAGGATTCACTCCGCAAACGGCGGTGGGCATTTCACAGTGAGCACCGCCGTAACCCTTGAAACAGATGCAGGTGTAGCCGGTACGAAGGGAGTGGCATTGTCCGTGGATGCCACATGGATTGACTTCACAACCATCAGTGTAGTTGCCCCCTGTGGCAACGTAGCAGCCACTGATTCCTACTCCATCGCCTTCCATGCCGTCGGGGCATATACATTGTGCTGATTGGCCAGTTGGCGATGCGCTTTCTATGCACTGCGCAGACGGGTGGCACCCTCCATGACCAATGTTGCACGTACCTCTCCAAGAGCATGTAACCCCGTCACCTTGGTAACCAGGCGGACATGAACCACATATACGGGAGCCGATGGTATTGTGACATGTCACTAAAGGACTGCAGCCTCCGTTGGGAATAGTTGTGCATTCATCGATATCATAACAACTGTAACCGTCGCCATCGTAACCAGAAGGACACTGTCCACATCGGAATGAGCCCGGTAGATTGATACAGTCAACCCTGGGGTTCACGGAACACCGAGGACCTTGATAGGATTCACATTCGTTAACATCGGTTAGGCAAGCGAGACCGGTACCATTCGTTGTCCATCCCTGGTCGCATATGCATTGAACGCCCACTCCTGTAGATACTTGTATACAGGTTCCATGGCCACACATTTCAAAGTTACCACCGGAACAATCCTTTTCCTTCCTAGTACAGTGTAAGCCAAACCACCCAGATTTACACAAACATTCGTAAAATCCTGGTCTGTTGATGCAAGTTGCTCCATTTTGACACCCAAGGTCCGTTCCAGCAAAATTCCGGCATTCGTTTACATCGACGTCACAATCTCTGCCTTCCCAATTTGAAGGGCAAAGACAATGGTAGCCGTTTACTAAGTTGAGGCAAGTTCCACCATGTTGGCACGGATTTGATAGACATTCGTCGCTTCCTGTTCTATGCACTTCTAGTTGGAGATCACGCAGTTTCCTATGAATATTGTTAACTTTCCGCCAAAGCTGTGATATATTGAAAAGTAAGTCATTCGGAAGCGTAGTATCCTTGTTCTCCAATCTCTCAAGTCTTTCTAATATACCGTTTATGTTCTTGTCGGTGTTTTCATTATTCGATGGTTGATACTGCGTTCCCTCATTCGGGACGTTTGGTTTCAGTAGGTTAACGTCACCAACAAAGATGCTTGATTTTGGTCCATTGGGTCGTAGATATATATTTTTATCAAAAGCCGGTTCTAGAATTAGATCACCTCCCGAGGTCTTAATTTTTGGACGGTCCTGGTAAACTTCACAATCAAGAGGAACAAAACAAAGTACGCCTAGCAGGAAGAGGCATTTTCCGGGTATGCTGGACATGGTCCATGTGTCTAAGTATACGGTTGTGTTCGCACTGTGGGTTGCACTGGTGTTTCGAGTGCCATTATAACTTGTATTATCAAAGGGGGCGTATTGTTGTACGCCCATAGTGATGATTACGTGTTTATAATGAACTAATTTGGACCATCTGGTGTAATCTGATATAATGATATTCGTTTTCTAGAATACAATAAGATTATATTACAATACTAGCTTCTGCCCGCGGCTTCGCCCGCGTGGATATCATTCCATTAGAACATGCCATCTCCATAGCCTGCTGCCTACCAGTGATAGTAACGCCACAACCGGTCCAACCGTATTGAAGATTTATGCTTATCCATGATAGCTTTATGTTTATTCTATATTCGAACCGAATGTGAGCTTCAGTTATTTTCACAGCGTTTTCTTGAGAGTGACTTTGTTGCAGCTGTACTCCCCACAACTTTATCAGGATTTTTCCTTAGAAAACAAACGATTTTGTGTGGAAGGTGTAGGTATCTAATAGTAGTTTTTTAAGGAAGAATAATTTCACTGGCTGTAACTGCAATTATTTTTAATAGGTTTTTATAGCTTATTTCTACTTCTAATGATTTCTTTTTAGGGTTCCGTAGTCAACTAGGAATCCTTATAGTTTCACCAAGTTTGTCTGTCTGTCCGTCCGCGAATAATTTCAGTGACCGTTAGCACTAGACAGCTGACATTTGGTACCAATGTGAATATCAATCACGGCGACAATATGTCGCCACACGTGTGATATAAAAGTATAAAAAAAATGTGTCCACCCGGACATACTCGCAAAATTTATCTTCTGGGGCGTCTAGGGTCAAGGAATCAGTATAGTCTGTATTTTAAAAGGATTTCAAGAAAACATCGTGCGAAAGTCGAAAAGGCTGCCACAAGTACAAAGGCCATTCCTACCCGCAACCTATATACCCACAAGAGGTAACTTCGTTAATTTTTAAAATCGATAGACGTTGCTCAAACCTTGAGGACGTAAACAATGCTTTACAGCAAGTCCAAAATTGGTTTACCGCTAATAATTTAGTATTAAATGCAAAAAAGACAAAGTGTATAAGAATTGCGTTACCAAATGTTACAAGTAATTACTCCAATATAGTATTGAACAAGGAGAAACTCGAGTTCGTCGAGAACACGGTTTTCCTGGGGATCACGCTTGACTCGAGGCTACAATGGGGTCCTCATTTAACATCTCTGGCAGGACGGCTTAGTTCAGCAGCATATGCTGTCAGAAAAATTCGTCAATTTACTGATGTAGATACTGCGAGACTAGTCTATTTTAGCTACTTTCATAGTATCATGTCATACGTTATTTTGCTTTGGGGACGGGCTGCAGACATAGAGTCTATTTTTATTCTGCAGAAAAGAGCTATCAGAGCCATATACAATCTCCGCAGACGCGATTCTCTTAGGGAACTATTTAAAGAAATAAACATCCTTACGGTCCCTTGTCAAAACATTTATGAAAAAATTACGTATGTTCGGAAAAATATTGATCTTTTTGATAAGATAAGTGACAGGCACAATTTTAATACTAGGAATAGAAACAATTTAGATCAACCTCGGTTCAGACTGGCCAAAGTAAATAGTTATTTTATGGGGTACTGTGTAAAATTTTATAATAAAGTACCGCTAGCGATTCAACAACTCAATGAGTCTAAATTTAAAACATGCATTAAACGCACGCTGTGTAAGCAAGCATAATATAAACTGGATTACTGGAAGATTATATCCTTGATAAAAATGCTTGGCTAAATGCCAGTCTTGCTCCACAGCCACAGACAATTTTGTAGGTTTGGAAGAGATACCATTATTATTTTTTTTTGATTTGGCATCTCGTAGTTGACCTAGAGGGGTCGTGACTACTTAACCAGACTATCATGTAACTGCCTTAAATGAATTTAAAGCCAGGGCAACTAAAACTAAGCGACTACACGCTAAGGGCACCCCCTGTGGGGTACGAACCTCGGCTTAGGGCGTCGCTAGAGAGAACAGCAAGGGACGGCTGAATCGAATTTTATTTTAATTCGGTTTGATGAAGAAACGTCCGAAACAAACTCAGAGGTCATAGTTGGGAATTTATATTTACTGGCTCAGCTGCGGCGCGGGCTGGCCTTCATCGGACAAGGGACGGGGGAGGGGACTACTACGTAATACGTTGAACGCATCGCAATGGACCTCGGCGGCGAGGTCGGTAGGGCGGTCTTTTTTTGTGTATTGTGCTGGTGGCCCTATTGGCCTCTTGGAGGAGGGTTATGGGGTCATCGGGGTCTGTGAGGGCATGCCGTGGACGGCGAAGCTTGGAGATGGTGGAGGGGGTATAGTTAGCAGCCGCTGCTATCAGGGGATTGCGGTGCTTGGCGGCAGTGTCAAAGAAGCGTTTGAAAAGACGTTTCATGAACTGCTGGATGGTGGGGATTTTCAGATCAAGGTGGAGGATCTCATTACGGACGAACAAAGAGATACTACTCCCCCTTTTTGTTGTTTTCCAAATATTCCTTTTTTATTTGTTTATTTCAACATTGTGCATACGATTTTGCTACCAGGATTTTGCAAGTAATATAGTATTGTATAATGTAAAAGCACTTTTCAAGTTTGTGAATGTGAGGCACCATGGACTATGGTTTATTATTTTTTTTTTATATATATTTATAACTTGTTTGACATTACGAGATTGTTAGTTGAGAGTTTGTCATGCTCACTGAAATGTCTTGGTGATGGTGGCGCGTGTTGTTGGGTCATTTGGTTCCTTTCAAAATGGTTGAGCTAAGTGGGGCTGATGCGCGCGTCACGCTCGTGAACGGGGACCGTCAGTGGAGACCGGTCATCTCTTAGCTTCCGGTGGGCTTAATTTATTTTATATCTTTTAATTATTGACTATTCAAAAGTACCAAGTGATGGTTAATTTGAAATAAACAATTTTGGTTTGATTTGAGGACCAGCTCTAGACATCATAAATATTTCGCCGTATCAGCATAATTCAAATCTTCAAAATATGGCTACGTTAGGAATTTGAAAGCGAAAATAATCGTTGTAACAGGTACAAAAGTTTATTACAAAAATCTCACAATCAGTCAGTTTTAGATTTAATACGAATCGAAAATAAAATTAACTAATATTTTTTTTTTACATAAAGTAATACAAATGCAAATATAAATGGCAACTGCAAATAATCACAAATAATTATCTTTCTATACATTATTTTATATTAAAAGTTTGTAACAGGCGTATAAAATAACGCACAGGCTGATTTTTTGATCCATAGCTAAACTAAACCAATTATTAGGCATAGTAAGTAAGAGTAAATTTTTGAAAAATATGTTTTTTAATAAATCTATCTATATCCTTCATATAACATTGCTAATTTAAAAATATACACTAGTAACTAAAAATTTAACAAAAAATATATTTCGCCAAAATTTAACCCATAGTTATTATTTCTAGCAATTGGTTCAATTTAACTACAGATCAAAAACACGGCCGGCTGATTTTTTACTCGAGGAATAAAATTGAGTGTCAACATTTCAAAATTTTCCTTGCATAAGTTATCGGATGATTGAATGCAAAATCAGCACAAAGTTATTACTTCGCTAACAAAACCTTTAAGGAACACTGGTATAACCCGCCTGGTTCAAACATTATGTCGGCAACCGGTAAGAGTTAGGCATGACCTGTTACCCCACGATTTCCACCCTGAGCACAAAAAAGTATTCTTTATATTTGATAAATGACATTAATATTATGTAATGTGTTTTTCTATTTAGTCAGTAGGTACCAGTAAACGCTATAATCTTTATTAACGTTTTCAACAGTTTTTAAATCGTGTTTTTAACTCTAAGAAAAATACGGTAGCAGCCTTAGTTTAGGATGCAACTGCGTCATCTCGATTAAAGTAACTTCAATCAAAGTTGAAAGTACAGTAAGAGAGTTTGTCCAGCGACAATATCTCAACTAATATGTTTAAATTTGTCGTCGTCAACGGGATGTTAAAAAGAAGCGAGGTTATTCAGATCGAGGGTATATAGGTGCATTGGTATTGTTTGTGCGGCCACAGTAAATGCCATCATCTGGTTCTCATTGATATGGCGGTGGACAAACGGACTTACTGTGCAAATATACGACACATTTGGGTTTAGAAAGAAGTTCACAAATTTATGTAACTGAACTAACGCTGAACTAAGTCAAAGAATTTTTTTCAAACTCAATGAGTAACATTTATAAATATTTACGGTTAGGTACATAATTGACTTGAGTTCGTCTGCGATCCACAAAGATCATGTCCTTACCCAAATTACGGTCTATAAGTGTGCCAAATATCTTCAAAAACTCACTCTAATTGGGTTTCTATCACAATCTGAATCATTTCGAACAAATAAAAATGATAAACCATTGGTTTATAAATGAAATAAAAATATAAATAACTCAATGAAAATGGCGGAACTATCAAAATAAAAGCCATTGCTACACAAGCAATTCTCGTAATTTGAACTGTTCAAAATCTAGTTGCTGCTGCCTCAATTCGGCGTCGAACGAATTCCAGAAATTTGTCAAGATGTAGAGAAATTACGAGGATTTTTTGCCAAATTGACACTGAGCTCAAACATTCTAAAGATTACAAAAAATGCAAGTCTGTTAATGTGTTATACAACACACAGGTCATAGCGTCTTTTCACTACTTTCATTACATATTTTTCAGGTTAAGTTTGATTTACTTAACTTCAACATTTTAGGTTTTAACTTAGCAGGTAGATAACAAGGAAATTTTACTAAGTACATTAACAAATAACATACGCAAGTAGGTGCACTGTATACATGGTGCCAGGGACATAGTCGCGAGAATTGTAACCCTGAATTCAGCACTTTAAACAGCAAACAAATGTCCTCAGCGCGGTCAAAACGCCGTGAAAATGTATGAAAACAATATAATGAGACGGCTTCTCATCCAAACCACCATGGTTGCAGTGTCAGACAAAGATAGAGCTATACAGGACGAATAGGGTTATCCCCTTTTCACAACAGATTAATGAAGGTTTAAACACGTCATGATTTCATGTCCTTGCCATCTTGTATAGTTAATTTATATTATATATTTAGGTTATACTATAACTTATAATTTATAAAAAAATGTTTACAATATTCGTTTTATTTACAAGAAAAGGAGAAACACATAAAAAGCACGAACAAAAGCATGAATAGTTTTTTTTATGATTTAGTTATAGCAGTGCTGTACGTAGCGAGCGGTATGTGTGCGTGTACGAGCAGTCAGGAAAACGGTATGCAAAGAATATAACAATATAAGGACTGTTTTACAAATTAATTGTTATATTGAAGTTATAACTGTCCCTTTATTATCAGACTCTTCTTCATAACAAAAGATGAAAAGATGGTGGTAATACAGCTCATTTAAGTAGCGCCGTAATCAGTAAAAAAAACCGCGCGTGTTAATGCTTTTGTATAATTTGTTTTAGCGAAACTACGGAAACATGTTTTAATATTGAAGCCCACATATCTTTAGAGTTGCGTTCTTTTTTAAAACACTTCCTGTAATTTCTTCACGAGTATCTTCATGAGTTTCTCCTCGACTTATTTAATACTATATAATACAAATAATAGAGATTTTATTCTTATAACGATTATTGAGGCACGAACAGTGAAATAGCACCGAGTAGTTATTTCACACTCCAATAACAAAACATCCAGATCAGTGGTGATTATGTTAAATAATCATAAGCGCCATTTTAAATCCTGCATTATTCAGACTGAATAAATGAATTAGTGACTGTTTGGTATTAAATGACGTGTCTGGTGTGTTAATAAACGATAATGTGAAACAACTGTCGTAGTATATGGTACATATAGCGATATTATTTTAGAAGCTAGGCCAACTGATTGGCCATTCATTACGTCATAGGCATATCACCAACCTTGGCGATTGTCATTTATGTAGCGCTGCGTGTCACTTGTGTAGAGAGGAAGCGGTCGTGCAGGCCACTGGGACATTCTAGAAAATGGGGGGCGGAGGGTTGCGTAGTACATTTCAGTACACGCGACGCGCGGGGAGGGGCGATCACCTTCGAGTCGATCACGTATCACTATAATTTGTTCACTTCGGTGATTGGATATTTAGTACGGTGCCTTGGCATCATTTATGTCGACATCGATTGGAAACGATTCATCGTTTCCCTTTCTCGTAATCCTTTTTCTGAGCGACTCAAGCAGAGGCGCTGTTTTGTCGGGCCGTCATGTGAGGTGAAACACGTTTTGGACCGTTGAATGTGTCAGTATCGAGTCATGCGGACGCCGTACTAGTAGAGCGGCGGCGCGGGCGAGGGCGGCGGCGCGCGCGCCGTGTGCTCGGGCCGCTGGGAGCGATCGGAGCGCTCGGAGCGCGCGGGCCGCTCGGGCTCCGACTCGCAGGCGTCGGTGGAGGCGGGCGTGGGCGGCGGGGGCCGGTTGCAGGCGCGGTAGTGGCGGTAGGCGCGGCGCCGCGGGGCCGCGTCGTCGCTACCCGTGGCGGGGGACGGCGGCGGGTTGGCTGTGGGCGGGTAGCGAGCGCAGTTGCTGTCCAACGTGCTGCAAGCAAACACAAGGGAACTTTTAACTTTGTGTGTGGTTATTTGTATTGATGCATTGTTAGACACAAAGCATTGCTAAATATGATTTTGGATACAAAGAACTTGTGTTTATTGGAACTTATTTACATCATAATCATTTCAGCCGAAAGACGTGCACTGTTGGATATACATAGTTCTCCCCAAAGCAAGTTTACCGGTTCTGTGCTTTCTGCATACAGCAAGTTCTTGCACTGTTATTTAACCTTTAGAAATGTATTATGTGGTTGTATTAGAGTACCTGACTAATAAAAAATCAACACTAATCAAAACCAGACAGGTAACAAAAGAAGAAAAAGGTATGTGCGTATGATGTATACTGACTCTGTGTAACTGGTGGTGAGGGCAACGAGGGCGGTGAGGTCACGTTTGTGCAGCGGCAGCGCCGGGGCCAGCGTGGGCAGCGCGGCGGGGTGTGGCGCGCGGGGCCGGCGCGGTGCCCCGCGGGCGCGGGCCGCTCGGCGTAGGGCGGCCCAGGCGGCGCCCAGCGCGGCGGCAGCCCCGCCCACGGCGCCACATACCACGAGCGCGCTGGTCCGGCGCGGCCCGGGCGCCGCCTGCTCCTTGGGGCCCGCGAACACGCACGTGGCCGCGGACTCGTCTGAACCGTCGGAGCAATGCTGGTGCCCGTCGCACAGCAGGCGCGGCGCCAGGCAGAGGCTGTCGTCGCAACTGAAGTACGAGGCAATTTTGGAATGAAAACTAAAGTCTTTTAATATTGTAAACTTGGATTATTTAATAGAAGTGTGGGGACAGCAGTTAATACAAATATTCAAACATTAACATTGCATTTAGAATAGAAAAAATATCTAATAGAAACAATTACATACATGTACTTAGATATATTTTGCAGAAAAAATCAAATATACAAAATTAAGTTTAGAAATTCAAATGAGTGTAATTGTATATATTTTTTCTACGACCATTTGGTAATTTGCTTAATACATAACCATAAGCCATATATATTATCTAAATACTACTCATTCCTGCCAAGTTGTGTTACAATGACCATTTCCACACGGGTAAACCGTATTTCAATGAAACTTTTTAATTTTTTTTTATGGCTATTCTATCAAAAAATCAACATATTTATGATTATGCCAAAAAGCGTGCGTATTTGCGTCACAACTAAACATTTGCATATTATTAACTTGTATGGTTAAATTGCCTTTGCCTTCCATTTATGGGATTATAACAACATTTGGTTTATTTTCGCGCCATTGTTAACTCTTATCACATCTGTACGTACCGGAAGGCGTCAGGTAGCGCGCGCGTGCAGAGCGCGCCGGCGTCGCAGGCGCCGAGCGCAGCGCCACAAGCGCCGTCCGCACAGCGCAGCCCCGCCGCGCAGGCGCCGCACGAGGCCTCGTCCGCGCCGTTCTCGCAGTCCTTCTGTCCGTCACATCTGTACGACACCAACACGAGTGTCTTTACTAATAATAATAGACTAATAAAAACTATAAAGCTGACTTGACATTATATTACCCACGTCTCTTCAGTTATTAAAAAAAAAAAAAAAACATGGAAAACAATCCCGTCACTTTTCAATTCGTTTGATTTTATCGTTTACTTACACATTGACGATAAAAGTTGTTTTTTTTTTTAAATAACTAGCTGACCCGGCGAACTTAGTTCCGCCTTAAAGGCAATATAACATGATATCATTATTTACTTTTTGAATTAGGATAATCTATATAAATAAAAATGAATTGTTGTTCGTTTGTCTGGTTAAAACTCGAGAACGGCTGGGCCGATTGAGCTGATTTTGGTTTTAAAATGTTTGTCGTAGTCCAGGGTAAGTTAGAGTAAAACGACAATTCCATTTTCCCATATAAAAGTCGACCAGTTACTTTCTGTCAAACATTTGACAGTATTTGTACACTCAGTTTTACTCGAATTGAAGAACGCATTAAAACAAGACTTTTGAATCGACAACATAATATCAACTTTGCTAATGAAATCGTGTATTTAGATATCAAAATATAAAAATAATAATTAACGGGTTGACATGTTTGACGGGTGCCAACCTTACAGTGTTACCAACTCTCAAAAATATTTAAATACGTCCATGGATACAACGTTTAGGTGCGCGAATCAGCTATATTTATTTAATATAATAATAATAATAATAATAATAGCTTTATTAATTCCTTACACAGATAGATTTTCACATATTATTATATATAACTTTAGTTGTGTTAGTACTTATTTAAATTATAACCTAGTTTGTTAGTATTTCTTCTGTGCTAAGGACCGCTCTGGCGGTGAAAGCCTCCTCCATTTCTCTCCACTTGTCTCTATCTCTTGCCAGTCTATTCCAAGTAACCCCAGCCGTGGCTACTATGTCATCACTCCAACGTCTGACTGGCCTGCCCTTTCGCCTTTTTTTGTGTATAGGGTACCAATTACTGATAATTTTGGACCATTTGTTACCTGGTGATCTTTGGACATGTCCGGCCCATTTCCATTTCTGGCTCATTATAGTCTTTGCTATGTCCGGTACCTTGGTGATCTTTCTGATATCTTGATTTCTGACTTTGTCGCTTAGCTTTAGACCCAAAAGACTTCGTTCCATGCTATTTTGGCACACTTTAACTTTGTGAGTCTGTTTAGCGGAGAGCGGCCATGTTTGAGAAGCGTAAGTGAGACAGGGTATCAAACATGTCTGCATAGCTTTGGTTTTCAGTGTTACCGGGAGACTACTCTTGAATATCTCTTTCATTGCCCAATACTTGTTCCATGTCATTTTGATTCTTCGGTCTACTTCTTTATCATTGCACGATTTGAAAGATATTAAATGTCCCAAGTATGTGTAGTCTTCGACATATTCAATTTCTATTAATTCTGATTTTATCGGTATAATTTGTCTATTGGTCATTACTTTAGTTTTCTCCCGGTTAATTTCTAGACCTACTTTTCTGCTTTCTTTGCTAAGTGACTCTATCATGTACTCCATTTCTTTTGGGTTCTCTGAAAGCAATACTATGTCATCTGCAAATCGCAAGTGCGAGAGACGTTGGCCGTATATATTTATTCCTCTATGTTCCCAGTCAAGTGCTCTGAAAATTTCTTCCAGTACTGCAATAAATAGCTTTGGAGATATTGGATCACCCTGCTTCACTCCTCTTCCAATCTCGAAGGCTGAGCCATACTTACTAATTTTAATTCTAGCGTTACTCTTATTGTATATTTCCATCAGTATGTTGATATATTCTTTGTTTACTCCTTGATTTACTAGAGCTCGCCAGATTGCACTATGGAATATAGAGTCAAAAGCCTTGCTGTAGTCTATAAAGCATATATAGAGAGGAATGTCGTACTCGTTGTATCTCTCAATTATAAGTTTCAAAGTGTGGATGTGATCAGTCGTCGAAAAGCCCTTTATAAAACCAGCTTGCTCTACTGGCTGGTGCTCATCTAAGATACGAGTAAGACGGCGAAGCAAAGTTGTTGCAAAGACTTTGTAGAGACATGATGTAAGACTGATTGGCCTATAGTTCGATATTGATTTCGGGTCTCCTTTTTTGAAAAGTAAAACAATATCTGAACATGTCCACTGTTTAGGTATTTCTTTTGTTGTTAAAATCAAATTAAATAGTTTTGTTAACGGAACAGTCAGGGTGTTTGAGCCAGCAATAATCATCTCATTTGTAATGCCATCAGATGCTGGGCTTTTTTCTGTTTTTAGTGATTTTATGGAACATTCAATTTCATTTTTGTTAAATTCGGGTACCTCCTCGTTATTTCGGGGTAGGAGAACAAATCTTTCAGGGTTCGTGTTTTCTTGTGATGCATATAATTGCTGGTAAAAGTTAGTGGCTATTTGCATGATTCCATCTCTGCTCGTAACCATTGAGTTTTTCTCATTATGAAGTTGGTTCATTACATGTTTTGAGTTAGTTAGATGTTTATATGCCCTCTTCACTGCTCCAGATTTTTTTAGATAATTTTCAATAATATTGAGTCTATATTGCTTCGTATTTTTCTTAATCTTTTTGTTTATTAATCTGTATAAGTTGCTGAGTTCAGTTTTTTCCTTTTTTGTCTTATGTTCCTTGTTTTTCAAATAGTGTCTTTGTTGACTAAGTTCAATAATTTCTGATGTTATAATAGCTTTCTTTCTGTTTTTGTAATTTGTTGAAGAAGATTTGATGTTTGCTTGTTCAGAGCTCTGTAGAATTGCGTTTTCTATGATGTCGTAGTAATTTTGCACTGATGTTGTCACGTCTGGTTCTTGGAATTCACTAATTTCTTGGGTATACAGTTTGTAATCAATTTGTTTCTGTGCTGAAGTACAAAAATGTTTTCGTAGTAAGTCTCTGTGTTTAATATTGATGGTTATTCTGACCAGGCGGTGATCACTGGGGTGATGCATTCTGTTTATTACACTACAGTTTTCAATAATATCCGGTTTGTTTGTGGCAATAAAGTCAATTTCATTACGGGTAAATCCATCAGGTGATTGCCAAGTCCATCTTAGTTTATCGGGTTTTCGGAAGAGCGTGTTAGCTATTTTCAAGTTATTTTCAAGACAGAACTGAACAAATCTTTCACCTCTCTTATTTCTATTCCCATATCCATACCTGCCCAGTACCCTATTTTCTCCTTCTGCAGGATGCCCAATTTTAGCATTCATGTCGCCAAGAAGTATGAGATTTGAGTGGCTTTTTTCCAGCAGTACATTGAGGTTGTTGTAAAAGTCTTCTATATCTATTTCACTTGCTTTTTGAGTGGGGGCGTACGTTTGACCGATACTATATAATTTGCCAAACAACTTGATGTGGATTAGGGCGACTCTGTCTGTTATCCCAATAAAATCTAGGACTTCTAGTGACGGTTGTTTTTTAACTAAGAATCCTACTCCGTATTTGCCTTTAGTTTGTCCACAGTTGTAGAGGTAATATTCGCCTCTATCTTCTATAGTAAAACCTTGTCTTCTTGTTTCACTGATGCCTATAATGTCCCATTTTATTGATGATGTAGCGTGTTCTAATTCCAGTATTCTCGATTCATTTGCTAGTGATCTTACGTTGAAGGTAGCAATGTAGAGATAGTTTTGTTTTGTTTTTGATTTTAGAGGGTTGTAGTCTTTCGCCCCCGCGGTGACCAGCCGTATTGGGGGACGTAATTCATTTTTTGTTTTCTTTTTAATATTTGATTCATTGGTGAGAGGAGGGAGCGGTGATTGCTATACTACATTTTGATCCTGGTTGTCTTGATGGTTTGGCCTGTTCGTATTCTGGCTTACTAAATAATGCAGCATACTGGGTTTAATAACATTTTCTGTAACGCTAGAAGATCTTTGCAGTGATGAGTAGAAAGGTTTCGACTTGTTTATTTTCTTTTCCCGTGGTCTTCTATCTGCTAGTTTTTGTGGGCTTGGTTGTGTAGTCCCGGGGGATACAAGCAATGTTCTCTTTTTAGCACCAGATGTATGCGATGTATCTGAATTATTTCCTATTATGATGAGCTTATCATATTTAATAATAGCTTTATTTCCTTTTTCCTTTTCGATTTTTACAATTTCCTGTAATTCTTTTCTTTTCTCTAAAACATACTTTGGATAGTCTTCTTTTAGGTAATACTCAGTATTATTTAGTTTCGCTTTTTGCTTGAATATTTGGATTTTTACACCAAGTGTTGTAAAGGTTATTACTATGGGCCGAGGCCCTTTCCCTTTTTTACCCAACCTCGTAATTGCTTGTAAATCCCTTTTGTCGAGTTTTATATCAAAGTGTTTATATAAGAAGTTGATAATAATATTTTCCAAATCTGAATAAGAAGATTCTGTTTCTTCTATGCCAAAAAATATTATGTTTCTCTGCCGTGCTTGTTTTTCCAGAAAGTAAAGTCGTTTTTCTTGATTTTCAACCTTTTCTTTGAGAAAATTATTTTCTTCTTCCCATATTTTGATTTTTTCTTCTAGTATTATATTTATGTTCTTTGTTACGTTTGCCGTGATATTTTCTCCGTTTTGAACAATCATTTTCTTCTGTTCATCCAATTCATTTTGAATTTTACGAAGAGCGATCATTACTTCCTCCATATTTGAAGATTTTGTATAGATTGTATTTAGTACGTAAGTGCTGGTATCTGTTGGTGGATAGTTGAACTCAACAGCGTTGACCAGTTGAGTGAAGTTCGTGGAAGTTCCACTACTTTATTTAATATAGCTTAACGTTATGCTATTAAAAATATTATAACACCCTAATATTTGCGTTCAGCTTTTTTACCATTTTCATAGACCACACAGAAATAACGCCACATTTGTCCGATTCAAAGCATAATTAATGAACAATAAAACCGTATATTATCTTACAACTGGACAAATAAAAATACAAATAAATCAGTCCAATTAGAGTGTCCATCTATATGATGTGACATTTAACAAACATAAATAAAGGTTATTCTGCCAAATTAGTTAGTCAATCTTTATGATGTGACTTCTCACAATTAGAGATATAAGTAGTCAGCCAAACTTGTGTGTCATATTAAATGTTATGACATTGGACAAATATAAATACAAATAAATCAGACCAAATAGAGTGTCCATCTATATGATGAGACACTTTACAAACATAAATAAAGATTGTTCAGCCGCAATTATATGTCAACCAATATGATATGACATTTTACGGTTATTAGATTCACGGGCAGACAGTTCAATATTAAGAAAGCGGTCCTGTTGAAATTTAAAGGATGGCAATTAAAAATTAAATTAATTTTTTTTTAAATGTTAATTACAATCAATTTTATTTGAGTTTTTTTTTTTTAATTGCCTTAACTGGGGGACTAAAGTAATTAAATATTATGTCATTCCCAGGAATAAAATTTAGTGTAGTGTTTGGTGAGGAATTTTGGTAATCTTTTAAAAGTTACCGGAAATATTTAGATGATTGATTATATTGGAGACCCCAAAACAATTCCAAATAGTTAATTGGGGAAATCATCAGCCTCATGGCACATAAAGGATATTAAGATAAAGGAATGAAATCCTTTTGTCACACATTAGTTTTTTTTTTTTTCTTTCTTTTTCAAACAAAGAGAGTATAGGTAAGTATATTAGCCGTAGTCCGTGCTTGCACGTGTTGTTTGGAGTTTTACTCCGGCAGCGACGACGAGGCGTATGCATACCAGTGCCGTATACTATTAATGTATTTATGGTGTTTATTACGAAGCGGATTGTGACTTCTAAAATAAGCCTACACATTAGTAACAATTCAAATGCACCTTGTTTACCAATAATTTTATGAAGCGGGTTGTGACTTCAAAAATAAGCCTACACGATGGTAACAGGTCAAATGAATGTTGTCTACCATCATTTATGAAGCGGATTGTGACTTCTAAAATAAGCCTACACATTAGTAACAATTCAAATGTACCTTGTTTACCAATAATTTTATGAAGCGGGTTGTGACTTCAAAAATAAGCCTACACGATGGTAACAGGTCAAATGAATGTTGTCTACTATCATTTATGAAGCGGATTGTGACTTCTGAAATAAGCCTACACATTAGTAACAATTCAAATGCACCTCGTTTACCAATAAATTTATGAAGCGGGTTGTGACTTCAAAAATAAGCCTACACGATGGTAACAGGTCAAATGAATTTCGTTTACTATCATTTATGAAGCGGATTGTGACTTCTAAAATAGGCCTACACAATATGTTTTTACAGAAGTTTTGCTTCTGGAAAGACTTTCACGTGTCTCTGGTGAGCGATAGGGATATGATTGCCCATGTAATTATGTTTCAGCTAGCTGAACATGTTCACCAGTAGTACCGTTTATAAACAAAAACAGAAAATTATTAGAGTTCCACTGGCGAACAGGACGAATTCGGGGGAAATGCAAGGAGTGGCTTCCTGCGAAAGGATGCAGGTTGCTACGGATTTGTGAGAGAGGTATGATAGAGGAATGGATGGAGATGTATAAAAGATTACGGGGGGGTTTATGCCCGGACTGCAGGATGAAAGTCGGTTGGTAGAAGATATTTCCTGGCAAAGTCGAGTTTTTAAGGATAGCATATCACTTTAGGCAGAGTAAACATCAATAGTTACTTTAGAAAAAATTTTTTTGGTGAAAATTGCCATTAGCTACGTTCAAGACAAGCATGTTGCCTCTTCGTATAGTTTAAACACCGAGGGCGGTGTACGGTTTTCTGCTTACGCAGAAAACCTTTCCGTGGGAAAGGGGGCATTGTCACGTAGCAAAATGTAGCAGCAGGCGACATCTCGTGGACTAGGGCTGAACTCGGGTCACATATTTTACATCGAGCCGAGAGATGGCGTTGCGCGAAAGGACGGTCGTTAAGATAATAAATAAATTTAAATAAAGAACGACCGGGTTAAAAAATATAATATAAAAGAAGGACTTAAAATAAAGATATTAAAAAATTAGGAACCAACTCATGAGTCTGAGTTAAAAATACAAGTCGCGGAACGCACGAGTCTATGGTTCAGGAAAAGACAATTGAGAGCGGTCGGTCGGAACAGAGAAGCTTCGAGAAAGGAGAGAACTACCGAAGCTTGCGTGGTGTCGCGAGTTCTTTGGTGGAAATAGCCGGTACCCAAGGCTGGCGTTTGGTGCAATAAGCCCCATGGGGCGGTGCACCTGAAGTCTGGCTCATCTCTCTGTGAATAATCATTTCTGTACCCGGAACATTTTCTCCACGTGTTTTCCTGTTCTGTAGTAGGTACTGAATTAGGTTAAATGTTGTTCTAGATTTGGCTCTATTGGCGGGCCTAGGGTGGGAACCCGTTTTGGGAGGCGTCGCGTTAATTTATCTTTGGTGGCCTTGATTCCCATTGGATCAGGCTTGTTGGAGTGGATGTGGCTGAACCCTGATGGTACGGCACATCAAGTTCTCTTTCGACGACGACTAGACAGGTATAAGCTGTCATGATTATTTTGCTCCTGGTGTTCCCGAGATACCCAATCCCGCAGGCCGCGTTCAACCGTGCATTAATCTGACACCCGTCAGTTAGTGAAGCCAAGGGTCTTTGTACCGCAATCTAGGAGTAATCTAGAAGTGCAGTCTAGAAGAGTAATCCAGTAACACAATCTAGAAGTGTTAGTTAGAAGCGTGGACTCCCTGTCCTTGTTTCTGTGTTTTGATGTATCTAGTGATTGAGAGTGGGTTTCCGACAGGTTGCATTTAAGTAGGCTATTGGCTTGATATTGTGTGCATAACCTGAGATACTTTGGTGACGACTGAGCCGTGATCACAACGGTTCACCTCACGAATCCTCATCAAGCGACCCTGAGCTCGCTGAATTGTCTCATGTGGATTCCCTGCCCCACTCCGACCCGAGACGGAGTGAGTCAGGAAATCGGCTAGGTAAGTTAGGAGTTTGTTTTGTCATATATTTATGACACAGGGTAATTATAAAAATAAATTTGTAATTGTAACCATTTATTGTTTTATTTAATGCTCCTAGCTACCAAGTATTTATTTACATAATTAAATTTACTGTAACTGCCGGGTAAGGGTGGAGAAGACACCCCTTTCTTTTTTTTTAAAGCGTTACACAATATTTCTACAAAAACGGACCCGAAAGTTACTCAGTCATACCGAAGAACACTCCTGACTAGATTACCACTGAAGAAGAGCAAGAAATTGCACGTGAAGAGCGCCGCCTTAGTATGGCTCGACTGCGTGCTTCTGACTCACAAGAGCAAAGGGAAGCAGCCCGTGAACGGCTTGGTTAACAATGCGAAATAATCGAGTAAACCTCAGAGATTAACAGCTAGATAATTTACGAAACACAAGAAGAATTTCATCAAATACTGATTTGATTCAGGCAGCGTTTCAATACGATTGCAGCAATGATTACTGCTTGCATACTAGCGTTTGGTGGAACTGGTAAGACATTCCTCATGTCAGCAGTTTTAGCCACTGTTCACGCAAGATCCAATATTGCCGTTGCAGTTGCTTCTTCTGGAATAACAGCCACATTGCATATTCTGCATTAAAATTTCCGTTAAATCTTCAATCTATTGAAGAACAAACATGTCACATTACAAAGCGCTCCGCTGTGGCCAAAGTTTTATCCGGATCGAAGATCATCATCTGGAACGAATGCAAAATGGCGCATAAACGTGCATTAGAAGCATTTAACCGAACATTGCAAGATCTAGGTAATGACTCGAGATGTTCTGGAGGCGCAATAATTTTACTGTCTGGCGATTTCCGCCAAACATTGCCAGTAATTCCCAGATCGACTGCTGCCAACGCAATAAACGCTTGTCTCAAATCATCGAATCTATGGCGCTATGTTAAGAAACTTCAGCTGACAACAAACATGAGAGTTGCATTGCTGAACGATACATCTGCTGAAGATTTCTCTGAGAAATTCCGGAATATCGGTAATGGTCGAGTACCTGTCGACGAATTGAGCGGACTAATTTCATTTCGTCAGAATTTCTATAACTTTGTCTTATCGAAAGACGAACTATTCCCAAAGTATATTCAACAAAGTATTCCCAAACATCATTACTAACCTCAAAAATAATGAATAGTTGAGTAAGCGAGCATTATCGGCAGCGGATAATAAAGATGTAGATGACTAAGGGCCGGTTTTTCAATCGCTAGATAAACAAGTAGATAAGGTTTATTCGACAGATAGCAAGATGTTAAGTTTTTCAATACTCGGATAAGACTTATCTGACGAATAACTCGTTTACGTTAGAGCACTATTCGATTGATAGTTTGAAATTTGACGTTCGTTTTTAGAAAACTTAGAGTTAATTTGAGGTTCTTTCTTGGATTTAAACGAAGTACTATTATAATCTTATTATAATGGATATTTTCGATAGTATTGATGACCTGGCTATCGAAGAAGAGACCATAATAAATGAATATTTAAATGCAAACAATTTCATCAAAGATTCAGACTTTTAAAACTGTCTGTGCATTTTTTTAGATTCCATTAAAATCCACTTAAATTTACTTAAATTAAATTAAAAACCACATAAACCAAACATCATAACCTAAAAATAATAGACGCGTGTCACGTGTGACGGTGACGCAATTGACAGAAATTGTAAAAAAACATCTGTCTTGCTCTAATGCTTGTCTAGGCAATATATTTGTCTCGCTTCTTTGAAGTTGCAGTGTCAGATAGTTATCAATGGAATAAATAACAGTTGAAAACCGGTGAGCATTTATTCATCTGATAAACAGCCAAATAACTTTATTCTTTAGATAGTTATTGAACCGTTTATCTGAGGATTGAAAAATCAGCCCTAAAACTACATAATTCAGAATGAGAACATTACACAACAGTACACTGCATTCTTTCAAATCTATTGACTGTGTAACAAATGAAGATGATGCCACCAACTATCCAATGGCATTTTTAAACTCCTTGGATGTACCTTTTTTTTTTTAAACGAGTGAAAATGCGTTACGCACCGTACCCGCCGCTAGCTAGGCGACAGGCGTGTGTGGGACTCGCCCGGCCGGAGCCGGGAATACCCACTAAAAACACTCGGTTCCCTCGAGCCCTGCGTTGAGAGTGACCCGAGCTCGGCCCGAAGATCTGACTCTGGGCCACTCTCAGGGCTTACCGGCCTAATGTAGGCCGGTTTCCGCGCCTAGGGAGGATTACCCGGGAACGGATAATCCCCAGACGTGGTGACCAGTGCAATGCGCGTGCGGGAGCTACCCACACACGCTGGTCACACTGGGGGCTAATTTCGCCAGGCCGGGCACTCCACCAAGGTGTGCTCGGCAGTGTCGTCGAGAGAGTCGCAGTGGTGACACCGCGGCGACTCCTCCCGACGGGCGACACGGTGCAGGTAGTGACCGAAGCACCCATGTCCGGTCAGTACCTGCACCAAGCGGTAGGTGAGGCTGCCATGCCGGCGCCCAACCCATCCCTCCAACACCGGACGAATCGCTCCAATCGTCCGGTGGCCGGCAGCTGGTGTGCGGAGTGCCTCCCTCCACCGACTCAGGGCCTCCCGCTGAGCCGCCATTCGGACCCGCCTTACCTCCTCAAAGGCGGGTCGTTCCCCCCGTTCCCGGGCCACGACACGGTGTCGATGCACCTGGGACAGAACCAGGGCATCGACCTCCCACGGGAGCGTGCCCGCGTGCACGCAGGCAGCCCCATAGCTGACCGTGCGGTACGCCCGCACGGTCCGTGTCGCGATGACCCTCTGCGGCTTCCGCAGCAGGGCCACTGTGCGTCGGGAAAGGCACTCCGATCACACCGGGGCTCCGTAAAGTGCCATCGACCGCACCACCCCATGGTACAGCCGACGGCACGCAGAATTCGGCCCCCCCAAATTGGGGAGGAGCCGTCCGAGGGCGGCTGCGACAGAACACAGCCGCGGGGCGAGGAGCCTAAAGTGCTCCTCGAAATCCCAACGGAGATCCAGGATCAGGCCGAGGTACTTGATGTGCACCTCGACGGGTACCTGGACCCCCTCCACCCGGATACGGAGCCCCGGTGGGGTTCTGCGTCGCGGGGCGTGGAATGCCATGGCCCTCGTTTTCTCGAGGGCCACTTTCAGCCCCAGGAGGCGGATGCGTCGGACGACCAGAGAGGTGGCGACCGACGCGAGGTGGACCGCCTCCTCCCACTCGCGCGCCCTCACCGCAACCATAGTGTCGTCCGCGAAACAGACCACATCCATTCGCGGCAAGAGCGCGCCACGCAGAACCCAGTTGTACCCCAGGTTCCAGAGCAGGGGCCCAAGCACTGATCCCTGGGGTACTCCTACCTTCATGGTCCACGACTGGACGCGACCCTCTGCGTCCTCGTATAGGACCTTCCTCTCGCAGAGGTAGTCCGACATGAGGGCGCAGAGGTAGAGGGGCACTTCGTGATATTTTAGTGCCGCCTCTATGCCCTTGGATCTACCTGGCTTACCACCGCACACTTTACGACTAATGATTGGTTCCGTAGTAATCATGATTCAAAACTTAAACCAACCATAACTGTGCAACGGAAGACGGTGGTAAGTAAATTTATGAACAATTTGATTTACGCCACAATACTCAACGAAAAATTCAAAGGTGAGGAAGTTCTCATTCCGAGGATCTCGATGATCCCAATAAAAGGTAGCCTATGTCCTTTCTCAGGGTCTAAAGATTGTCTGTGCCAAATTTCATCAAAATCGGTTGAGAGGTTTAAGCGGGAAAGCGTAACAGACAGACAGACAGAGTTACTTTTGCATTTATAATATTAGTATGGATTATCATAATTTAAAAAGTAAAAAATTTGATCATGTGATATTGCATTTAAGGTGGAACAAAGTTCGCCGGGTCAGCTAGTTGTAAATAAAAAAAATATATAATTACAATGATTCTTTATTTGCTACCTTGCAGCTTGTGATAAACTACATTTTTGTTTTTTTTTTTTTATCAGGCGCGACAACAAATAATGCGGAAGGTCTTCCGAACTGTGAACATGCCACTTATAATGAATGGCCATGGGAAAAAACATGGATGTTTCACATTAATATCACAAACTTTCAACGATTGGCCTTGTGACTTATTTGCTGTAATGTCGAATGCAAGACGGATCGGTATGTCGGTTGATATCATCGGAATCCTCGGAATGAGAACTTCCTCACCATTGCATTTTCCTTTGAGTATTGCGACGTAAATGAAATGCTTCATCAATTTACTTACCACTAAACGTGTCCCGTTGCACAGTTTTGGTTAGTTTAAGTTTCGAAGCATGATTACTACGGAACCAATCTTTAGTCGTAAATTGTGCGGTATAAGTCAAGTACCAAGGAGTTCAAAAATTCAATTGGATTGTTGGTGGCATCATCTTCATTTGTTACACAGTCAATAGATTTGAATGAATGCAATGTACCAATGATCTCATTCTGAATTATGTAGTTTAAGGCCCTTAGCACATGGGTCGTAGGGGTAGATGTCTCGTGCGCGTGTCGTTATAACGCTACGCTTACGAGACACAGAGTGTTCTACAAACGAAGCGTCGCGTAGACGTATCGTTTTGTCGGCAGAGCGAACAAAAAAAGAATATTTAACTACCGTGGAAGGAAAAATATTGAGTGTGTTTTGGAATGATGACTCAGAAATTTCATGTGTTGATGACGCCAATCAGATGCAAAAATTATGACAGAATAAACAAACTAGAAATATTTTTTATACACCTGTCCAGTGTTATTTTAACGATATTTCAGCCCAAGCTTTCCCCGTAATATCTTTCCTAGAGTATTCACTCAAAGAATTATTATATAGGCAAGGAAATGTTTCGATTAGGTTGACAAATTCAATAACTTTTGCAGTATTCATTATAAAATACGCTTCCGTTTTTATGCCAGCACGCTTCGACTATTGTAATGCAACACCGCGTCGTGTGCGGATTTGTTCTAACATGTACTTGCTCGTATTGCTCTCGTACTACGCGTGTTCCACGATACGATTACGATACGATGCCATGTACCAAGGGCCTAAGATCTACATTTTTAAGACTGATTTACACGGTGCAATTTAATTGCCTATTTCTTAAATTTTTTTTAAATTATTATATACTAGTGCTTGACTGCAATCCCGCCTGATGGTAAGCAGTGATGCAATCGTTGATGGTAAAGCGCAGTAGTTTATTAAGCCTATTCACTTAAAAAACTAAGGAATAGGAAGGATGACGGTAGTTGAGCGAGGTGATGCAATGTTAAACCCAAGACCAACACGACCAAACGAAGCTGCGCTAGAGGGAGATTGATCTGGAGACACTCCACGACCAAACTCCCGACACAACAACATTTGGCGCATCGTACCCGCCACACATCGCAACACAACTGCTCAGACCCGTCCTCCGTACGGCTTCACCAGACATCATGCCGGAACACGACGAATCGCTTGGCGGCAAGACTGTCTGGTGGGTGGTAACTTCTGCCGGCAGCCGATGTTATGGCCTACCACCGAGAGGCCACGGCCATACATTATAAGTGGCATTCACCTTCCGCATTATTTGTAGTCGCGCCTGATAAAAAACAAAAAATGTAGTTTATCACAAGGTGCAAGTTGCCAAATAAAGAATCATTGAATAATTATATAATTTTTATTTACAATTATCCTAATTTAAAAAGTAAAAAATGTTACCATGTGATATTGCCTTTAAGGTGGAACAAAGTTCGCCGGGTTAGCTAGTAAGTAATGTATGTTAGTATACAAGTTTAAGGGTACAAAATTCCCAGGGTTGCGGGTTGGTTAAAAAAGAAACCGTGGCCCTGGCCGTCGCACAGGCAAGGGAAGGAACATGGGTGGGTTTTAGTCAGTAAAAGTCTGACACGCGCTTCTGCTTCACCCAGAGCGAAAGAGGAGGACATTTGATGATTTCCCAAACAAAAAAATTGTACTAACTTCCAGTGGTGCGGGATGCAGCGCGGCTCGGGCGCGGCGGGGTCGCACAGGAAGCGCTGCGGGTGGCACGGCTGGGCCAGTCCGCAGCGCAGGGCACACCCGCAGGCGCCGCCCGCCCCGCAGGCGCCGGGCGCCCCGCCGCACGCGCCGCCCTGCCAGCACGCGTGAGCTCGCGGCACGCGATGCACGGCGCGCGCTGCCACCAGGCGCGCCACGTGCGCCACGGGCAGCGCGGGCGCCTCGCGCCGCGTCAGCGCCACGCGCATGGCGCCGGCCGCGCCCGAGAAGTACGCCCAGCCGCCCCACACGCACAGCGCCGTAGCCCAGCCGCCCTGCCACACCACGCGCCTGTGGGCAGAACACAATACCACTTATTAGGTCTATAGAATGATCGATTACAGCACGTTTAGGCTATTGACTGCTGTGTATGTATTCTGTGTATGTGAGTTTATATGTCAGTAAACCCACATACGATATGTTTTCCTAGTGTGAGGCAACATTTTCATAGCACAAAAAAAAGGACGATAATATATTAGGTACAAAAAAAAAACATCTTTTTCTTTTTTAGTTCCATTTAATATTAAGTAATACATATTTAGAATCAGTGTTTAAAATCCTTCATTTTGACTCAATATGCCTGGTAGATTTTTTTTCTTTTTTTCTTTTATGTCACCTATCTAGTAGCACTTGAGCTATTAAGACAATTCTAACGATACCTCAAATGTGAAAATTCGTTTAGGGGTTCTGGAGGTACTAGGTAATAAAGAATATTACATACAAGATACGCGCTAAAAACATAACCCTCCTGGCAGTCGGGTAAATATTTAGACACAATTAATTATTTAGTAAAAATATGCCCGATTTCCAAGGTAAATGCGTTAATGCACTATTTACAGCAATGAGTTTCATTTTGTCAATTTTATAACATTCATTGTAATATTCACGTTATTGTGTACACACATTTTTCAAACACATGGAGCATTGGATTAGCAATACAGTTCTTTCCGTTTTTATAAAACGTTGGCCGGCACTTCAAAATGATCCTAATTAAAAGTAAATGTATTACACAATTATGGTACTAAAATAGATATCAACGTTAGTAAATGTATTACACAATTATGGCACTAAAAAGATATCAAAGTTATTGTGATGTAACATTTTATAACAATATTCATACACAATTAATAATAAGAAAAGAATAACAAAAAAACTAGCAAAGCAAAATCAAAAAATTGAAATAATAAAAAACACGTCTATTGTCTATTTTCTCACAGATTATCAAAAACGATATACGTATACAATTTACAAACAAATCACACTAATGTGTGGATATTGCTAGAGCATTGACTATGGAGAGCAAGCACACCAAAGACCAAAGTCCTCACGGAACGATCAAAAATCCGTATAGAGTGGAGATATCCACCACTGCGCACTTTAATGCATACAATATGCAAAGAAAACCCCGTCCGACCCATAAGGATAATAAAGGGTAGTCAAACACATGGCTAAATAAAATATGAAATTTTACATAATCATTACATTGTGAATTTTGAAATAATCTTTTTTGTCCGCGAATTAATTCCACATTCCCCAAAATTTTGGTATATAAAAAATAAAGTGACAACACCTTTTTTGACGGTATTATTACGAGCGAATAGCGATGCGACCACGTGCCGTGCCCCCCTTTGCCCGCGCATGTATTAAGTTACCTCTTTTAGCATAATAATATTTATTTTTTAGGCCGGATTTGTAGGCATTGATAGAATCAGTTATCGATACCTAACAATACCTTCACGGATCGGACAGGGTTTTCTTTAGGTACACATTGTATATGGCTAATCTATAATGCACATTATTGCAAAACTAATTACTAACTTGTTAGAGCCATCAAGGTCGACGGCATGTATCTGTCTGTTGACGGCCCAGTAGACGGTGCCCGTGGTGTGGTCCACAGTGAGCGCGGTGACGTTGCTGGCCCGCGCCAGCTCCACTCGTGATGTACCGTCCACGCTGGCGCGCATTATCACACCCAAGGCTGCGTCGTTCCAGATCAAGAACCTGTGAAATAACGCATATTTGGCTACTATCTAACATATGCAGAAAAATTTACGGTTTAGCTAGCAGATTGACACAATTGCAAGGCATAAATTGTTCGTAAATTTTTGGACATTTAAGAGTTCAAATTCAATCAGCTAAACATACCGTTTCCCAGACTATATAAAACTTAACAAATCATTAAACCGAGTTTAGTAATAATATCGAATAACTTGTACACAAATTCAAATGCATCTACAAGTCATAAAGGACGCGAGAATTTACCTCGTCAATTACGCAAACGAATTGCAGATTTGGTAGGTGAACCTACCAAAGAACCTCCCCAAAAAGTTCCAGGATCTCGCAAAAGGTGTCAAATAAGTCCATTAAAGAAGGACAAGAAAACATCGCGCACTTGTCAGGCATGCCGCATCTTTGTATGTCCAGACCATTTTGTAACACACTGCAATAATTGCAGCAGTTCGATGGCTCTGATGGAGGAAGAAAAAGACCGATCACTACATTTTTTTTATATAATAAGCTTTTTGATCTCTTTTTTAGTCAAGAAGACTACGAGTTCCTATAGTTTTTAATAATAAATAAATAAAACTTTTATTTTTTTTTCAGTACCTAACCAAAATACCCTTTTTTGATACAAAATAATAAAAATAATGGCAACTAAACAAAAAGCTATTAAAGAAAAAAAAAACCGGGTCACTATGACCCGGCGTCATTGTCAACGTAATAGGCTATTTGACAGATTTATAATTTTTATCTTGAATTACTTGGTTGCGGTTAAAAAGTTCACCGAAAGTATTTTTTTCAATTTTAAATACGTATTTCGTAAGAAATATGCAAATAAAAATTCAAATAAGCCGCGAAAACGATATATATATAGCAATATGGCGTCGCGCTTTAGTGACGTCACAAGCGGTTTTCGGTTTTCAGTGGTGTTTGTTTTTATTTATTATTTGTTGTTGTTATCTAATAAAATGGTTTACAAGTGGTGTGCTGTACTGGGTTGTACAAATAAATCGATTAAAACCCCCCGAAAAACAGTTTATAAGTTTGCCGAAAATAAGCGTTGATGCGCGTATGACGTCATAGCGACATCAGCCAATCCGGATCGTTTCACAATGTGTGGCGCGATATACAAAAAGCCAATCATATTTTTGTGTTTTAGATATATTAATTGTTATTATTTTTTATTAAAACTTATGTAAATGACATAAAGAACCCTCATTTTATGCAATTAAAGCAAAAAATCACAAAAAATTGAATTCTGTCAAATAGCCTATTATTTTCGCGTAATTGGCGCCGGGTTAAGGCAAATAAATACTTATCCAATAAACTCACCTCTTAGTCTGATGGAAAGCCAAAAACCGTGGCATCATGTTATCTCCTCTCAGTATCACGCCGGTTGAGGAGTTATTATCAATAGAGGTCGCATTGATCGAGTCCGTGTCCGCGCAGGTCCAGTACAAGGCTCGTCCCAATATATCCAGGACCATGTGAAATGGACGACTGAGTCCTGAGATCACTGTTGTCGATTCTGTGATAGCGGAGGTGACGGAGTAAGAGATCGGGACTCGCCGGATTGCGTGAGAGTCTTCGTCCATCCAGTAGAAATGTCTGGGGAATATAAAGAAGTAGTTTAGTTGCTTTCTAGGCTAGGTGTCTCCTCGAAGAGAGTCTACTGTACGCCATGTTTAATGGGTATCTTTATGGGAGGACGTGCTCGGCCGGATTGGTGATGGGTCCCGCTAGGCATGGTTGCGATGCGACGAATAACCCTCTGTTCTGCCCAGACGGTATCCGGCCCATGAGGAATTCCTCGTAGAATGAAAAATTGGGCTACGGCTCTACTTGTAGCAATTTTAGTCACAAAACGTGCGAGGAATGAAATGGTTAACATCTCTCTCTCTGTACTCTTTAACATTCTATGACCGCGACATATACAATATGTAAACAAAACCCTGTCCGGGCCGTGAAGGTATTGTTAGGTATCGATAACTGATTCTACTAATGCCTACAAAGCCGGGCTAAACTTAAAAAAAAAAATTGTTTACAATACATGTGCGGTAGGCAATACATGCGCGGGCGAAGGGGGGCCGGGCACGTGGCACGTAGTCGCATGGCTCATAATAATACCGTCGAAAATGGTGTTGTCACTTAATTATTACCAAATTTTGGGGAATTGGAATTAATTGGCGGAAAAAAAGAATATTTCGAAATTTATATTTTATTTGGTCCTGTGTCTTACCTAACCTATATTATCCTTATGGGTCGGACGGGGTTTTCTTTACACATTTTATACTAAAGAGGTATGAGGAACAGGGTGAAAGGTTCACGCATCCTGTATAGAAATGGGAGATTCCTCCGACCAGAGAGGTGCTGTGGCTGACGGGCAATTACATCTCAACGGTTGATATTGGGAAGTTGTATGTATGCTAGTTGCGCGGTAAATTCTGCTTGCGAGTTGCTGGATTCGCGTGACGTCAGTATGTTCGCACGCGTATACTATTTCATCTCTCAATAAAAAAAAGGCTGATGACATATACAAACATGTATAACAGATTTAATTTGCAGTTACGTTACGTACAAAGCTATCAAAGGTTATCCTAATTTATTCGCGTTGTTGAATTTTGGGGCAAATAAGTTTCAAATCAAATCAAAGCATTTATTTCAAATAAACCAGTTACAGGAACTTTTAATTTTTTTACAGGTTTTAAGTCATCAAGTTTTACAAGTAACAAAAATATGTAAGGCTCTAAAGCACTATTATTGTTTAGTAATACACTGTGTTTTACTTGTGTTCATTTTTAAGCCAAGTTTATATGGGATAAAATTAATATACGTTAAGAAAAAAAAAAGTCATCAACATGCTGAGTTGTTATACGTTATTTTTTGTTTATGCGAGACCTTAATATAGTTTGTTCAGAATAAGCAACTGAATCCATTCCAATCATTTTTACACCATGTTATATTTTTTCCCAAATACATTTAGAAATTGTTGCGGTGTGGTTACCGAGCGCCCCAAGCAGCTTACGATAGGTCATAGTACTGTGTACAGCTGACGCCAGAGGTCAACGCACCGGCCGCCGGCCCGAGCGGAGCATGGATCATATTTTTGTTGGGACAGCCAAGTAGGATAACAAGCTCTTAACTTTGTGGTTTTCATGATATCTTTTTGAAATTTTGTACATAGATTCTTTACTTAAAAATACTGGACACGTTTTTCAGGTTTCTATACTAATATATAAAGCTGAAGAGTTTGTTTGTTTGTTTGTGCGCGCTAATCTCCAGAACTACTGGTCCGATTTGAAAAATTCTTTTGGCGTTGGATAGTCCATTAATCCAGGAAGGCTTTAGGCTACATAACATCACGCTGCGACCAATAGGAGCTGAGCATAACTGATTCCACGCGAACGAAGTCGCTGGCGGCCGCTAGTGTTGAATATGTATAACGTTAATATGGAAATGGAATGAATAATATTATTTTTTTTAAACCAAGATTAAGACCCAGTGGGTCCGCTTCATGATAAACGTCATCGTGGCAGGCCCAGACGGAGGTGGTGGGTTGAGCTGGACTCCTTTGGTAAAGATTGGTCCTCGACAGTTCTGGGCAGTGAGAGGTGGTAGCCCAGTAGTGGGACAAAAAATACTATGTTAAGACTGGTAAAGAATGTTATGTGTTAATAAGGTGTTCCAAACAGTACTTACTTGTTAACTGGGTCATATTCGATGGCTTTCACGTTCTTCAATCCGGTCAGAGGTATGTAAGCATCGTTGCATTCGCCGTTTGCAACAACTATTCGACCGATGGCATTTTTTTGAGCGAATAACAGAAATTCTTCGGGTTCTGTAATTATAGAAAAAAAAGGATAATACCTTGTTTGGAAGTGAAATTACTGTACTAATGACGATGCATTCAAAATATACGTGTAGTCTGAAGAAATATTTATTTATTATTATTTAAGAAAACTTGTCCGATGAACGCCAGCCCGCGCCGCAGCTGAGCCAGTAAACATAAATTCCCTACTATGCTCTCTGAGTTTGTTTCGGAGTTTCTTTTCTGAGCTAGGAAACGCCGTGGTCATCAAATCGAACTAATAATAAAATTGCGATCCAGCCGTCCCTTGCTGTTCTCTCCAGCGATACCCTAAGCCGAGGTTCGCACACCACAAGGGGTTCCCGTAGCGTGTTGTCGCTTAGTTTTTAGATGCTCTTGGCTGGAGGCTTTAAATTCATGTAAAGCAGTCACAGGATAGTCCGGTTAAGTAGTCCCGACTTCTCAAGGTTAACTACGAGATGTCTAATAATAAATAAGACATGTGGCACATTATATTTGGACATTGGTACTTATGATATTTGCAACTTTTGACATTCGATTGGTAATTGTTTTTGACTTGTGTGGTTGTGTTTGATTTTGGTTGACATTATATTTAAACTGTTTGGAACCATATATAAATTTCGCTTATAATGTATAAAATGTCTTGTCTATAAAATTCTCAGTTCTTTATATTTGTGTATAGGTCGCATATGTAGACATTCGACACAATGTAAATTGTTTTTATGAATGAAATAAATTAAATGAAACTCGGGGACTGCCGTGGTAAAGCTATTGCATAGCTTTTTTTTTTATCAACTTATGTAATTATAATTATTTGTTTCTTTTATTTATGCAGTATTGTTTTTCCTTTGCTTTTATTATCTTTGATATTAATTCAAGTTATTTTATTTTTTGTAAGTTATTTATATTTTACCAGTAAGGTCATCAAAAGAGTGCGAAAAATGGTGGCGATTTAGCGACTAAACTATATTCAATGTTTTCTATTCGACTTTGATAAAGACATAGAAGCTATGCAATAGCTGGAACAATTTGCCAGCGGCGGTGTTTCTGTCGGACAACAATTTGAGTGTCTTCAAGGCTAGAGTGAATAGGCTCTTAATAAACTAGTGCGCTTTACCATCAACGATTGCGTCACTGCTTACCATCAGGCGGGATTGCGGTCAAGCGCTAATTTATAATTTATAAAAAAAAAGCTTTAAAGTGACGTCAGTTGATCATCGCCCCGAAAACCCCTGTCTCGACACCCATGTCAAAATGCCATGAAATTTTATGTCGGCCATCTTGGATTTCAAAAATGACGTCATTTTCGTGACCAACTCCCCCGAAAACCCATTTCACAATATTAAAGATCAGATTGACATTTGATGTCGGCCATCTTGAATTTAAAAAAATAACCCCATTTTCGTAATCAACCCCCCGAAAAGCCCTGTCACGACATCCAAATCAAAATATCATGATATTTGATGCCGGCCATCTTGGTTTTAAAAATGACGTCATTTTCGTGATCAGCACCCCGGAAAACCCTGGTCCACGACACACAAGTC